>VZTJ01004028.1:0-179189 GCA_013397795.1 Orthonyx spaldingii | reverse complement strand
CCCTTAAAAACCTGGTGCAACAGTTGTTTTATCACTCGTCTCGTCTTGTCGTTCCCGTCCCTGCGGTGAGCCCCTGCCCCCCCCGGGGCAGGGAATAAACTCTTGGATTTACACCACGGGCGAGTCCTCCTAATCCTTTTGTTGTCTCTGCGTCGCATTCTCACCATCTGCTGCTGCTAGCCCCAGCCTGGGCTTTGAACAGCCTCGGAGCTGTCGCGCGAAATATAAAGGCACAGCCTTGGCGCTGCACACGCTCTTGCGACACGCGAGATCCGGGCACACGAGGACATTTGCAGGCCTTTGGCCAGCCGGGCGGCCAAGCGGCCAGCGACAAAATACCAAGAGCAATTTATGTAGTTCTCAGCTCACAGGACTATTAACAGGTTAACACATTTTTGTACAGCTGAGCAATTAAAGTTCCCATTGAATGGATTTGTTTAAACTTATGACTTTTATTTATATTAATACCATTAGGCCCTAATACATATAATTGCACTCATAAACCAGAATTACCAGAGATTATATAAGATTTGTTGTTTCTGCTGTGGAATAAGCAGGCTCAGGCTGATATAAGCAATCACTGCAGACTGATTAGTGTGTGATGTTCCAGCCCCACTATGGTTTGCTGAGAGATAATATTTTATTATAAGGATTAATTACATTCACAAAGTACAAGGCTAATATGCTGAGGACTATGTCTACTGATACTCATTTAGCAACATGTCTTTGCTGATGCTTATATCCTTGCCAGTTTATCCATTACAGGAAGGAATATAAAAGGAGGTCATTATAAAAATCTTGGAGGCTTTTCCAAGACTGTCAGAGAACACTGTTCATGAACAATAAATACGAGTTGAAAAAATGCCTCATTTACAGAACAACCATAGTGTTTCATTCAGTGTGGCACAGTGCAGCACTCTACTGACAATTTAGCAGCGGCTTTGTGCTGAGTTCCAATCGGCCACTGCGGCTCACAGCTTTCATTATGGTTACACTCTAGTCAAGTAGCTTAAGCATCAGTATCAGACAGTCATGGGAAAAGCACCAATTTGCTATATTTTCCATATAAGAGGGCAGGGATGGGGCACTTTTAACACCACCAAGTTTTGCTCACCTAAGTTTAAACAAGTATTGTGGAGACAAGACTCTGTTTCTGTAGGCATGTGCTCTGAGTTTGGCCTTGATTTTTCCAGAAAATTTCAAATCCTTAAAGAGAATTTCTCCATTCTGTGCAATGTAAGTGTGAAACTCACCTTGGGTTTTTATCCTCATAAATAAACACTGATTTCATAATGTTATGTATTTATTCCAGCTAGATTGGTTCTTGGGGAACTGTATGAGAAGGAAACATCTTGTACTGATAGCTTTGGATTCTTTAAACAACAGTAACTTCAGTGTAGAAATTAATAATGGATAGAAAGAACTTCTTGTGATTTTGTTAAACAGAATGTTGATCAAAATAAATATTTAAAGTTGGGTGCTTATTTCTTGAAAACATTTTTTGTTAAGGTACATACTATGAGCTTGATCTGACCTGGTGGACTTTGTGACTTGTTTCAGAATCCAGTAGTCTAGCAACATAAAATAAAATCTTCTAAACATATATCTAACAAATAGCACTGAATTTCTTCAGATGATTGTGAATTTAAAGGCATCAGCTTTGTAGAAGACCCTTTTCCAGTATCAGATCACTTGTTTCATTGTAAAGTCAGCTGAGTGAAATTTCTGCAGATATTCTTTGGTTTTAAATACCATTGAAAAGGCAATTTGATGTATTTGCTGACACCTCTAATTCACTGAAGTGATAAAATTTTTGTAAGCATTTGCTTCTGTTTACATAAAGTTACACAGTTAATTCGGTGTTGTAACAGAGCCAGTGGATTTTGGTGACATGACTCAATGACTCCTGAGTTTTTTAACTGGACTCCCATGTTAACTTGCCAAGATTTACTTTCCCACTAAGCCAACAGACAATATACAGTGATAAGCTAACTGCACTGGCAAACTAGAAGGAAACACATTTCAACAGAGAAAGAAAGGGAGATGAAAAACACTCAAAGAGAATGGAAAAAAATTCTCAAAAACAGACTGAGGGTTCAACAGCCTTATTGTTGACTTTATTTGTACTGGGTCAATGCTGAAAAGAAACTTAGACTTACAGAAACAAAAACAAGAAGTGGCTTCAGCGAGGAATTTCAGCAATTGATAGTGTCAGGCTGCAGTACAATTCTGAATATTTTTTTTCCTCATTTTGTCACTGACCTTCAGCTCTCTTACACGGCCTTTTTCATAATTTTCACTTGAGGCACTTTAAAGATGTAATCAGGCTTATCTCCTTACTTCTCCTTAATTCCTTTATCGAAAGCACCACCATCACACAATAATTCCCTATCCAGAAGAATTTATATTGGCTTTTTTATTTCCTTATATGCAATAGAAACTGAGCAACCACATCCACACACACTCAGTGGGGATGGAGAAGAAAAATTATGATTCAACCACAACTCTAACAAACTACCAATATACTTGCTTAGTTATATAATATATCCCTTTCTCTGACTTACTGTTTATTTTGTCTATTCAGTTTGGCTTTATAGTATCATCTTTATTTCTACATACCTTACATCCAAAAAGGGAAGGAAGAGGTGAAGAAAATAATTCATGGCTATAGGTCGAATTGAAATATAAAGATAATGATGATGAAAAAGAGCAAATATTCTAAGATGACTAAAGGTAAGTGTAAATCGATGTGACAGAAGTCCTAGTTTTATGTAATGCAAAGACTCCAAAAGGATTGATTTCAGGCAGAAAAGCAATATTGGTATTGTAATCAATCTTTAAAAAAAAAAAAAAAGTCAAGAATTAAAAAAAATAGCACCAATTTGTTCAATTATTACCTTCATAAAATGTATGTTTAAAATGTAAACATGTCTGGTGAAAACAGAAGTGGAAGGATACTCTAATGTAAGATTATTCTTTCCTCCTACATAAGAATGCTTTGCTCAGAAATGCTGGAAGAGAGTAACAAAAGTCATTAGATAAAGCAGGGGTTTAAGAAAATATGGGTCAAGAAAAATGTATGCATAATGATGTTGATTTTTTAAACGGTCCATAGGATTTTCATGATGGAAATGTCATAAAAGAAATGTTTATCTCAAAAACTGTCATTGTCTTAAAAACTGAAGTAATTTTGAACATTGACATTGACGTTTATGTCTAAAATACCAAGAATGGCATCAACATCATAAAATCATTCATGACTCACTCTAATATAATTCTGCCTAATAATCATTTCTTCTTTTGACCTTAATCCAGACCTCAGACAAAGGAAATAAATAAATAAATAAATAAATAAATACAAACCCAACTGCAACCAACTGATAAGAGTATTTAAATTCTGCTTGATGGTTTCTTCAATGGATTTATGGAAAGACAGGACAGATCTCCTTAACAGTCAGTGCTCTAAATGGAGTGGGATGTGTCACTAGATTTCACTTATCTATGCTTTTCAAAATTACCATAACAAAGCGTCTTAAGTCAAAAGGCTGGAATGCTTGCAAGAACTCAGAAAGATTCACCATCTTGAACAAATACAATTCTTTAGCTGATAGTAATGACTATCACAGAGTCATTAAAGCTGGGACAGACCTCTGGACATTGTTTAGTCCAAGCCACGTGCCTAAAGTAAAGTTGGCTACAACAGTTTGCTCAAGGCTGTGTACAGTTGGGCTTTGGATGTCACCAAGAACAGGAACTTTGCAATCTCTCTGGGTAAGCGGTTCCAGTATCTAATCACCCTCACAGTAAAAACATGTTTTTTAATATTCAAGTAGAATTTCCTGTGCTTCAACTTGCACCTCTTGTGTCTTGATCTGTCACTGAACACTACAGAGAAGACACAAGGTAGCAGCATGGCTTGTGAGCTGCTGATTTGTATAGAACCACACAGGGGTTCTATACCATTTACTGAATTCTAAACTCCTTAGGAGACAGCAGCATTTGGTACTCAGTTTCCCTAGCAAAGAACGGGGTTTTCTGGCTCACAGTTATCACTGAGTTTTCTTACTCAGAGAAAGAATAGACTGGCATCTTGCTTCTGCAAGACAGAAACCATCAACCTATGCAGAGTTCAGAACCCTAACCTCCAATTTCATAAATGCACAAAATCTTTCTTTCTCTTCTTGCAACATCAAAGTAGGGCTACATTGAGTATCCATTTGGAAAATACAAAGATAATTCATTTGTTACCCTGAATTAACTTGACTACAGCAAGTTTAGAAATCAGTGCAGACAAATGACAATACAGTGGAATGCATGTCAGCGTAGTTTTCATAACTAATGAGAACCTACAGTCCAAGGCACAGCTTTACCACCTGCTCAGAGGCTGGTTTTGCCCCACCTTCACACTGCTGCTACCCTAAATTATCCAAGGAGTAACACAAGCCACTTGACAAAGCCAGTGAAGCACCTCTTTGCAAAGTGGTTTGCTACTTCAGTGAGGTGGACTTTAACGAAGGCTGATGGGGAACACTGAAAATACCTGAAGAGAAGTGGAGGCCTGACGGGAAATGAAGAGGCACATGGAGAAATCCATATACATGGAGGCACTCTCATTATTGTTATGGAAGCTGTGTGACTGGAGACTCATTGCAAGTGTCTGCACACTGCTTGGGAAACAAACTGGAGAAATTAGAGACTGCTTATGAACAGCTCCAGAGCTGTGGGCTCATTAAGATCACAGATATGTAATGGGGTATGACTCATGAATGGAGTGGTACAACAGATGGATACAGGCCCTTTAGCATGGATGGGACAGGAAAGCAAGCAGGAGCAGCTGAATTTAGTGCAATGGAGCAGTAAACAATCATGGAACTTTACCTTGGAGCAAAGAGCAAGCTGGTCAAGGACAGACCAACATGGATGACGTCGTGGTGAACATCTGCTACAGACCACCTGATCAACAAACTTTCTAAAGCCTCACAAAGCCTTCTTTTAAAAAGTAAAATCAGACCAATTGCAGAACCACAGATCTGACTTTCAAACATATCAGGTTTTAGCTTCTTCTAGATTCTGATTGGTGGGGACAGAAGAAAAAAATGGCCCTATATAGCCTAGGAAAGCTAGCTCATCTTCAAGGACAACAGTTCTTTCCAATATGCAGACAGTCTTGTAATCATGGGATATGGCCAGCATAAATGAACAGGAAACACAAGACTGAGCTTAAATGTAAAAATGAAATACACAGAAGGTAAAGTGGGAAGCAGTGACCTGGGAGAACTACAGAGATATTGCTCAAGCACAGAGGTTTGAAGTGAAAGCCAGAAGTTGAAACTGGAATTGGAAATAGAAAAAAATTCAAAAGGCAACAAATGAGATTTCTGTAGGTACACATGCAGCAAAAGGAAGACAGAAAAAAAATGTAATCTGACTTTTCAGTAGGCAAGGGATCTAGTGATAAATGATGCAGAAAAGACTTAAAACCACTTCTGTCTCAGTTTTACTGACAAGGTCTGCTCTGAGGCTTACCAGGTAACTAAACCTGGCAGCAGTCTGTAGGAATTAAACTGTTACCCCAAGCAGAGAGAAACTGAGTTAGAAGTCACCACAATAATTTTGACACACAAAAGTCAGTGTGAAGACATCAGAGCATCTGAATTTACTGAAGGAGCTAAGCAGTATCATTGCAGGACTGTTTTTTATGTTCAAAAGCCCATGATTATTGAGAAATGTTCTTGATGATTGAAAAAGGGCAAAAAGAAAAAGCCATACACATTCTAAAAAAATAACAAGAAAGTATAGACAAAATTAACTACAGAAGGATCACGGTATCATGTATCACATGAAATGAGCTTGAGGACAGTATTCAGGATCTTATCTAAAACTTATTAAGATCAGTAAATCTAAGAGTCTGAAAAACTAATGCCAAGATCTGAATATAAGACATGGTGTCACATCCGTTCTGTTTAGCAGAATGAAACTCATGTAAAATCCAGCTCCTCCCCTTGCCTCAGATCTGAGTTTCCCCACCAGGGAACCAGATGCTTTGTTCAGCATCAGACCACAGAAAAAATCAACACGTGAATAACAAAGAGATTTTAACTCAAGTTTGGATTCAAATCCAAGCTGACAACACATCACAGAGATAATCATAATTTTAGACATTTCCTTGCTCTTCACTGAAAGAGTCTCCATCTCTCCTGATGTATGCCATTACTGGGATATGTGCCACAGATGTGCGTAACCTTCATTGATTGAATCCCACAGAGACAGAGTTAATGCTTGCCTAGATAAATTTCACATCACATTTCCTTCCTCTGACATTACTTTGTACTCCATAAAGAGTCATAATGAAATGCTAATCCTCTGCATAGTCTCAGTGCAGACAGATTCTGAACTGTAGCGTGACAATTATATGATGGACATGGATTTCACCATGTACAAGACATTCCTCCTTTACATAGCTTTCGGTCAACTTTACAGCTTATTCCCTTCATGCCTAGAAGGTTTTGCATTGCTCCTTGGCTACCTGAAATCCTGGGCTGATTTTAGGTTGGATTAATTCTATGGGTTAATTAAGTTCTCTGAAAAACTAGGTAAGATGCAAATCCCAATGTTTTTCTTCTACCAGTAACACAAAAAAGAAAGTGATGCACAGTAATTAAATCTTACATATCTGTTATTTCATAAAAGTTACAAAATTGTTACTTATTTGTATAAGTAAAACTTCAAATATTTGCTAACATTTCATAAAGAAAGAGATACTAGATTGATGTAGCCATCCAAATCTTATTTTGCAATTATTTTTATGCATGTGGTCTTGTGTTTATGTTGCTTAACTTAAGGTTACAATCTGTTCTATTTTCTTGACTGAAACAAGGTTTATCTCACATTCCCAGGGTGAAAAATAGTTTGCTGTGTTGTATGCAGTTTCCTTAAGCATCAGGATGATTTGATTCCTTGTGTTCACATGTAAAGGTTTTCTGAGAAAATGTTTAGACTTTTCTTCTGTTCTGAGTACAGTACACAGATCTTCAAGATTCCCTTTGAGATCTAAACATGTTTATACAGTTTGTTCAAGTTTGTTCATACTTAATTTCTGAAATAAAATGGGGACAGACCTTTTAAAAGTCATGAATCATCTGTCAAAATCCTTAGAACTTCATGTCTGTATTCTGAAGGAAGTAATAGTATGCCTCCTCTCAACTTCAGAACAAATAACAACACCATTGCAACTCGCTTTCTTTTTTCATCTGTTATGTTACAAGTTATGAAAATGAGAGTATACAAGTAATTTGGTGGTGTAATACATAAAACAGATGAATGAAATTTCAGTGACTTCTGAGTCCAGTGATGACTTTCTCATTAAATAATGGATCCAGAAACCTATTTTAGTTAGATAATTCCTAGTGCCAGTCTACTGCAGAAACACTAAACCAGCTTTCTTGCATTATTTGTGGTATAAAGAGCTGTATTTGTTATTCAGCAGTTCAATCAGGCTTCAGGCCTGTCAGCTCAAAGCTGCACTTCATAGTCAAGCTCAGATTAGCTTGTATGAGGACAAAATATTAAGAAAATATGAGAAATAAATTAGTGTGACAGCTTTAAAATATTGTTCTGTTCTCCTTTCTTCCCTCAAGAAAGAGAAAGCTATTCTCTCCAAGACTCAGGAAACAAAAATATATTGTCTATGTAATACAATCATAACTAATAAGAGTTTTTCAATTAAGGAATAACTCTTTACAAATATGTAGTACCAAAAAATTATTCCATGACATTGGCTTTGCACAGAAAACTTCTACATGCTTTGGTCAGGAGAGGCTTGCCTTCCTCTGAGAGTGAGACCCTGACCCTGGGAGCACTGTATGTGACCGCTACTGCTACTTGCTACCTCTCTCTCTGTCATCTCTTGTAGGTTATCTAGACTTTATGGAAAAGTACAAGGACTAAACTTTGTTTTCTCATGTCCCAGATCAAGCATGTGAAGAAAAATAAAAAAACCTATCATATATTGAAATATACTATTAATTCAACTTGTAAACCTCATCCTTCCTCCTGCAGAGATCCTGTGGAGACAGAGCAGCCCACCACATAAAACATTGCAAGACCAGTAAGTTAAAGCAATTGTTTCTTTTTAAACCTCACTCCTGTCATACATTTTTGATAGAGGGGACAGAGGATTTCTGTTGAACATAGCTGTTTCTTTGAGTTGCTATATGGTCTATCATGACAATCAGTTTCTCTGTCAAACCACATACTGCATCTACACCTCTGTGTCAAGGTTTGAAGACAGGAGATTTAGCAAGTACTAGGTCTCTGGCTGTTTTCTGGAAGACATGCTACCCCCAGGGAATTTTCATTTAACCTATTGCAAGGCTTCACTCCAGGCTCTACTAAGGAGCATAGTGTGGAACATCAGGGTATGGAAATGAGATTTTAACCCTTAACATATAATCATAAGTTTAATAGATAATTTCACCTCAGACATATAATGACAAGCATTTTGATTGTAACAAACTTGTTTGTAGTCAATTCAGAAACCTTGAACTGTGTTCCTTAATCACGAGGTTTTATTTTTGTTTTGTTTTGTTTTATTTCGGTTGTTTTTGGTTTTTTTTTTTAACATTTTATTCTAGTTGCCCAGTGGAAACACAGTGTTTTAGCTAGACTTGAAATCTGTTCAGATGGGAAACATTATGCCTTCTGACAGGGAGTTCTGCAATTAGACTTCCTTCACACTTGCACTTTAGCAGTGAAAATTAACTCAAGCTTCTGCCTCTTGGTTATCTTTATATAGTACAGAAATGGAATGTGGGCAAGGAGGAAATACCTATTTTCTTTCATCAATTAATATATTTTGTTACCTGAAATTGTTGTATATTATTTCACACTTATCAGCTAAAGAAATTAGTACACTGCTATTATTATTCAGGCTCGTATGCCTCTCATCAGGTCATTTTTTACAGACACTCTTGTTGAGATTTGTATGTGGTCAGTTTTGGTAACTACACTATTTATGCAATGACACATGACAAGTAAAATAAACCTACACAGTAAGAAGCCAAAATTTCACTTGTGCAGTCATGTATTCCTGGAGGAAAAAAAAAAGCTGGATTTTTAGCGTATGTTTCTTTTTAAACAAAAACAATTTTAAAAATATTTGTTCTAATTATAAAATTTAGGGATAGAAGAATCAGAAAAGATTTCCTATTAAATCATAGTTATAGTGAACAGAAGATATGAAAATTCCATAATCTAAATGTTATTTGAACTGTAACAAAAACCCAAATTAAAATGTAAAATATCAGTTCAGCATACTATTTCAGTGTGAGAGTTTACAAGATACACATGGGTCTTCTATGCATGCCCAGAACCAGTCTAACCAAAAGAACGCAGCATCTGTTTCCAGAAACTAAAAGAGTGGAAACCTACATTCTCCAATGGACCTGATGCAAGGGATCTAGCTATACACACCCTTTGTAACTACTGGAGATAATGGCATTTGAATGAATTGCACGAAAACTAAGTGATCACTCATGAAGTAAGAAACCACCTCGAGATCCAACATTTCAACATTGTCAATCTCACCAGTTACATCTACTCTAACACTACCAGCTAATTTAACTATGGAGTATTTCTACTGCTTCCATTGAAGTTGGTCCTATGTACAGAAAGGAATACAAGGATCAAGGTTCAAGAGAAAAACATAAAGGCATGCATGTGAATTACATGTTTTGTGCTGTTGTTTTTTTTTTTTTTGTAGAAGTGGATTGAAACACTGTATTTTAAAAGAAAACTAGGATTTAATACAACTTTCCAAAATTCAAAATTAAATTAACAAATATTAGATAACTTGTCTCATCTAGATTAGAAATTACAGCTATATAGCATAGACAGCATACAGTTCGGTATGTAAAAATACAGTGATATGCAGGGATATAGTGTATACCAACTACTGAAAAATTTGTTTTTTAAATTCTTATTACAACAGTGTACAAAGCAAAATAATATATTTACCGTCTCTGAGGGACATACGAAGCTCAGTCATCAAATTTCTTAAATTAAAATACCTGGCAACATATAAAACTCAGTCTTGATGTCCGGGATGAGAAAACACCTTCAAACAAAATCTATTGGATTATAAACAGGTATGTTAAATATTATTCCCGTAAGTTAAGTTACTATTATCTAAGAAAAAAACACAGTTCATATATTTGTATGAGGCTTAGAAACTGGAATATACTGGATAGATTATATGAAGTTTTTTGCATGTGTCACTGCATTTACATCACACAATTGGTTTGATCTAATTTCTGACAAACTCGTATTTGAAATGTAATTGCTCTACAAGGCAAATCATCAGGCGTTACCTTTGAATAAGGTACTACAACAAAAGCCCTGTACTTCTAAATTGCCCAAGAGAATGAATAAAGAGTTTCAAGCACTCAGAAAAGTACTTTAAATGTAGTGAAAAATTAAAAACAAAGGTAGGATAATAGGGGAAAAAAAAGCTTGATCGAAAAACACATTTAATATTGCTTACCTTTAAACCATATATATCTATCACACTAGCCACCTGAGATTTTTATCACCAGCTAATTTAATCATGTTTGAGTGATTTTCAATAAAGAAATGGTTTAACAGCAGCAAAGGCTGTACAGGTCATAGTCATTGCCTCTTCTTTGTGGAGAAAATTAACATCAACAAAAAGCCACTATTAAAATTGTGCGTTACCTCATGTTAATCACATTTTCAACAGCTTTATACTTTTTACATGCAGCCTATATCCTGAAGACTGAAACATTTTGTGAGTAAGAATTCATCTGCTTTCAAGAAAACAACATAAATGTACCTAAGTCAGGTACTGTGCTTTTCATCCATCCTTCCTAGAGACACTGCCTTCTAAACCAGCTTATTTTACCATGCAAGGTACCTTTCCCTGGTCTCCTCTGACATCATGCCTTGATCCCCTTGAGGCTCTAAAACATCATCATTATTTGAAGAGGTGTTATTTTCCTCTTTTCTTCTCAAGTCAGAGTGTCTGCAGTAATGTAAAGACTGTAAAGAAGTCCAGAATGATAGGGGTTTAATAGCATAAAATTTATAGCATTTATTTTACACTCTAGGATTTGGTATCAGAGAATGTTCAGGTCCTCTTTTTTAATGGACACTGACCTATCACAGCAGGGATAGAGGATACAGAGTGCCAGAGCAGGACAGTTTAGCCTTTCTGTCTACTAAGAAACACAGGATTATTTAAAGACCTGCAGAAGACAATCAACCTTTCTTTGTGACCTCTTTTCTCTTTTAAAGCAATTCACACACTTTATACAGTGTTTTACATTTGACAGACAGAGATATGCAGACATAGGTATTTTTTCAGATGGATACTTGTGCATTCACGGGAACACTGTAGACAATGTAAATATTTATATTTTGTCACAAATACTGATAGGATTTGTCTATGTTTAAGCCATCATTCTTACTATATCCTTTAGGAACTGCTGCAATTATCAAATGTACCAACTTTTAAACAAGTAGTTGAGCCTTTAAAATATTTACAATAAAGAATAAATGTGTCTTAATGGGCTAATACTCCATTCCTTTTACCTGAAATTGTCAGTGTGGTTCTATTGTATTATCCAGACACAAAACTGGAGGAAAAGAATCAAGCTGTATACTTGTGACATAGAAACACAACATTGAAAAACACTTTCCTTTAAAGCATTCTCCACTTCTACATCCATTGAAATATAAAAAAAGGAAGAGCTATTTGGTCAAGCTGACCTTTTTTGCTTCATGAAACATGTGTTGTTTCATTCTACTTATAAAATATGAATATGCTTAGTGATTCTTTGTACATAATGGCCCCTGGAAGAAAAAGAATGATTTCTGCCTGTTTGGAAAGCAAATTTATATTGAACTAAAATATTTCTGATCTTCAGCATAATATCAAAAAGTGATGAAAGAAATTTCATAGCTTTAACACCAACATTTATGAGTCAGAATTACAACATGAACCACATTGAATCCAAATCAGGAAAAACACACCTAAGTAGTTTATATATTTACAGTATCCTCTTGATGTAGATAGAGCTGTGGTCAAAATGCCATCTTTTTTCTCCATTATCACTTTCTTTCATGGCATATCATATGTTTATTGAATTCTTTGGCCAAATCAGAGTCTAAAATCTAAGTGGTGAGATAATGATCAATATATCTTTTGTCTCATGAGTTCTATTCCCAGTGCTGAACTACACATTCATATTGATGGAACTGATTACCTTGACTTCACTATTCCATTCTATTTTTAAGTTTAACATATCTGTTCTGTCTTGCGTTTTATATGTAAATAATTTTTTTTTATTCTTTAGCTTGTCTTTCTATAAATCATTGCCTTACCTGTAATTGTTCAACTAGAACAGATCTATTTTTTTCCAGCACTCCAGGAAAGGAGATGAATCACAGCTATTTTCATTTTACAGGTGGAAAAATGAAAGAATCTGCCTGAAACCACAAAGTAAGCTAGTAGCACTGTATGGATTGCCTCCTAGCTGTATGATATAGCCTCCAGTCCCTCAGTGATACTGATTTTATTTGAATGGTCACTGCCAAGCAACACTCCTGAGAGCAGGAAATTATGACCTGTCAACTATGACCACCAGACAAACCCAAAAGGTATCAGAGCACAAGAAAAATACCATTCATGTTGTTACAAATGGATACCATCATGAAAGGAATGTTTGCTGTGCATTCTAAGTCACACAGCTGTACAGGCTGGAACACACAAAATTTGAAATATGTGTGGACTTGGTAGTTTCCAGATAGCTTTAATTAAACTGATGAGTGCAGCTGACCCAGATTTTTGCAGTCGCAGTCAATGATTCGTCACATATTTCTAATTTTGGTTTTACAGTTTTAGTCTTACTCAACGGTTACAATGAAAAGATCCCAGTCAGGAACCTATAATGTAGCCAGTTCTAAAGGCATTTTATAATACTCATATGATCTGAAAAAATGGGGGATTGATTTATGCCTTAGAGCTTGAATTGCAAACTATCTTAATTTTCTAAGGTGAAGTTGTCTTACATATTTACAATAGCACTGAAAAATGGATAAGTCCAGGAACTTGACAAATAACAGTGATCTTTTTGCTTCATCTTCATGCTTCATTTTCAAAACCTGCTGATGTTGAGATGGAGTCAAAGTGTGGATTTTCTTGCTTTTATGTTTAATGTAAACTGTAATAATTCAACAGTTACTTCAAACTACACAAAGTGTGCTCAAACAACAAAACATTCACACCCATGAAGAATTACAATATTGGGCTTTTGCAGTTGTTTTTTCTTTTTTTTTTTTCTATTTGGTTGATTGTAGATTTTTCTGAGAGGAGCTGGACAAGTAATATTTTTAAATCACTGGTAAATATGGTTCTTAGCAAATATTTCCTCAGTAAGCAACTCAAAGACTGAAAATTGTGCTGCAGTGGAATTAGTAAGGTGTTTTCAAATGATTTCAAATGTGCCTTGATTTTTATCCCAGGAATTTAAAATCTGTTTAAAACACATTGAGGTTACATCTATTTAACTATATCAAAAACTCATACAGCTTCCTGTATAGTCACTGGAAGCAAAGGGATTACAGACTTCTCTTTTTTCCTAATTCATTTTTAGAATGACCTTAGGCTGATTAGGTTCTTAGGTATTTCAGCTAAGGGCCTGAAGACATATTTTCCATAAAAGTGACTCAATTTACCTTTAGGAACAGAACATATAAAGGAGACTTGTGGTTTGTCAAAGGGAGGAAAGCATTTCAGTTTTTTTTTGAAGCTTACCTTAGAATCCTTGAAGTATTTTTGTTACTTCAAGAAACACCAACTTTAAAAAAGAAAACTTTAAGAAGTCTATATTTTGTAGTTAATATTTTGTTGACTTGCCAGCTGATGGCTGGGCATGTAAACATGGAACTGTAGAGGACTGTTGGAATGCCAGCTGATGAAAGTGTGCTTTAAAGAAAAGAGATCATGTTAACTGGGATGTGATACTTGTGTAAGCAGACTAGTGGCCACTTGGAGAGGCATTCTGGATTGAAAACATGTTTGCTGGGATATGTTTGGCTGAATATGTAACATTTGCTTCTTTGTGTAACAGTAGGCAATTAATTTCATTTTGCATAATTATCAAATGGACTATAGATCAAGGTGTGTGACTGTTTATCCAATCTTTCTTTGTAAGAAAAAATATTTCCCATTCTCAGTCTTTTGTCCAAATCTGTGTGTGTGTGTGTGTGTGTGTGTGTGTGTGTGTGTGTGTGTGTGTGTGTGTGTGTGTGTGTGTGTGTGTGTGTGTGTGTGTGTGTGTGTGTGTGTGTGTGTGTGTGTGTGTGTGTGTGTGTGTGTGTGTGTGTGTGTGTGTGTGTGTGTGTGTGTGTGTGTGTGTGTGTGTGTGTGTGTGTGTGTGTGTGTGTGTGTGTGTGTGTGTGTGTGTGTGTGTGTGTGTGTGTGTGTGTGTGTGTGTGTGTGTGTGTGTGTGTGTGTGTGTGTGTGTGTGTGTGTGTGTGTGTGTGTGTGTGTGTGTGTGTGTGTGTGTGTGTGTGTGTGTGTGTGTGTGTGTGTGTGTGTGTGTGTGTGTGTGTGTGTGTGTGTGTGTGTGTGTGTGTGTGTGTGTGTGTGTGTGTGTGTGTGTGTGTGTGTGTGTGTGTGTGTGTGTGTGTGTGTGTGTGTGTGTGTGTGTGTGTGTGTGTGTGTGTGTGTGTGTGTGTGTGTGTGTGTGTGTGTGTGTGTGTGTGTGTGTGTGTGTGTGTGTGTGTGTGTGTGTGTGTGTGTGTGTGTGTGTGTGTGTGTGTGTGTGTGTGTGTTGGGGGAGGGCGGGAACATATTTCTTTGGGGTTTTTTTATAAATAAACTTCTGAAATTTCAGTTCAATAGACAGGACTCTCTCTGGCAACCTGTATACCACAAGCTATGATGGTATGCCACAGGTTATGTCTACAGAATAAATTAAACAGATCTTGAAATACTTTATATTTTCTTGCAGTGGTATAGGAATGTCTTAGGCTCCAAAGGCAAATAGTGGCAGAGAAATTTTCTTTAAATTGTGCTTATTTCACTATGAAACCTCCACTGATGCCACAGTTATGATCTTGTAGTGGTTTGAATCCTGTAGGATCTTTAGTTCCTTATCTGTGGAGAAAAAGTGAAAGAGGAAGAAAGAGCTAATCCAAGAGAGTATTTGTCTCCATCCTTCTCTGAGAAGACTTGATCTACAGAGAGACCATTGACTTATTTCTATGTTCTTTTACTTTGCATGACAGAGAGAAAGCATAGACTTGCATGGGTAAGTGAGAATCACTTAAATTTAAATATATGAAAAATTAGATATATAAATTTTATTTTAATATTGAAAGAGCAATAAGTGTATCAAAACAGAAATTCATATGTCCTTGGGCACATATTTTATGATAAAATGGATTATCCTCTAAGGAATCTTCACTGAGTAAAGATGAACCAAGATCAAGATCTTAAATATTAAAGACAAGTTTCAAATTATTATGGTAGGAAAAATTAGTCTCCCCTAATACTTCTCTACTGAGTGGCACTGATTTTCTGCCCTGTAACACTGACAAGAGTCTTCAGCTCTCTGCTTGTACCATTTGCCTATGGACCCATTATCTTTAAAGTAATCATTTTACTAGAATGGAAGACGATGTGAGAATCAGAGGAATCTGCAAGGTCTACGCAGATTGAATCGCCAAGGTAATTACAAGCAGTGGCCTGAGGATTAGCAGTGGCCTCAGGATTACTGGATAATCACTCCAGAAGAAAATCTGCTCATGTGTGTTATTAGTAGACTACGTATATGGAAATGCAACATAGCAATTCAGGTTTTGAAAATATGAAGTTAGATAAATTATACTTCCTTATTAAAACAAACAAATTAAACTCCCAAACAAACAAGAAAAAAATTAATCCAATCCCCAAACAGGTTATGAACTTACTTGAAGAAGGGAAAAATTTCCTATGAATAATCTTGCTGTCTCTAGTAAGACCTGAGAGCTCACAATACATACAGTACAACTCATTTCATATTCAAGAAGGTGAACCCAGAAATAAAAATTATCATAATAATATATTGCTATGTATGCTTTTCAGCTCCAGACAAGTTTCCTCAGTCCTTTATCTGTATTTTCAGAAAAGACCATGAATAATCAAAAATACAAGTACATCTTGAGAAGAAACAAAAAGGTCCTAGGAGATCTGCTGAAAATTATTGTCTTCTGAAAATACAGCTCAGATTTCAGTATAGCCAGAACAGGAGTGAGAGATGTTCTCACTGCATAACAGTATAGTCAGGACAAGATGCAGCTGAGTAATTTTTGAAGGTGGGCTATCTCAGAGCATTATAAATGTTGAGCAGTAAAGTGATTAGTTTCAAGTCTCTGTGCCATTTTCTGAATTTACTGGGTTAAGGCTGTATTTTCTCATTTCTTTTTGACCTTATTTCAAAAGTTACAGTCAATAAGTGAACTTTGTATTCTATTGTACAGCTGAATGTATTTTTTTTCTTTTAAAACTCATCTGCTTTTTAAAGTGAACTCGCGGATAACCGATAACCCAGATGTCTTTTTTTGCATCCATTGAGTCTCTTCCAGTCAGGAGTAGCACAGTGGCAGCTTGCATATTGCAGGTTTCCTCCGAGTGAGCTTTTCTACATGTGTGAATCGTTCACCTTTCCTGTACACCTTTTATTAATATTGTTGTTGTTACAATTCTAGTTTCATTGCTGTTTCCAGTAAATTGTTCTTATTTCAATGTATAATCTTTACCTTTTGAGCCTCCCAGTCTCCTTTCCATCCCACTGCAGGGATGTACATGCTTTGGAGTGTTTCAGTAGGAACACTAAATTGGGGAACACCATTCTCAAACCATGACATCTGGATACCTGAAAATCAAGAATACTATCTGAGCTCTATTTTCTATTGCACCTCGTTTTGTTTCAGATTGTTGATAATATTTGTCCCAGATATAAAGAGAAGTTCCTCCCAGTGAACATATTCTAGCAAACATCTGGTCATTATGAGACAGCCTGTGATATCTAGAAATATCAATAGTTTTGCAGAATCATCAGATATATTAGGAACATTTTAAGAAAGAGTTAAATTTAAAGCTAGCTGAAAGATCAGAAGGTTGATAAAGATAGAATTCCAGATTGTGTATTAAAAGAGGAGGAAAGCTATTAGAAAAAGAGGGTTGAAGCCAAGATAAAAAAAAAAAAACAAACTTAAAAAAAGAACAAACATAAATTTAATAAAGTTAAAACATATAAAACAAACACTGGGACAATAAATGTAAGCCAAGCAGATAAAAAGGGGGAGAAACTGTAGAATATGATTATTTAAAAATACTATATGAAACAGGTTTATTGCAAGTAGATACACAAAAATAGCTTCCTGTTTCCTTGGACCTTGAGAACACTTCAGTCCCTGGGGAATGTTTTGATTTTCACTTTTGCCAACATTTCCTAAAGTAAAGCAAAATGGAAACAAGGAATGGCTGTTTCATGCCACTCATGTTTAGGTTTAGAAAAAAGTTTCTAACCTTCATGAAATAAAATTATATCTGACAAAAACTAGATTCTGGTACTAGACAGCATTAAGATGTAAAAAATTGTAGACCAAGTTTTCCAAAAAAAACCCCAAACCATCAGTAGTCATAGAAGAGACTTTGATATAGGTATTCCAGGCAGTAGTCCTAAACACAGGACTGATAGTTCTACTGTAATTGATAAGCAACATTAGTTTTGGTCAGAAATTGCATCACTTTCAGAACTTCAAAACTATAGAATAATTTCGGTTAGAAAAAATTTTGGAGGTTACTCAGCCTTCTCCCTGCTCAAAACACATCTAATTAGATCAAGATACTCTGGCCTGTGGCAGCTGAATCTTGAACACCTTTAAGGATAGCCATCTTACAATCTCTCTGAGTAACCTGTTCCAGTATTTGAGCCTCCTGGTGATGGGGTTTTTTTTCTTAAATATCTAATCGGTATTTGCCTTGTTCCAACTACCATGGCAGTATTATATGAGGAGAAGTACCAGAAGCTGGTCTCTTCTTGGAATATGTTTAATCACCGTAAAATAGCAACGTATAAAGGTGAAGGATCTATTTTGTTACTTTCTTTTCTTTTTCTGTTTGTTTATTTACTTCTTAAAACAAAAGAATTCAGTATTACTGATGAAGTGTTTAATTTTGACAAATCAATATTTGTCAAAATAGGGGAAAAATATTTGATTCAAAAGATTATGACTGAATCTAATCAGCATTCAGTGTATCCTGTTTTGATTAGCACTGGAATAAGAAATCATCTGAATGGCCATCACACTGATGATTTGATGTTTTAAGAATTCCTAAAGTCTTTATATAGATTATTTCTTTCCAATTGAATTTTAAAACCCAAATAGCTGCACAGGGATAATGGAAGAGCATAGATTTCAATTGAAAATCTACTCTTTGTATTTTTTCCCCTAAGAAATAGGCAGAATTTCCTATATATTGATATTGCTCAAGAATGAAAAGAAAGACCTGTGAAGGATGATCGCAGAAATACACAGTAACATTTAAATAAGCAAATTATTTTGAATTACCAGACTTCACTGTAACAATAAACATTCTTCTGTTGGCTGTGTGTTTTAGGTGTTGAATGTACTTGTGAGCTGATAAAATACTGAAACTTTTCTTGATATCTCATAGCCCAGAAAAGATTCAGGAAAGGTTCAGTATCACAGATAAAAAGAAACCAGCATAAATTCTAATGTATTAATTTCTAATGCAACTTTATGATGTTATCTGTATTGGTTATGACAAAAAAATATTTAGATTCTCTAAAATACAGCCCATTTTAGGGCTGTGTTTTTAGAAGTTAAAACACACCAAGGACCAAAAAAAGAGGAAAAAATATTTAAAATATTTTTTAAATATTTACCAGTATCAACAACAAGATGCATTTATTTCCAAATCTAAGTACTTCAGGATGGAAGTAAACAGTCAATTTACTGTTTTTTATTTAAAAACTGAACAGCATGTGTAAAGTGCTTTATAACATTTTCCTGAATACCAAGAGGTTTTTAACTATTTAATGTGTGGAACAAATTTAAAATTACCTGTCATCTTCAACTTTCTGTGTTGATTGGGGATTTTATAGGCTTTATATTCACCAGTCTTGCATTTCAGATATGTTTAGACCAAGAAAGCAGTGGTACTATGCAGAGATTAGTAGAAGCTTTAATTCAGACATGCTACTTCTAAAAACCAATTTGCTTTATTCTTTGAAGATACACCTCTATCCTTGTTTCAGTAGTTCAGTATTAATTCCGAACACTCAGGTATGTATTAGTGCAACAGTAATGCATATTGCATCCAAAATCAATTGTTAGCAAGCAGAAAGGGCTAGCTGCTCCTTAAGTGCACGGGAAGCTGAGGGTGCCCAAGAGAGCGGGCAGAACAGGTCCTTGTGTCATAAATGGAGTGATGCACTTCAATCCTAAGAGAGAAACAACAACATACTTTACTGATATAAAAGACTGAATTATCAAAATTCAGTGGTAAATGTGACAGTGCTCTAACAGAATTCCGTGGCAAGATAGACTGGATTGTTTTCTCCATAGAAGATAGGGTTGGATAAAGCAGGAAGACGCTCCTGTTGAGTGATGAGGTTCAGAAAAGAGTTCCTTGCATTCTTAATACCATCTCAGAGAGGAGCTTAGGTGCAACTGGATCCAATCCTAGTCCTACATTTGGTCAATGGTTTCCTTCTAAATGATTATATGTGCACAATCAATCCTTCTATCATTCAGCCAGTATTTCAAATTTTAGCACACTATTAATCATTACCAAGGATCTGTAGCAGCAAGGAACATCTCAGCCTCAAGGAGTAACCTTCAAAGATGTCCCTTCTCAAGGGGAGATCCTGGCACACAGCCCACTGCCGTGCAGGAAACCTGTCCACTGTTTATGGAGTAGGATGATTGATTTGTAGTCATATTAGCATACTAGCACGATGTGTGGGTCACCATTCCTGACAGCCCTCGGCAACCCTGTTGCCGTCTGTCCCCCAAAATCCAGAATGAACTTGACAGAGCCAGCACAACCCCCGCTGATGGTTCTGGCTTAAGCAGGGAGGGGGAGGTGGGGACACAAGGGTTCAGTGTCAGCCAGCACCTACCCAGCAGCACACAGCAAGGCTCTGGTTCAGAACAGGTCCCTCATGGTGGTAACAGTGGTGATTATGGGGTTCCATGGACAACCAAGGGAATGCCTGTGTCTGAGCAGAGGTTCAACACTCTCTGGCATAGCTATGGAGGGGCCTGATGGGCCCATTGAGGATCTCAGATGGAGACTTTGGATACATAGGTGTGGCTGGAAACCTCAGTAAGGCTGATCAGGCCTGTTAAGTCATCTTAATGCACGAACAGCCCTAACATCAGCTTGAAAATGTTAATGCATCATGATGGCAAGTTTAATATGTATTTGAAACTACTTCAATTATGATAGGCTTTGAAGGCAGAAGACCCTTTAAAGCTGAGGAAGTCAAAAGAATCATTACTCTTCACCAGCCAAGCATAAAACCACTATGAAGCCCCTTATTACATAACAAAAAAATGTTAAAATACATCTGATCGTTTCCATGCTTCTATAGGTTTGACAAAACCTATAGAAAGTGATTTTAGGTTGATAAACAATTGCAATTGTAGTCTATGATCTCAATAGAAGAAAGTATCCAGGAAATTCTAAATAAAAGGTAAATGTATCTTTTAATCTTCTCTCTGCCTGGTTGTAAGACAAATCTCCAAGGTCCTAGATAAGAACAATTTGTCTTTCATAGAAAAAAGATAATGTGCTCTTAAAAGATTTCTTAAAATTCAGAGGGTTGAGGTACATGATCAGTTTTAACTGATCAAAGGAGTCTTAAAAATCGTTAACTGGTAGTTAAAAGTGTAAGGATTTTTTAGCCAGACATGTACTTTTCCTTACCTATATTTTTTAACAATTGTGACCATAATCTCAACTGTTTGCCCTTAAGCCTTCAGAAAAAAAAAATTTGAGTAAAATAAAATTTTCTTCGGTAGAAAATGTGGATAGAGGCAAGCTAATATGTTTGACAATATTTAAACAAAATAAAGTCAGGTGACTTCTTGGGGGAAAAAAAGTCTGTTTGCAGACTTGTACTGTGAACTGCATCAGCAGGCATTCAATATGTTCTTTCTAAAGGAGTGCGTAACAAAATGTCCTCTGACCTATTATTTTGGGGGGAAAGTTAGCTAGACCACAGAGATTATGAATGAGGGGTTTTTTTTGAAGAAAAGATGTCTTTGTGGTCTGGGCTACATTTACTGGCGGTATCACAAGTAGGACAGAGACAAGGAAGTAACTGACTTTAGAAAAAGTTACTGGTACTGACATGGACTGTTAAAGCTGCTTAAAGCAGTTGAGCATGAAGTCAAAATTAGAACATGTTCAAAATAAAAAAAAAGAAAGGAAAGAATGACAAGAAATATGAAGTATTTCCATTTGGGAAAATAAAGTGATATCTGACAGGGTGTAAGTTAATAGTGACAACTTGTCAGACTGACCAAAAAAGATGTGAATGCTGTGTGATTCCAAAGTAGGTGGCATAATCTTGCTGAGTTGAGCACACAGAGAAATACAGTAGCAGATCTCAGCTGCTATCTCTCTCCTGGTACTATGATATGCAACAGCTTCTTTAACTTTTCTGTTACTATATCAAATATTTATATTTTTTAAATATTTAGGAAAGGTGTATAATTCAAAAGCTAGAATTAATCATCAGTAATAATGGGAACTAGTAGATGACAACTGCCAGGGTAAAACTAGAATTCTAAAGAGCTTTGAAATTTCCAGCAGGAACTTCTGAAGAAAAGAACACAGTCTGTACTCAAAGAAAAGGGCATTGAGGCATGGCGATGTTAAAATTGGGATTCGTTTCATCCAAAGCGTAACTTTGTCAATTATCATTATCCAAATGGTGATTTTTATCCTCATGTTTTAGTTACCTAAGGAAGAGAATTAGCTTTGGAGATACATGTACCTTACCATTTACTAAGCAGATACCAAGGATACATAACATTAAATGAAATAAACCTGATACTCAGTGTTTTAATCTATTTACACAAGAAATCAGTGGAGTGACTGAAAAGGGGCGGTTACCTTTCTTATGTGTTTTGGCACAGAATATATTAGGAACTATGCTTTTTATTTGTAATAATACCAGTGCATTGAAACCTTGATTGCCTCATAAAGTGAGATCATTCTTGAACTGTCACAAACCTGAAATGATGTATATGAAATGACAGTTACTGATAATTCAGTCTGTCTGCCTGTAAATCAATGAAAAAGTTTTCAAAGACATCAAATTAGCAAGTTACTGGATAATCACATGTTTTAAATAATTACAGATAGACCTAGAAGGGATGTACACTGTTGTGCCTGGATATACCAAGTACTGAAAGATAACAAAAGTTTTAGAGTCAAACTAAATCTTTTTACAAGTTCCATAAATTGTGGTTTGTTGTTGCTATTATTATTCATTTTGCTTTCCTCTACACTTTTTAATCTGTCCAAGAGAACTAGTGCTAAAATAAGATAAGCTATTTTCACTGCTTATTGAACCAGCTGGCACCAGAAGAAAAGTCTGTTCTCTCAAGTTTTCAAGACTCAATTTTTGTAGACTTCAGGGATTTAGACAGCTCAGATAGCTCAGCTTAGTCCCAGAATCACAGAATATTCTGAGTTGGAAAGGACCCACAAAGATCATCGAGTCCAACTCTTAAGTGAGTAGCCCATGCAGGGATCAAACCCACAACTTTGGCCTTATAAATACTGTATGTATGAGAACTTAAAGTCTTTAACCTTTTAAAATTTTGACTATTACAAACTCCTATTTATATTTATAAATCCATTTTCTATGTACAAACAAGCAAGTGTTGCTTTTCTTTTGTCTAAAGTTTTGTTAAAAAGTTAAAAATATTACAAGTTTTGCTAAAAAAATACATATATATCAACCAGAAGCTCAGATAACTTTAGTAGTAAAGAGAAAACTTTTAATAAAGAGCTTTTCATGTCCAGCTTATGACAGAGGAAAAAAAAAATGCATGTATACAAAAATAAGTACCAACTAAGTAGTGAAGTATGATGAAAGAGCACAGAGTGATCTTTCTCAAAATAAATGCAGTTTGCAAACAAAACCTCAACAAAGCTGTTATCATCTTGCATTTTTTATTAGAATACATAGAAAAAATTGTTCATAAACCTTGGGTTGATTTTTTAAAAAAGCAGTATAGAAACTGCTTGAATGTGTGTACAAGTTAATATCAGGAAATTCATTATCATACTGTTCTCTAAAACTTTAAAATTGCTAAAAAATTAGTCATTCCGGCAGTTCTTTCTGAAGGTAATTATACAATGATTACACTTGCAAAAAGACCATCAGAAAGCCAACAATTACCGTCTGACTAAATTCTCAATCCAAGTATCTTCTTGAAAATAATGAGACATAATTGTCTGCGATGCCCAGGTTAAACCTTCTGGTCATATCTGACAGTAACCTCTAGAAAGAAAGCAATTAAAGACACTAAGAGTTGGGTAGGTTAAACTACATCTTTAAAAAAATTACAAATTATTCTTGAAAATTAGAACAGAGGTAGACCTTTTTTTTTTTAGACTCTGTTTTGACATCTGGAAATCTTGAGATCCAAATGTGTTGATCATCTTTTATCTTGGAACACAAATATGTGCTCATGACATAAGAGTGGTTCAGAAGGTGAGTGATATATAAAAATGTTTTGCTTTGTTTTCTAAAACCTAGATCCATATGTTATGATACACAAGTGTTATTAAATGTACATTGTAATTTTAATAACTTACAATTTCATTCTCACTTCTATTCCTCTTTGAAATACTCAGTGATAAGCATTCATCCAAAAATATTTAAACATTGATAATTGGGTGCAGTTGTATTTGGTTGCTTTTTTTAAGGGAAGTCCACGTTAATTAAAGAAATGCTGAAGAAACCTTTGGTTTCTCATAATAAGTGACAAACTTGAAATCCTTCAGAGGTAATGTCTCTCTTTCATCTGTAAATCTGTAGTAAACACATCCATCTCTTAGTCCACAGGTAAGATCATAGTTCTTGCGAGCTACTTCTGTTCAATAATCTTGTTTTAAGCTCAGTTTAAAAACTGTGACAGAATGCTAGTTTTTGTAATATTTGCAGTGCTCATAGTATTTAAATTGGTCTTAAGGTTTCTGAAAGTGTATGAAACTTCTGTAATTTTTTTCATAACAGTTTTCATCATGAGTTGTATGTAGCTACCATAAACTTCAATCAGCTTGTTAGGAAAGTAATCAACCTTTAGTAATATATTCCGCTATACAGTGTATATCAATCATTATTCTTGAGTTTATAGAGAAATATTGTGTTGGCTTAGTGAGTCCAAAAAGCTTATGGATTGATTCACATCATTAACTTTAAATGTTTTATTGAGACACCTAGGTTGCTCTTGGCTTCCTAGTTAGTAAAAATGGATAGGTATTCTGTGAGATGATGAGGCACAGACAAAATCTAAATTTCTTTCCAAATGAATTTATCTCCATTGCTATCTTATAGTTGGGGACTATTCTTTCTAATGACACAGGTGTTTGTGGGGTCTTCTTATAAACTGGATGGTTTTAGGTACCAATATGGAATACAAAGACATTTATTGGTTAGTAAAATAAACAACTATTTGGATGTTTTTTGAATGCCTGAGAAATTAATTAAATTTCTGTAAGTCTCAGAACACTAGATGAAGCCAGAAGATAAAGAACACTTTTCCTAGTTTAATTTCAAAGACACAATGACAATTCAATGACCAAGGAAATGTAACACTAATTTCCATTTTAAAGACTACTATGAATTATCTGAAAAGGCAAAGTTTTCTAGATTTACATGAAAAAGTATGCCATGTTTACACAGACTTCTTAAGCCAAAAATTTACCTTGAAAATGTACTAAGGAGTAACACAGTGTGATTATTCAGACTAAAAGTCAAAGTCCAGATGTCTGAGTTGTCATTTATTATTTTTCTTTACTCTGTTTATTTCATTCTGTTGTAAGCATCTGGCTGCCTTCCTGATACAAAACACATGAAATTCACAGCTGCTGGGTGTCTATCCCAGGTGTCTGGACACAGAAATTCAGCCTGGTGTCTCATGCGTACAGTCACGACAATCTATGCCTTTTCCTGTGACACAATTACTCTGCTCATTTCTAGACATCCAGCATGTGCATTCATATGGCATAGACATTCATATTCATAGGCATCATTGACACACAAAGAAAACACTTTACCAGCTCTACACCCACCTGCATAAGCATTAGAAGGGGTATTTGCTGTGATTTTTCTGTCTGCTTGATCAACCCAGCACATGACCTGACTGTAACTAGCACCAACTGTCCAAGATCTTGGGAAAGTTCATGGTGACTCTGAAAGAGAACACAGTGCATGTTTTTCATTTTACCGTATATCTTCGAGGTAATTTCATAGGAGGCAGTAGGGGCAGATATGATGGAGTAGTAAGATTGTATAGAAGATCCTGCAGTTATGGAGGGCAAGTATGACTAAGCTGACTTTTGTCTTTCCTAAATGCACTATTGCTTTGCAGTTAAGTGTAGATGTCTTAGTGATCTGGCCGACAGCTAAGCAGTGTGTAATGCTTCCATAAACGTAAGTGGAGGAATAAGGAATTCAGTCCAGTTGTTCAGACACAGCATAACAGTGTAGCATGAGATGCAATAGGATGCCTCTGCTGTATTTTGACTGATACTACAGAAGAGCACACATCTTTCTGTCTGCCAGCCTTGTGAATGTGATATGTTGGACAATTAAGGGCATTTCAGATGTCATGAGTTACGTATGTGTGGATGACTGACTCAAATTAAAAATACCTGTCATGGGCCAAGAAAGTAATATGGAAGAAATTACCATCTTCTTCATAGATATGCTTTTGGCCAGTCTGCAATGACTTCATCAAACTTGGTGAAAATCTTCATATAAGGCCTTTGAGGTATATAAATTATGGTATCAAAATTAAACCTAGATTATCCAGCTGCTACTTTTTCCCAAGTTCAGACACTTGAATTGTTCACAGAATCAATGGGTGATGTTGGAAGGCACCACTGGAGATCATCTGGTCCAACATCCCTCCTCAAGCAGGGTCATCCTAGAGCACATGGTACACGATGGTGTCCAGATGGTTTTTGAACATCTCCAGAGAGGAAGACTCCACAACCTCTCTAGATAATCTGTTCCAGTGTGCTTTCATCCATACAGTAAATAAACTCTCTCATATTCAGGTGGAACTTCTGTGAATCAGTTTCTGTCTGTTGTTTCTTGTCCTATTGCCTGGCACCACCAAGAAGAGTCTGGCTCCATCCTTTTGACACCTGCCTTCAGATACCTACAGACATTGATGAGGTACCCTATCAGTTGTTTCTTCTTGATGATGAATAGGCCCAACTCCCTCAGCCTTTCCTCATAAGAGAGATGCTCCAGTCCCCTAAACATCTTTGTGTCCCTCTGCTGGATCCACTCCGAGATCTTCATTTCTCTCTTGATTGAGGAGCCCAGAATTGGACACAGCACTCTGAGGACTCACCAGGGCTGAGTAGTGCAGCAGGATAACCTCTTTTATCCTACTGGCAATGCTTTTCCTGATGCAGCCAGGATTCCATTGGCCTTCTTGGCCAAGGAGCACTACTGACTTATGGATATTGTCCACCAGGATCCCCGGGTCCTTCTCCACAGAGCTGCTTTCCAACAGATCAGTCCCCAGCTTGTACTGGTGCAGGAGGTTTTTCTTCTCTGGATACAGGACCTGGCCTTTGTTGAGCTTCAGACAGATCTTCTCTGCCCATCTCTCCAGCTTGTTGAGGTCCTTCTGAAGGGCTGCACAGCCCTCTGGAGTATCAGCCACTCTTGCCAGCTTTGTGTCCTCAGTGAACTTACCAATGAGGCACCTGCCCCTTCATCCAAGCCATTGATGAATAAGTTCAACAATTCTGGGCCCAGTATTGAACCCTGGGGGACACCACCAGAGACAGCCATCCAACATCCGTCCCTGTGCCACTGACTACAGCCCTCTGCAATCTACTGTTCAACCAGTTCCCAATCCATTCACTGTCCTCTCATCCAGTCCTTCCTGAGTTTGCCTACGAGGATGTTGTCAGAGACAGCATTGAAAGTTTTTCTGAAGTGAGGGTAGACAATATCCACTCTCCTCTCATCCATCCTGGTAGTTGTTCCATTGTAGAAGGCAATCAGGCTGGTCAAATATGACTTACCTTAGTGAATCCATGCTGACTACTCCTGGTTACCTTCTTGCCCTCCGTGTGGGTACAGATGGCACAGTCAGAAGAATCTCCATCCTCCTTGAACATGATAGGTTAAAAAATAGTAAGGTGAATCTATTGAAAAGCTGCCCGTCATGTATTGGAATCTGCCATCAAACCACCCTTTCCAATTTCCTTGCAACTTTGATTGTCTCATTCTTTGCCCTTCTACTACATGTGGAGTCTCAATACCTTTGAAATATGAGGCACATTTCTCTCCAAACTGGCTATTCTAGCCTGCAAAACTGGCATGGCCTATCAGCTCTTCATTACCTCTCCATGCTGCCTATAACTTGTGGTATCAATTCTGTTATGGCAAAGCACAGAAACAAGTGATGCAGCTCAAGATATAGGCCAATGCACTCCACAGCATTTTTTTCTGTCCAGGGAATTGGAAAAAATAGGATTACCTGAACTGTCTCAGTGGATGCACTAACATGGTTCCATTTATTCCACTGATTTCCTGCCAAAGGAGTGCACCCTCATAAATGAGAAGGGAACAGTGATAGCACCCTTGCTAAGTGGCAGAGAGATGGGGCATGTCGATGGTGAGATCATTACATTGAGGATAACAAAAAAAGGTAAGAACAACTGCTGTAAAAAATCTGAAAATAGCTTTCTGTGGGACACCAGCTCCCGCAGCACTGAAATGATATTGAGACACCATTATTGAATTTAGCCTTTCATTTTTCATCTCTCTGGACTATGAATTTTTAGTAATATTGGAAATAAAATTATTGCTATTTGACATTTAATACATCTGATTCTTTTCCACAGCAACAATTGTTCAAAGAACCTAAAAACATTCCCTTTTCTCAAACAAATTTTGTGAGGATACATTTATTAATATATGTGAAAAGCTCAGAATGCACAGAGTTGGGAGCCATAAAAATAGCTTAGGACAATCAGTGTTTGTTTTATTCTCTGCTTTGATAATGTAGTTATAAAGTCTATGGCTCTAATTCTAAGGTGTTCACATGCTCCTAAATCAGCCTACTTTCACAGCCATGTAGTTACTGTGCAAATGGGGATTAAATTAGGTGTTACCAGCTAAATAGTTAGCTAGTATAAGCTGCTGTGGATCGATTCCACGCTTCAGACATAAGTGAAACACTAGAGTTCATAACAAAATGTGTCCTTAATCATCTTTTCTTCTTAAACCACAGACAGTAAAAACTCTCATTGATACTCTCCTCTTTCGCATCCTCAATCTTGGTTTTGTGGTATGGTGAACAGTTTATGTCATGAGCAGAAGTTGTGCCACCATACACTTTTTCTCTCCATATTAACATCAGGGCTTCATAGGTAAAGAACAGATTCCTCTTGCATCACAAATATAAGACAACCTGAGATGTATCACTACAGTGACAAATCTTGATTTAAAGTTATTTTAAGTCAGTGGGAGTATTATTTTGATTTCAAATTTATTTTGCATCATAGCATAACATAAATCTAAGAACTCAATCTGATTGTACACACTTTGAATAGCCAATAAAGTGTAGAGTAATATTTAGCAAAATTTACTATGTATGTGGTGATAGCAAGCACTGACATTAGCTTTCATAGGATCTTGGAATTGATTCCAACTTAACATGAAACAAATATTGTTACTGCCTGTAATTCCCATGCCTTTACTCCTTTCTCCACTACATGCCACTAGGAATTGAAGTAATATATTTGAGTCCTTTCACATAAAGGACATTGAATTCACATCTGTGTAAACTGCAAATGAGAAGAGTGTGTTGCAATCACCAGACAATTTTACGAAAATAAAGCTCATCTTTATTTTAACTTTTATGTATTTTGAAAAAGTGATATTTTTTCAAGTCTCTGAAAGAAATTACGAAACTGATAACAGTTCAGGTTTGTACACGTTCAAATTGATATGTTTTATCTAAGCCTTGTTTCATATCCAATATGACATTTTTGGTTTTTGTCTGTATCCAAACTATCTCTATCCAATACCTTCAACTGTATTGACCAGTTGTTGTTTCAGTATGCTGCTTCATTTTGTATCTTGCTGTATTACTTAATTCCTTCTGTTTTTGTGGAGCCTAGACACCCAAGACATGGTTCTGGAGTTCACATTGCATGTCAGTTATAGTAACCTTGTTACATTTTGTTGTTCAAAGCAATAATGTCATGCAGTTTTCTCTCTTTACCTGATTTTTTAAAATATTTAACCTTCACAATAATTTTTAGTCCTTCAATGCAGAATTACCAATGTTAATAAATAAATTTTTTTATTATTTGAATGTTGCCTGTCCTAGACATTCTGCATTTCTGAGCATCAATAATGTGACATTATAAAAAAAGGTTTTTTCTCCATAGATGAAACTTGCAATTTATTATATATTGCCATTTTAGTCATTCAGTAACTGCAAACCCAGAAAGACAGTCAGTTCCGCTGACTCGAGGGAGAGTATAGATGTCTATGTTGTGTGTAGACAACTAGGTATGTATATGTATGAAGTTGAACTGGAATCCCACATCAATCACAAAATATAAATTATTCACTCATGCAGTTCTGTTTCTCAAAGCCAATATTTTCAGGAATGATTCTAAAACAAAACAGTCAATAAAACCAGAGAATGAAAGTAACCTAACTGCAAAAATGAAACTAAAGAAATGCTGAAATTTGTACCTACCCAGGATAAATTAGGCTTCATTCTTTCCATGCTGGCATCTTCTTTGAAATTAGCAATTTTGGAAGAATGTATGTCCAGTCAAAGGAAATTCATAGCAAAATAGGCTATTTTTGTAGGAATAATCTGTCATTCCTACAAGAGGTTATGTCCAAGACAGCACACATCTTCACCAAGTTAACAGAAGCAACAGGCAGATTTTAAAAAATGCTGGTCTCTGATCCCTGTTGAAAAAATCATCTTTCACAGGGACATTTTCAGTGAATAACAAGCCAGAATGAACAGGTAAAAAAAGATGAAAAGAAAAGATTAAATATATGACAATATCATTAGCGAGATTAGCTGGTATAATTAAGAAATAAAGAAAGACCAAAAAAAAAAAAAAACTGTAGGAAATGAGAAAGTACAAAAAACCCGAGCTTAAAATAATAAGTACCTGAAAGAGGGAATATTTATGTGGGGAAGGTTGTATATGAGCTCTCAGTTTCTACAAGGATTGTTCAATTATACTTTTAAAAGATAAATCATGAAAACAAATGTATTCAGCTATATTAACTGAAATATGCAAAGTCAACACTCTGGTACTTGATAATTTTTACTTGACTCATCTGTCCACAGGAAAACAAAAAGAAGATGAAAACCACACTACAAAATATTCTCAGTTGAGGTAGATGGCTCATTTAGAAAATGTCTCCTCTCAGAAATTTTAGACTTTATTGCTAAATCCAGAACTGAGAGGAGCATCTTGTTCAAACAATAAAAGCAGTTATTTTTTAACAAAGTTTTGAATTCATAAAGGACAAAAAAGCCTTTTAAAGTGGATTTGAAGAACAGGATAGAATGAATGTATTTGGGAAAGACAGACAGTCATAAGAAATGCGTGGCTGTTCCATGTATTTTTCTCACTGTTGGTTCCATTCACAAAGGAGTGAGCCTTCAGGCATCCAAATGCTTTGCAGTAATTATTCCCGAATGTTTGGTATTTATGAAAAATGCAATTTACTCTAGGGGATGCTTCACTAGCTTCACAACAAAGGCAAGTCACAACAGTACATTCAAACATTGCTATAATTATCAGCCTATCACCAATTCTTGTTTTTCACAGGCTAGTCTTTTCTTAAAAATACTTGCTCAAGGCTGAAATTTAGCATCAGGACCAAACTGGGAAATTTTCCCCACATTGAAGAAAGCTGATCTTATTTGAAAATTCAAGGATAAGCTCAGAGCTGCCTCTTTGAAGATGAACACTAGATCCAGCCCACACCGTCTTTTAATGTCACCACTTCAATATACCAACTCTGATATAATGCCCAATAGTTAAGAGGCAAAGTACTTGTGTAGCTGCTTCAAAAAACACCACAGAAAATGGGTTTCATCATTAATAATACAAGCCTAGACAGTAGGTAGCTTTCCCATGGAAAGCCTAAAGGCTGCTCAAGAATTGCATAAGCTGCTGCTGTTAAAAAGTGATGGAGGGAAGGAGACAGACCCACGGCTTCAAGCAGCAAATGTGATAGCTTTGGCAAGGGTCTGCATGCCTTTTGGTAGCTTTTATTCCTTGATTTGGGTGGAGGAGCTCCACGGAGATAACTCGATAGCACACAGATATATAGGGAGTCAGCAGTGTAACACTGTAGTTACATCACAGAAACACAAATATTTTGTTTGGCAGTTTTTACTTACGGAAACAAAATTTTATCTGAAGACTCACATAAGAAATTTGCTAAGCTATTCCTGCTTCTAGCCTGTAAGGCTTCTTTTACTCAACAGAGAATAAAGCAAGTTGATAAAATTTGCTTCTTGCATGATGTAATTAACAATGAGCACTAGTGATTTCGAAGATTTTTTTCCTTTCTTTTTAAACACTGGGGAAATAAAATATTGATTTGAGGGAAGGGGTGGCTATTAAGCATTGCAATTACTTCACACAGTAGTTCAGTTTAACAGATGGAAGAAGTTTAGTCCCACATGCCAGAATCTAAAACCTTAAGAGTAAAGAAATAATTCTTTGGTAGGAATATTTTGTTAATTCAAAGGAAGTCAGTTCACAGAGTTCTCCTTGTGCACTCCTTTTGTTTGTCTTGTGTGATTTACACCTTTTAATTCAATGTCCAAGAACTTTAAAGTTTCAAATGAAACTGGTAGGCCTTAGACAAAAGAACTGTCTTTTGAAGATGATTCTATCAGATCATCTAGAGTGTAACTGAGAAGACTGAAAGAGGATCTTACCACTGAAAGGGAGGAAGTGAAGAAGGTGGAGACAGCCTCTTCTCCTGTGCCAGACAATAGGACAAGAGGCCATAGGCAGAGGTTGTGACCTCCGAAGGCTATCCTTCCCTGAATAAGCCTCCTGACTGGACCTTTGGACTGTTAAGCTGCCTAAGGGAACTTGTTAAGGTGACACTGTTGTCCAGTTATCTCAGGTCTAGGTAGAAGTAAATGAGGCTGAGAGAGAAGAATGTATCCATAAGAAAACCAAACCCAGGAGTTGTCCTGAAAATCATCCCTGGCTGGGTTCAGGATTTTGGAGGTCATAGCCCACAGGCACATCTGTTGAGGCCAGCTTTGCACACACTCCTCCCACAACAAAGCGAGGAGGATGTGAGTTTGGGGGTGTGGTGTAGCCTCTGGTCAGAGGGAGTGAACATGTATCCCCCCTGACACAAACTGGCTTAATTGCAAAACCTCCACACTAGGAAGGCCACATCCACGGGACATTCACATGAGGGGCAGCTATGGAGATGTCATAATCCATCAAATACCACCAAAACGCTCCCCAGACTCATTGCTGAGGCCTTGCAGCAGAGCACTGCATGTCATGCACAGTGATGCAACAGATCCAGAGTCTACTGCAAGAGACTGTGTCAAACTTGCCCTCCCCAGGAGAGGTACCTGGGCATTCCCAGGTGGCCCAAACATATAATAATCCATTGAACTCTGTGTTTTGCAGGACCATCATTACCAAGAGGATCAGGGAAGAAGATCAACGGGATGCCATTGGGATCCACAGATTGGTGATGTTTTCTACTTAATCTGTCTCGCTGTCACTCTCTCTCCCACCCTTCTGTTTTCTATTTCTTTCTATCTCCCTACCTTACAGTTACTGTTAAAAAAGATCCATACTATTGACTTTGGAATATGGTCTCGTTTGCACCTTAATTCGGGCAGATCCATCTCTCTAATAGTTTTCATAACCAGATCATCAGCATCAGAACAGACGCAGTAACAATGCAAAAAATGAAGGTTCAAAAGGTATTGAGCTCCAAGTCAGTTTAAAGTGAGCTTGATGCGTAGGGAATAAATCTGGCTAACGGCATGCAACCTAATTTTAGAGACAGGGTTTTTGGGTTTTCAGTCCATTTCTAAGGCATTAATATATATTTCACTCATAGATATATATTTAGGCCTAACACTTAAGCAGCTAAAAAGCTCTTTTTTCCTTGAATAGAAAGTCTTACAGAAATGTGATTTTTTAGAGACTCCACAGTCTGCATCAACTTGGCTTTTAACCTACTTTCTAGAGAGGGATTCCTTCCTCTGGACTGCTGTTAAGAGATGCAAAAGACTGTTCTGCAGTGTCAATAAGGTGAGTTAAGGACAGACTGTGGACTTATTCTGTAATTCTGGTTATTTGCTTTTTTAGACTTCATTTAAACTCATTGGGGGCTATTTTCTAGGCAGCCATTCACAGAATTATAAATCGCCAGTATGCTTTAGTTTTAATGGACATGGTCTGCTTTTACACACAGCTTTTAAACCTCTTGTTTGCAATCACCTGTTAGAAGCTCAAAAGTAAAACAGTCGTATGACTTTTCTCCTGTTAAACCGACAAAAAAATAAAAATTCCCAAGCATGCACAACTTATACAACTGTATTGACATAAGTTCTACTATTTATATAGAGTAACACAAGTAAAATCTGCCATAGTATAGCCCTAAAATATTTTTTTCTTATTTGTTGTTGTTACTTGACTAAAGACTCCTCAGTTATTGCACTGGAACTGGAAAAGATGGAGTTAATTTTCTTCAAAGCAGCAGCATGTTGTGTCTTTAATTTGTGATTAAACCAGTGTTGATAACACACAAGAGTTTTGACTATGGCTAACAGTGCAACACAATATTGAGATTTTCCTTTTTCCCACTCTGATCCTGCACTGAGTAGGCTGGGGTGCACATGAAACTGGGAGGAGGCACACAGGACAAGCGACCCAACTAGCCAAAGGGATGTTATATTCCACATCATGTCATGCTCAGCAGTAAAAACTGGGGGAAAGAAGGAGGAATGGGGAATATTCAGAGTGATGTTGTTTGTCTTCCCAAATAGTTATCATGTGTGCTGAGGCCTTGCTTTACAAGAGGTGATCGAAAAATGCCCATGGGTGGGAAGTACTGAATGAGTTGCTGATTTTACTTTGCTTGTCCATGCAGTTTTGCTTCACATTTTCAACTGTCTTTATCTTGACTTATGAGGTTTTTTTTTCATTTTTGCTCTTCTGATTCTTCTGCTCTTCTTTTTGCTCTTAATTCTTGCTCTTCTGACCCATCCTGCCAGAGAGGAGTGACAGAGTGACTAGGTCAGCTTAGTTGCTGGCTGGAGTCACTCTACCAAAGTTACTTTGTACAAACTGCATATTTTTTATTAGCCACAGAAGAGGGGTGTTGAAGCACCCTGTTTCAGTGATATACCTCTGTCTGAAAACAAGTACAGTGATCAGAACATACAGTTCCTTCATTGTATCAAGCCCTTCTCCAAACAGTTTCCTAGCTCTGACCTGGCATTTAATTCAAAAATATAATATTGTATTACAGCACCTCATTAAGTTTTATAAATCAGTAGACATGTAACCAAAAAACATATTAAGTCATATGATCAATATTGCTTATCATATAAATTAGTAGTTAACAAATTTAGCACTGTCTTCTTTAAAAATTAATTTAATATTTTGCAAAAAACATTCCACAGCTGTAGTATTAATAAGTGATAGCAAACTGAACACGTTTTGTAGGTGTCTGAAAACTACCAAATGCATCAGTCATAAATTGTGTGTTTAAATGAGCTTTGCCCTCAGACTGTCTCCAACTAAAATATTAACCATGATACTTACAACAGTAGTAGATATAGATGTGGGCAAGAAATAATTTTCTATTTTTAAAAGAGTTTGCTGTTACAAATTTGGAAGTTTGAAGGTATAAAACCAGCACATTTCAACAGTCTGATATTTTGTCTTTCAAAATAGATGAAGTTGGTCTTTTCCCTTCCACCCTTTTGTTCCTTGTCTCCAAGTTCGTTATTAATTTTTATTCTCAACAAAACAAAGTTGTTTCAAAAATGTGTGAAGTGTTCTATGCAGCATTCCTCTTAGCCCATTCTTCAAGTTCAGAGCTAAGTACTTAGCAACTCTCAAGATGAATACAGTATGTGCACTTACTGTATTAACCTACCATATGGTCCCCTTAACTGAGGCTCATTCATCCAAAGCTGTTCTTTGGATGTAGGTACTAACTTTTTATCCACTTGGTTAACTGTGTTTATGTATTTCCCTCTGCATCTATAATTATCTGAACAGCAGTATGATTTAGCATTTTAGACTAGTGTCACAAGAGCTTAAGAAACTCACAAAATAAGTGGTTTTGCTTTGATGTTATGAACCTAATTAGGTTCATAGGCAGGATCATTGTCCTGAAGCCACTGCTGTGTTTTATATCATTGCCATACAAAGTGTTCTGCTTATTCCCAAATTGACAAGGCAAATGGATGTCTCACAGGGTGAAACAATATCAGTTCTCTACAGCTTCTGTGAACTCCAAACATGCAAAACATGTCCCTCCTATGTCAATTTGTAAATGAAAAGTCAGCCTTTTTTGTTCTTTCTACAGGAGATATTTGAGAAGGCATTTTAAAATAGTAAGGCAGAGGACCCGTGGTAGATGCTAAAGATGATGCCAGCCAGCTCCAGACATCATGTTATATGTCAACATTTGAGATAGACACTTGAGGGTTCTTTTATTCAGTGTAGAGAATTAGGCAAACTGAAGAGCAATTCTCATCAGGATTTTGAAGAACTAGATCATATCCTGAAAGCTGTTATTTTTCTCGGTTGACCACACAGGGAATTGGGCTGAGTAGCTCAAATGCATACATTATTAATATCTACAGCTGGTCAGAGGTAACTCAAATTCGGTAACTTTTGCATCATCTGATAAGTAGCTATCCATGCTGTAGCTAAATCATGCCAGAGGTGCAAAAAGATCCCAACTGATCTAAGCAGGCCAGAACAAATGCTGTACAGATTGCTGCCCAAGTATAGAGCCACATGAGTGCAATGGCATCTATCCTTGGCTCAGAAGATTTTAACTGCTTCCATGCTGTGCTGAGTCCTTGCCAGTGACCAAGAGCTGTTCCAGCTGTCTTCACACCATGCACTCCGTCATGTCTGGAGGGCTTATTGGTTTAGATGCTGGACACAACTTCAGACCCAAGGTGCCTCCATGCATTTGGACAGCATAGCATTGTTCATGAAGCGAAAGGGACTGTTCATGAGGCTGATCCTGACCAAGTCAGCTCAGTGTGGAAACCATAGCACTAATTCTGTTTTCAAAACTCTGTGAGGCTCCAGTTAGCATTGGTAACAGAGAGCTGACTCTGTTGTGATGACATGAATGGAAGGAATAAGCTCTTGCTGAACTCAGTGCTGTCGGGACTCCACTGTGTCTGGCACATGTGCTGGTTCAGGTGTCTCTTCATTCCACTGCAGGCTGTGCTGTAAACACAAGCAGTGGGTATATAGATGCCAGTAATTTGCAAAGCAGTGTGGCAAATGGCTCTCCAAAATCTGGAAAATATGTGAAAAGCACATAAAATACAATATCTAATTCTCCCTTGAATTTCATGTGCTATGAGTTATATTTCTTAATTGCAGATTGCATAAAATTATTTTTATAGGCTAGTTAATCAAAACAGTGTGTATATATCTGTGTATCATCAGGTTTTTACCAGCCTCTATGCCTGACATAATTTAAACTTAATATAATCCTTTAATATATCTTTCTGCTTTTTTCTAACTTTACAGGTGATATGCTTGGAATGTTTAAAAGATGTGGGGTTTTGCATTCATCTATTTTCATTTTATTTTAGCTTCTCTTAGTCAAAAAAAAAAAAGGAGTTTTTTTTATTTATCACAAAAAAATAAAGCAAAAACTCCTAGGAGTGATAAAGTGTTAATTAATACTTAAAATTAATTAAAATAAGTTATAATACTTAATAATTTTGGTAAATTATCCACTCAAGAAATTGAAATAAAATACTATTCAAAATTCAGAAAGAAAATCCTGAAATTTCTGTGGATGGGTCAAGATTTTTCTGATTTTTTTTATTTTCTTTTCTTGTTAATTTGTTTGTAAGTTGAAGTATACCTGACAGATTACGTGAAAATATGAGCAAGATTCTGATTTATTCTTTAAGATCCTACCAAAAATACTACCTTTAAAATACCATCAAAATAGAAATAAAAAAAAAAATAAAACCAATGTGTCCTTTTAAAAAAGAAAAACAATTAAAGGAATTATTTTCTGATTGCCTAAATAATGGTCTTAGAATAGGAATGCTAGCCAGGAAAGTTATTAAATGTTATGCCAGCCTAAACTCAACACTTATTTATCTAACTTCTAGCATAATATCGGGAACATCTAAAGAATATATCAAATTATACAGGGGAAAAAAAGTGGTTACCCTAAAAATGCAAAATTTTGCAGAGGGCGAGCAAACAGGAATGAGTTTAGAAAAAATACCCACAAATGGAAATACACAAAACTTTAAAAAAATTAAAATATTTTAGAAAGAATGGTACCTTATGACTGAATTCTATGCATTAAAACCAGAAATTCTATTGAAAATATAATTAATAGGTTTATTTTTCAATTTCTTTAGTAGTACACATAGTTGCATCTTATTAATACTATCTACAGAACAGGTTAAGCACAGAGCAAGGCATCATGTCTCAGGAGTCTCCATCCCAGGCTGATGCATACAGTTGCTGTTTCCCTGTTTGCACATTTCTGTTTACTGCCTTTAACAGCTTCCAGATATAATACATAAAACAAGACTCTCATAAGATATAGGTACAGATGGCCAAACCCTGTTCCTTGTCTCTGACTGTGATTGAAGCTCACTACTGAAATCATGCACATCCTCACTCTTCACATTCACAAACGCACCCATATCCTTTGGTCTCTTGAACATTCACCTAACGTCCCTGTCTGGATGCCAGGGCTTTTTCCCTCCGAATGAGTCTCCTCATGTTCACTGGCTTGTCCAGCTTGATGTTTACTATCAAACAGGTGCATGAAATCACCCACCTGCTTCACAATCTCCCCCACTCCCACAGATCCCTTAAATATTAACACGAATTTCTCAGCCTGGCTAATATCCAAGATCAGACCTTGTGCTCCGTACCTACAACCGACTTCACATGTGAAGCTTTCTCCTATTCACCAGATAGTCTGACTTGGTTTGCTACTGAATTTAGCATATACAAACATGTACATAGGATTAAGGTACCCAGGGAAACAATAAACACAGCTCTATCACCTTCTCAGATCTGTATATCTATGTATTTATCACTTTCCATGTTCCTTTTTATATTTTCTATGGTAAATATTCCTTAGCCAGGTAGCTACATGAATCAGTTTGGGCCACATGCCACATTCTTAGTGAACTAACATTTCCAAAATGCTCCATCTGCACTGCTAAGTGTGTCAGTCCTCTCTACATGGCCACAATTTAGCAGCAATACCATTTCCTTGCTCATACTCCTCTGATTTAGAATGTTCCCAAAGTCTGAAGTGCAATTACAATATTCCACAGACATATACTAAAATTTATGGTCACTCTTTAAGCCCTAAATGGACATTCTTCTGAGGAAGTAAATCCTTAGGACTCTCCCCCTCAGAAGAAATCACAAAGATATGATTGAAGAGTTCACACATTGGTCAAACAATCTATGACTGCAAAAACAGATGGAGCAAATAACAGGTTTCAGCCACACCTTTACATGACAGATTTTTTAGAATTTCATTTATTATTTTTCATAATCCCACTGAGTAAAACCTGTTCTGAATGATAGTCCGTAGTGCACACATATGTTTGTAGATAAGCCCTCTACTGATGGTATTGTATTGCCACCAGCAGCTGGAGTACTATGCATGATCTCCAAAATTCTTTCCCCAAAAATCTTGGTAATGGTAATTAGAAAATCAGTCCATTTCTTTGGACTTCATCCCACTTTTTTTTTTGAAATGAAAATATAACTTCTTTCAAGCAGATTCCACTAGCTTTTTACAAATAGTTTTTCAAATTAGTACCTCAGTCTCACCTAGGACTATTGAACATGCTACAAGTAATAGCATTTAGAGCATTTATTAACTATTTTCTCTTTTCTCAGAAAACTCTCACCTAGAAATTCTGACATTTTGTAATATAGTACTACTTTGGTTTAGAAAGCTTGTGATAAATCCAACATCATTCTTCAGAATATAGTAGTATGCTATGCAGACCAACAGGCTGGAGTTGAATCCTATGTGTATTATTGTGAAAGTATCAATATGTTATCTCAGATACTGGAATCACTCCACCTATGGTGCTGTGAAGAACCTTGATAAAGTTAAGTTAACCTCTATATTGCTGCTAGTGTTGCACTGTTTTAGCACTGTTTTAGTACGGTTTTAGATAGCACAGATATCTTACTCGATACTGCAAGGTGAACAGACCTGGAATTTTTAGCTTCAGTTTCAGCTTCCACCTTGAAAATGAAAAAACAAATAAGCCACTTTAAAAAAAAAAAACCAAAAAACAAAAAAAACACTCCATATTTAAAGTCAAACCTGATTCAAGGAATTTATATAATATCTGAAAATTATTTACATAGCTGATTTTCCAACATATTTTTCCCTCTTTTCATTCATCTCTACAAATTTGGGCTCTGCTAAGACAAGGAACGGAAATTTTGAAATATCAAAACAAAATCTGTTCTCACAAGATTTCCAGCCGGGGTTGACAGTTAACAAATGAACCTCAATATAGAAACTTTTCAAGTTTTTCCATCCTTATTGATGGTGTTATAGTGACTCTGTTGTTTCTGGTGTTGTGTCTCCTTTTTCTAAATTCCATTTCCTTTTATTTTTTTCCTTTGGGACATTTAATGGAAGCTACCACTTGCTCTTCTGACTCATCCCCAGTCTTCTAGTTTTGAGAACTGAAAAGTGTCATTATATTCAGATTCAGAAACTGAAAAAACTATTCTTTCAAACACTGTAATTATCTAGTCTGTCAGTGTCCTTTTTCAGACTCATATTCAGCGTTAGAATTATGCACAGTTCTCCCTTTCGTATATTAGATGAAATTTTACTGCTTAACTTTCTGTCTACTTTTGCAGTTCTTTGTTATTTAATAACTGAATAGAAATGCTAATAGAGGTATGACTAGACAGGTCAACATTCATAACACCTCTTCATCTCTTTTTTAGCTGCAGTGAAATAATCTAGGGGAAATTTAACACATTGCATAAAATTCAAATGAGAAGAATTGTCTCACTTCATGTAAAAGTTTAAAAGATACCTATTTTTTTTTCTTTCTAGACTGAGAAAAATCCATCAATTTAGAGTAATTTACGATGAGACAGCCCCAAAGCAGTATATCCTATACGTCAAGCAGAGAATACTTGCCTGTTCTGTGGGTGTCCTGATCCAAATCTGCTTTGATTAAGTAAGAGAACTTATCCTGAGGTTTTCTTCTCCCACATAAATGTCACAACCTCTGTCACATAGAGTTATTTTTGCACTCTCTGTTCCTATAAATATTTAATTAGTTACACAAAGTGAAACTATTCCAGCAAGGATGATAAATTCACACATGCAGTAGCATGCATTAAAGCTTTTGTATATGCCATAAGAGAAAGATTCTGAGCCCATTTTTTCTTTAATTCAAGTGAAAACTGTGACATTTTGCCTACTTAATTATTAAGGGAAGATCTGTGCTTTGTTTGGCAGCTGAGATAACTGCACTGGTGATGGTTTCCTTGAAGTTTGCATATAACTGCTTAGAAGTCATAACCTAACATTTGATATTTTATCAGAAAGTCCCACTAATGTTTAATGTTTAGTTACCATTACCTGCCCATTTTTTTTGACCCTGTGTAGTCTCACCTGGCTGCCTGGAACACGGTTTAGCAGGCCATATTAGTATGCATGATCTAAGTAGTGTAAGAACATATGATGAAACAGTTTCTTTACTTTTGTCTGGTTTGGATTTACAGAATGTGGTATAAATGTAGGAATAAGTGAAAAAAACCCAAAAACTCTAGGATGCTACCATCTGACAAAGTCATCTTGAAGAACATTCAGTAATCTGTTACAGTCCAACTGCTTCTCTTAATAGCCAGGCCACCCTTGGAAAACTGACTTGTGTGATATTTTCTCGTCTTCATTTGGTGTGTTTAAAATCGTCATGCACAAGGAATAGCCACACACTTCTAACCTGAAGGACTTTCTTCTTGTAAAGCAGAAAGGAGTAGAGGAGATTCTTCAGAGCCTTGTAATTTTTTCTTTCAATCTGCAGACACATATAGCAACTTTAAAGGATGGTATTAAATAAACAAATTTGTTGTAACTATGAAAAGTTGCATATACTGCTTCTCTGTATCTTACAATGTGAATACAGGTTAAATCTCTCTAAAATGTGCCCTTTTAATTTGAAATATTTACTTATCTGGTTTACTTTTATGGCATGAAATCCCCCTGTTTAGATCATATGCATATTTCAGTGGACTTTACTGAATTAATATGCCTACCATGGCTTTGTGTATATCCAAGATGAAGGGTTCTAAGCTAATGAACAGCATATGCCTAGAAACTTTATTATAGCAGTGACCATGATAGATTTCTTAATACTTTAATATACATAAGGAGATTAATGGAGTATTTTGATGTAGTAGATGAACCTACCAGACAGAGGATGCATTGTGAAAGAACAAATGTGATTCTTCCCCTGGTATAATTTTGGAATTTGTTCCACTAACACTAATTGTGTGCATTTCCTGTAGTGTTTCGGCAGCTTTATTTTTTTTATTTTTTTTTTTATTCCAGCTACACATAAATAGTCATGTCCACTGTGGCACCTTGAAATGTATAACAAATATTTGAAGTAAACATCTCTCCTGAACTACAATGGAAACTAAACAAACCATTTATTCTGCTAGACATGGAACAAAAGATGACAGCTGCAGGTTTTGGGGCAGTTTTTCTCTTCAATCTTTTCTACTACGCAAATTAAAACAAATTCTGATTGCCACAGTAGACCACAATTCATAACTATAAAGCTGAAAACAAGGATTGTGTTCTTTTCACAACTTGTTTTTGTGTGTCTAAATATTACAAATTTTAAGCTTGAGTCACTAAGTGAATAAGCAAGATAAAATATTTAGTGCTGCTAGATGTTGAGTTTCACTTTTTTGTGCCTTCTGTCATTAAAGCTATTTGATTTATTTTTACTTGTGTCCAGTTGCATTAGCATTGAAATATGTCTTCACTAAAAAGCCAATACATCTATTACATTGGTTTCTCTACACCATGTAAAGTAGTTGCATGGAAGTCTTTGAGGAATGAAGGGATAATGAAAAGTCATAAACCATTCCTTGAGATGTGGAGCTTTGTCCCAAATTAGGGAGTCTAGTGTTTCAATGGTACATTCTTAACTCAGATATACATATATTCAGACCACTTATTGAAAGTGGGTACATTACGGTAGCTATAACATATCTGCCGCTGGAATTGAGATTCAAATCAGAACTTTTGCTACAGCTGCATTAGCACAAAAAATCATGGCTATGTCATATATACTGTCAGACATCCACACTAGTACATTTACACTCCACATTTTAGGAAAAGTACCATTTATAAACATAATAATCTTGAGAAAAAAAGGCATTTGAACTTGGTATAAGAAAACCAGTCAAACCAACAAAATCAAAAGCTGGCATGCGTTCCCTGTATTTTTCCAAGTTTATATACAGTTTTATGACTAAACTTTTTTTCTGGTAACAACAGTCTGTGCAGCATATGTCTACATTCAGCAACAGTTGCTATTAACATTAGTTATTAAAATAATGTAATTTGGATCATAGTCCACACATACTGTACTGAAAATTTGCTCCGTATATATTCATCCAAATTTTTACAGCTCTGAAAAGGCTTTCTAACTGTTACTAATGGGTTTTCAGTAATATTTAAATCCTTTCCTGCACAACAAAAGCATAGGTTGTCTCCAAGGCTGCAAAAATCCAAATGGATTGGAAAATTGAATAGGTTAAAACTCATTGTATCTATCCCTCTCAACTTTCTCTGTCCAGTTATATTTACTCAGTTTTGAAAGGAGGGTAATCTGAAATATTGAGGCAAAGTACTGAAATCTGCCATGCAAGGGGGAAAAAAAGGAATTTAAAAAAAAGCAACCTGTATCAACGTTTTCTGCTTTATGACTGAAGGTTTGAGTGTCACATTTTACAGAACTGACATTTCTTCTATTTAAAGGAGAATTTCCATGGTGCTGAAATAGACAAAGCAATAAATGGCCTTTGTAGAACTGAGACACTTAATCAACTGCAAAGGTTGTTTGCTGCAAGTATTCTCCTGCACCACATGCATTATTACTATCAAGAGGATAGTTTCACACATCAGCATCTTACAGAGGATGCAATTTTTCTGTGTTTCATGAAGGTTTGGAAGGAATGTGGTGTCACTCTCTTTTCTGTCACTCTCTTCCTGACACTTTGAAATGACAGTGACATCAGGAATGTGTCTCACCCTGGATAAATGGGAAGCCACACAGTCCATAAACCAGTAAGAGTAAATTTCTGATATCAGGAGAGGAATAGTCATCCTCTAGAAGTCTTATTCCAAGTAAAATGGACACTGGAATAGAAATGGGAAAATATACATTGGTTATTCAATGTTCCTTTTATTCTGTAGCAAATAAGCCACAAATACTTCTTTCTGAAATGCTTGTTTTAATTTCTAAATACCTTATAGTAGGAGTTCCCAAGCAGTATGTTTGCAACACTTCTATTGTAGACATTCCTAAACTAAACATAATGGAAGTTGTAAAAAAGACCAACCCCCTACACTATACACTATCTTCAACATTCTGAGACTTCTGTCTTATTCAAGCCTTTCCTTAAACTAGCCAATTTTTCAGGGCATCTAGCCTTTGGTAATTATCAGGAAAGGAAATCCTAAGATAAAGAACCTACAGTGCAAGCAATTTCCTTATAATCAGATTGAGCTAAAACATCTCTCTGCAGCATTATTCTTTTGAAATGAAAATTGCTTTTATGACTCATTCTGCTCAAGGCAAATATCAAACATTGCAGGAATGTCTCACCCTAGACTTTTAACCAGTAAGTACAAGTCAAAAGTCCATTTGTGAAATTCACATGTTGATGCATAAACAGGTTAGACCAGAAGAAGTAGAGAAGACAGTAGAACTGTCAGACTAATAGAACCAGGAATAGAAATGATAATTCAGTGATAAGTTGCCTATGACCAAGGCCTACAGGTCAAGATTACTCCTGACCCTTAGTGGAGATGTAACCCTTAGAGTTACCTGAGGGTAAATGGGTAGAGCACTAACGGTGACACAGCTGTGGATATTTGCTACAGACTGCCTGATCAGGAGGAGGAAATGGGTGAGACATTATATAGTCAGCTCGAAGCAACCTCAAACCCAGAGGCACTGGCTCTTGTGGGTGAATTTAACTATCCTGACAACTACTAGAGAAGCAACAGAGCAAAGCACAAAGATTTCAAGAGGTTCCTGAAAAGCATTGATGACAATTTCGTGTCAGAGAAAGGAGGATCCCACAAGGATGGTGTGCTGCCTGACCTTATACTAACAAAAGAGTAAGGCCTTGTCGGAAACATGAAGGTTGGGGGCAGCAGTAGTGGCAGCACAGTAGCCTTGGCTGTAGTGCCCATGAGACTATGGAGTTCAGTACCTGGTAAGAAGAACGCAGGCAACAAGTAATGTTGTAGCCATGTGTGGTGGTTTGAACCAGGCTGGATGCCAAGTACCCACAAAAGTCACTCTCTCACTACCTTCACAACCAAACAGGGGTAGAAAATATAATGAAAGTCTCATGAGGTAAGGGAAGGGAGAGATCACTCATTCATGGGCAAAACAGACACAACTTGGGGAAATTAATTGAATTTATTACTAATTAAAATTAGAGCAGGACAATGAGAAGTAAAAAAAAAATCTGAAAAACACCTTCTGCCCACCCCTCCATCCTTCCTGGGCCCTACCTTCTCTCTCTTCAGGGGAATGGAGGCTATGGTCAGTTCATTACAGCAGATGATGTTGTTTCTGCCACTGCTTTCTCCTCCTTCCCCTGCCCCAATGTGGGGTCCCTCCCATGGGAGAAAGTCCTTAATGAATTTCTGCAATGTGGGTCCCTTCCATGGGGTGCAGTCCTTCAGGAACATCATGCTATGGGACCAGCATTGCCAACGGTCAAAAGGGAGGTGATCCTGCCCCTCTATTTAGCCTGAATGAGGCCACATGTGAAGCTTTGTGTCCAGTTCTGGGCTCCTCAGTACAAGAGAGACACGGAGCTCCTGGAGTGAGTCCAGCAGAGGGCAACAAAGATGATTAAGGGATGAGCATTTCTTTTATGAGGATAATCTGAGAGACTTGGGCCTGTTCGGTCTTGAGAAAAGATGACTGAGAGGGGACCTCACCAATGTCTGTAGGTAGGATCGGTGGGTGTCCTGTCCAGAGGATGGAGTCAGGCTGTGCTGGGTGGTGCCAAGCAATAGGACAAGAGGCAATGGGCAGAAACTGATGCACAGGAAGTTCCATCTGAACATGAGGAAGAACTTCTTCACTGTGCGGGTGACTGAGTACTAGAACAGACTGTCCAGAGAGGTTGTGGAGTCTCCCACACTGGAGAATGCAAGAACCATCTGGACACAACCCTGTGCCATGTGCTCAAGGATGACCCAGCTTGAGCAGGTGGATTGGACCAGATGACCCACTGTGGTCACTTCCAATTTGACCCATTCTGTGATTCTGTGAAAGTTGTATCCATGACAGTGCCCTCAGGTTGAATGCAGTAAACTTTGGTCATTACTTTATGAGGGCAATACATTAGCTTAATTGGCATTTTGGATAGTTTATCCTATTTTTTCAGTATTTTTAAAGCAAGCATTTAATTATTACAAGATGTGTTTGTGCTTTTTTGGTTTATATTTCAGTTTAAAATACACCATTTTACTCTTCATAGTGAATACTTCTACTTAGAGGACATTTCTTTTAAGGGAGATTTTTTTCCCCTAACCATTGTAATTATCAATACATGGATAAGGCAGTACTTTTCATCATTATTAAAGTTAGCCAACACATCTATTTTCAGTTATTTTTAGTTTTGCTAATCTTTCTTTTTTGTACTGAAATTTTCTATGCCATTTATTTGCCTTAGGCTGGAATATTATTTTGAAACATTTATACCAAGAGGAATCAGAGAAAGAGCGGAAAATACACTGTTTCAAAAATCTCTTCTAACCGTTTCATTGAGAAGCTCTCAACCAAGACACTACTGTAAAGAAGACCACGAGAGGAAACACTCAGTTCAGAAGGAGTAGTTGGGACAGCAACACTAGTACTGTGTCAACATTTCTGGGAGACTTGGGAGTTTCTGACTTCTGAAATATGCTTTTGCATGTATGTAATGTCTTACGGTTTGTTTGCGTGCTTGTTTGCTTTGTTTGTTCTTTTTGTTTGATTGTTTCCTTTTTAATGATTTTTCTGAAAATGTATTAAGACTGGTAATTACAGGAGTGTGAAATTGTTTGAGAAAATAGATTGGTTATTTTAAGTAATTAAAATATTTTGCTTTGTCAGCAGGACACAAGTGAGAAAAAAAATAATATTTTTGTATATCTAAATCAATAAATATCCTTAACCTAGAACAGATGAACATGGGATGTCAATGATTGTCATAGGCAGTGACTTGTATTTGGTTTATATGGCAGATTGATGTAGCTAAACACATTATATGTTACTGTGCTAATGTTATCACAGTAAGTGTTAACATGCTGGAATTTATTGTTCCTTAAAACATCTCTGAAGCAGCCCTGACAATATTTAAATTCGGTAAAGGTGAAAGCAACAGTGAATTATACTTTTAATTTACCAAGATACTGTTCCAGGATAATTTTCCATGGATCATGTTCATATGCTATATTCAGAAGCAGTGGAATGTATTTATATTAATTACTAGAGCACAGCAAGCTTAAAGAACACAGAAGAATTCTTATCTGATAAAATGAAGTGGTTAATGTGATTTCATTAAAAACATAATACCAAGCACACTATCAAAGTTGGATAGCAGAGACTGGATTTTAGCAAATGGAGATATATTGCCTCCTCAGCTTAGCTTTAAGATTCAAAGAGTTTTTCACTTCTTGTACAACGCTTTAATATAGAAAACTGACTACATTATAGCATTTTAGTTTCCATATGAGAAATGGGAACTAAACAGAAAAAACAAATCTCACTCTCATTCTTATCAGATTTAGTACTAAATTTGCAATCTTTCATATTTTTATTACAGTTAATTTGTACAGCTGAAAACATTCTCTATTCATTTGTTATCAGAACATGTGCCTTGAAATTAATGAACCAGTGTAAAACTCAGACTTTACAAGGTTAATTTAAACTTGTCCTGCTCCATGTTTTCCTATAGTTTTACATTATGCAAATTGCAGGTGATGATGTGAAGCTGACAGAAAACCCAAAAGTCATGAACCCAGGTCACAACTGTGAAACAGTAATTAGAATAGCTGATGATCAGAGGAAATGACCCTACCTTGTCGTTTTCAGAAACTGAAGAAACTTTTCTTCTTTCTAATACTTTTGGAGAGCTTCTGCTTTTATCTCCTCAAGGAGATTATTTGAGACATAAGCTCCTTTACAGCTCAAAAGGAAAAAAAAAATCAGGGTTAAGATTTGCCCAGAAAGATGGGAAAAAATGGGAAAAAAAAGGAGAAAGAGAGAGAAAAGAGTAAACTTTATGGTGCTTTAAACTCTCAATTGGATTTCAACTGACTGAAGTGAGGTGCTTTAATATACTTTATTCTCTGTACAGATGATTCATTACATAATCACATTCCATTTGGAAAAAGATATTTTAACAGTAATTATTCTGTCATTCTATATTATCACTAACTTCACAGACAAAAGACCCATACGGAGAAAAAAACTGCACCACAGGTCTCAGGGCTTAACAGTTCAGGGAGAAGATCTTTCCTTTCACTAGAAATGTTCCTACTTTACCAGGAAAGAACTGATCAGTGCACTTCTCTTAAATTTCACAACTCATTGGATATATTTACCTCATCGTGTGCAGGTTGGATAGCTGCCAATAGTATTTTTAATGGGATTTTGAAAGATTGTCACATTTTAACCATTGTATGTAATGCACTGGCATTATGTATACATGTAAAATGCATAAATATAGCTATAAATCAGTGCAATTGGAGACTTGTTAAATCAACTATTATTATAAATTAATGTTATACACTATTTAATTATTCAAATATTAAAGTATTATTATAAACGACTCTTGAATTTTTGTCATATCTGGAAATTTGATGTCTAAAGAGACTAAAAAATGTGGAGAAGAGTTGACATCCTTTAAGCTAATAAACCATTCAGAGCACAATGATACTCTTTTGCTACATCTGTCTTCATTAAATATTACATTTAAATACTATACATTTGTGTGAAAAATGCTATAGACACCAAGATGTGTTGATGAACCTTTTTCCCACTTTGTGCCAGTATTTCTCCCCCTACTTGCTCTTTAATCAGCCTTATCTCCTTCTGCTCCCTACAACCTCTAAGTAATACCCTTATCGTGTAGCTGATGCTTTGAACACTTCCTATAACCAGCCACTGCTTGCCAGACAGTGTGAGTAGCAAAAGTTCCATAGCAGCCAGAAAACAGCAGATATCTCAACCCTACTTGCATACCATTAGCAATCATGATCCCTGCCACAGATTCACCATCCCTGTAGTATGATCAATTCTAGAAAATTTCTGCCACTGCAGGACTAAAATCTTTAAGGCCTTTCCTTCTGTTTTACAGACACATAATCCCTTTCCTTCATCAGCATGGAACAAATGACTACCCCTGATGCGCTACTTCTCATCCCCAGGCCAGCTCAGTGGATGAGAGATGGCTTCAGTCTTCACAGCATGCTGTTGCTGGATGTAGAGATTAGTAGGTCTGGTGCTGTGCTTCTGTGTGGGAAAAAGTTACTTCTTCTGTAAGTCTGACTTCCTAAAAGCATATTTAAACAACAGTTTTATGAGCAAGGCTCATGCACTTAAACTGTGCATAGGCAGGAATGAATTAGGTGAAAATGTAGTGTGCAAGACATATATTCTACATTGGTTATAGCTCTTATATCCTGGTAGTGTCTCTTACTCTTGGGACTGCCTGTTTCAAACTCAGAGTCTGTACCTCCATCACCTGTTTCCATAGGTTTTGAGGGGGTTTGGGTACGGTATTATTCAGTTCACTACATGCCAGGGCTCTCTGACATGCCACAACAGGTCTCTGTAGCAGAAAAGCCCAGCTTTCTGTTTCACACAGACAAAATAATTTCACAGTACAAGCCAAGGTGCACTCATCATACTTGCTCTAAAACCAAAATTCCTTTCTTCCTCTCTGGTTTCTTCGCTCATACTAGAAAGTGTCATCATCAGAATACAGCAAGGGACTGGAATCCTATTATTTGTTATTAATTATTGAAGCATAAGCTAGAAGAAATATTGTCTCAGTATCTCTCCTTCTCCCCCTGGAGTTTCCTGTCTGAGCTGTGTTACATGCTGTAGGCCTGACACAGTTTCTCTGGCTGCTCTGCTGCAGGAGAGAGAAGAGAGAGACTCAGAGATCTGCAGAGGCAGGGAAACAGATCTGCCACACAGCCTACTTATGCAGTTACTGTGAATTTGGCATGAGTGGACCTGTGTGCCAAACTGTGCAGGGACTCACCTGGAAAAAACAATCAGTGCATATTTCATAGCCACATCACAGAAGTCTCTGTGTGATAGTCAGTCCTTAGACATGGTTTGGAGCTAATTTTATATTCTATTCTATGAACCCACAAAATGGGTTATTTTTGCAGCTGAGGTTGGAGGAGCATTTGGAAATGATCTCCCAAATGCCTGGCAGCTCTGCAGCTTTTGTCTGTGAGCAAATGTATTGTTGTGTGATCTTTCTATTTTAAAAACTGATTTGTTTTGTTGCTGTTAGTCCCAGAAGGATTGTACAGACATCCTCTTTCACAAGTCATCTTATTTCTTAATGAAATATGGGTTTCTATGTCCCTAAAGATTTTCTATAGTTGAGGCATGGCTTTTATTCGGTGTACCAGTTTGTGTTTTGACGTTAGGCTTGATATTCCCTGTGCACACAAAAGATTTTCTTACACGGCCCTAGGTATAAAACAGTTTAGTGATTTTCTTGTTGTTCTGGATTTCATGCAGGGAAATATTTTTCATTGAAAAAGACGTCACACCAAGACCTAATTGATCCTCTTATGCCAAAAGACATTTTATTTCCTGTAAGCAATTATGGAAGCAATAAAATTTAAGACAAAGAGCTGTGAAAGTTTGGGAAAACTCACATGGCAGCAAGGTTTTTTAAAGCACAAAAATAAAGTGGTAAGTATTCCACTAGTACACAAGGATGGAGCTTAATTAAAGTCAAAAGGGGAAAAAAGCCTTTAAGGTAATGCATTTGGAGTCTATGGAGAGGAAAAGAACAGATTTAGACATGAAATAGGAGTGATTGCATCACTAGCAGCATCACCTCATAGTAAAAATCAACTTTTAATTCAACATAGACGTCTACCTAAATATAAGGAATAAATATAAGGAAACCTTTATATGATAAAGAATTCATTTGCTATAGGCAAGTGCTAACAAAAGAAAAAAAAAAAAGGACAAAAAAAGGTATATTAGGAGACTATGCTGCAGAGTGGCTTAGACCAGTGTATGAAACTCCTGCAGTACCCCTCCTGTTGCAGAAATCAGTTGCTAAATGAATACTTGCCTAATATTTAGCCTCTTCTCTTTTAAGGTGAAGTAAAGACCAATTTTACAGAAACTTTTCATAGGTTGAAATGAAAAACTAATCAATCTTATTAAGCTTTTTTGCTTAATCTGATCTTAAATCTGGTTTTGTACTGCTCTGCATTTTACACAGTTATTTCTTCTTGTTACTGACATACCACACATCTCATGGATATAGATGATGTGTATCTGTATGTTTTCAAGGACATATTTTACTATTTTTACCTTTCTAATATCCCCTGGAAATGCTGCATTCTCACATACTCATTTGGACTAAAAAAATAGTCTCTGTCTATTCCCTCTTTCTAGGCCCCAGAGACTTTCATCACTTTTATCACTGAATTTAGCTACAGACTGACTCTGAACCTGAGTTTGCTGACCTGTCTTCACTGTATACTAATGTATTTCTGGATGTACTGTGAGCAACAGTGGATGAAACTCTGTAGTATGCAGAATTCTTCAGCACAAGATATGATATCAAACTGATAAGAAACTTGTCTTCTTACTTAACAGCATTCATTTGTTCTCTGAACTCTCTCTTTTACTGAGACCACCATGGAGAAAATGGAATAAAATTGGAACTTATAACCAGAGCATATTTTAGTGTGCTTGTTTGGTTTGGTTTGGTTTTTCATTTCACCAACACAGGATCCCATTTCACTGAAATCTAGTTAATGACATTATGATTTTTTATGACAGTGAAAAAAAAAATCATCTTCTTTGTAATACCCACCTTCAAATTTATCATAATAAATAACTATCACAGTCTGTTAAATTTTATTCTTCACTATTTTACAGTACACTGATCAATAATGGACTGCATTCAATCGGCTTTATGAGGTTGTACTCTTCTCCACCTGCAGATTCCACTAATAATAAAATCATAACTTTATTTCATATTGCTTATTTCATCCAAATTATTTTTATCACAAGTTCATATCTGGGAAAAATAAATAAATTCTTGCATGGAAACACAAGAGAGAAAGAGAGAAAGAGAGAAAGAGAGAAAGAGAGAAAGAGAGAAAGAGAGAAAGAGAGAAAGAGAGAAAGAGAGAAAGAGAGAAAGAGAGAAAGAGAGAAAGAGAGAAAGAGAGAAAGAGAGAAAGAGAGAAAGAGAGAAAGAGAGAAAGAGAGAAAGAGAGAAAGAGAGGGAGGAAGGAAGGAAGGAAAAGAAGTTCAATAAACTTATGATTAACTTCATAACTAAATACTTGACTGATAATTACATTTAAATAAGTAGAAAAATATTATATATGTCCACACAAGTAAGTATTAGGAGAAAAATCTCAGTATTTTCCCCAATTTCTAAGTATGCTGGCACTGGCCATATCAGGTTTTGGACAAAATCATTTGATATCACTTATATGCCAAACTGTCTGGGAGTAAGTTGATCATTAGCTGACTGCAACATTGTGTCTGCACATCCATGTGAAAGAGGGAGAGGAGAAGTATCAAAGAATACATTGTACAGTTTTCAACCTTTATTTAAGAACATATAAGGTTCGAACACTAAGAGGCATACTGTCTCTAGAGAACAAAGCTAGAATAACCAGCTTTCCTATGAACTCTTCCTTCTCCACACCGATTATGCAAGAGACTCAGAATTCTAAATTTAATTCTGTTTTTAAACAACATTTCTGAGTTAATGACAATTTTCTCATCACTTATACAGGAGTAAATTATTATACTGGAGGTGTAATATGCAGGACTTCATTAAGAATAGATATGCATAGCTGCAAGTGAATATACTTTTCTTTCCTTTTTTTCCCGGTTGCATCAACTAAAGCAGAATTGGCTTTAAACCGATATACCCTCACATGCAACAATAACTTCAGTGTAAGTCATGGAAATAAGCATCTACAAAAGAGAAGAAATTCACATCCCAGGATAAAACCAGCAGTTAACTTCTCTCTATACTGATAAAATCTGGCAAATAGGCTGCAAAAAGTCCTCAGAACTCATAAACTGATTGGAGCTTGTCTCACAAAGTCACTTTGCATTACAAGTTTGATTGTGCTCAATAGGGCTTGCATAAAAACAAATTTGGAAACAGTGCACTAGAAACTGGTGGAAAATTAAAACTTAGTGTCACCATGGGAGCTTTAAGAACTGCTGAAATGAATGGAAATGTTAGTTTTAGAGCTCCATGTCCCCATCTCTTCTTGAACCTGTTTATACAGGGTGAGAGTGTCTTGTGAGGTGTGTCTTCAAGGACAGCTGGAAGGCCAAATGAGGGAGAGAGATGTATTAGGGATTGAGAGGGAGAATTAATTGAAAACAGAACTGAACACTATATACAGTAGTCTGAGAGAACTTCTTTTAAAGTAATTTGGGTAGCAAAAAAGCTATATTCTACATTGTTCACTGAAAATATGAACAATCTTTTCTCCTTTTAATACACTCTCATTTGAGCAACACTACATAGTGTCACAAAAGGAAATAATCAAATCAAGAAAAATCCTGGGTTCTTATCCATTGGAAAGTTCTGACTGAGTATAAAGTTTGTGAGAAAAAGAGAGACAGGATCAACTCTTGTTCTTTTCCAGAGAACTTGGTCCGATTGAGCATCTGGACATTCAGGCAAGCACAGCAATATAAGTATTTGAACAAAAAAATCCACAAACTTATGGCCTTCTTAAACAAAACAGTCTTTCTAAATCCAAGGAAGAACTAAAACATCTTGTCAGAAGAGGTTGGAAAGGGAAAAATTGCATTCTGCTGGAGGAAGTTCTTCCTTCTGCCTTTTATTGCCTTGCAGTAGTATAACAGAAGAGGCATATCTCATAAATCACAAACTTTGTGAAGTACTGTGTGCTTATATAAAAATTGGCACTGAGGAGGTTCCTACAGTCTTGGATCTATACCATCAGAACCTGAAGGTGAAACCTGTAAGACTGAATGTAATAGTTTTTATCTCTCATCAACTTATACTATTGTTCTGGAGACCAATGTTGTAGCCTGGAAAAGGCTTTCCATGTATATGCTGCAACCTGAGAGTTTCTAAGGTATCTGGAGGCATCTGATAGGTTATGAACAAGGCAGAGAATATCTGTCACCTTCTGAAGAGTCAGCTGGAGGCTGGAAGAGATAACCCAGTGGCTTTCAAACTGCGTTTGGTGTTTGCAGGCAACCACTGAATCACCTCTCCTATTTTCATTAGATGTCCTGTTACATGAAACACCTGGCTGATGTGTGAATTTCTGTATTGTAGTTACCTGAAGTTAGATGTCCATATCTAGACTTGAATCTTACCCCATATAGATATATATCTATATGTAAGCAATGTCTTCTGCTTGTGTATGAGTTTCAGTGGACATAATACTACTGTAGCTAGACATAATGGACATAATGTGTAGCCCTGATCACAATGTCCTAAATACTGGTGCAGTTCTGTGTGTAGAAAATGTGTGTGTAGAGTAAGACATATTAGAGGTAGTAAAACTGCTCGATACTAGACAATTTTTCTTTAATATTGGGTTGGTGATAGAACAAACAAGACCTTTAATGGTGATTCAGTTGAGGTACTTTAAGTTAATAGCAAAATATCCTAAAACTTGCCATGTAACATTAGCTGTTGTGCGGACTCTATGTTGTCTAAATGTTGACTCAAGTAGTTGGCACAAGATTTCTATCTTTTTTTTTTGGTAACTTAGTGCTCTATCAGTAGAAAGAGTAAATAATAAGCAACATGAGAGTTAGAAATACGAAAGTAATATTATGATACCAGGGAAATTGGGCATTTATCTTATAAATGAAGAAGTTTACAAAAATGATGCTAGGAAAAGCTAAGGAGTATCCCTATAGTTCTACTCATCAAACAAAACTCTGACAGGATATGCCTCTACTATTCAGGGAAAAATTCTCTCAAAGGGCACCATAAAACTTGATTTCCATTAAAGATCATGATACACTAATCTAAATGCCAGTATGTGAGGGAAGGGTGGAATTCAAATGTCTAAACACAGGCATCAGCTACAATTTTAAATGCCTGATCTATGGTGTCTGATAGTACCTCAGCCTTTCCTCCAAAAAAGACTCGGGAGCATAGACAGTATTTCAGCTGATAAAAAATATTCATAGGTATTACTTATTACTTATATAAGTATTTACACCTAAAATACTATTTGAAATTTCTTCATGTGTCTAAGACATCCTCTTCAGCATAAATACTACACAGGTTCAAAACAGTTCCCACAGTTTTCTGAAGCAGCCTTTGGAACCTGGGTAAATTATAATACATATCTCAAATGTCCATGTATAGGCAAAATATCCCATCTATCGCAGTTGTCAGCCTACTCACTCTAAGCTCCCATGAAAGCCTTCACTAACCCTTCAACAACTGTAAAGAGAGCTTTCACTTCTAGCTACCGTAAAAACAAACAACTAAACAATCCAAACCCAGAAAACTTTCTGAAAGCAAACTCTTGTGTCCTTGGCTAGTTTCAGCAACCTAAGAATAATTACCTATTGTCGATTTAGACATGTGGTGGTATTCTAGTCCAGCTGCAGATCCCAAGAGATGCAGATAATCTGTGCATCCCTTGTTATATCTCCTAGCCCAATAAAGAGCAACAAAATAGCACTAGGCATCTATGTTTAGAAAACTGAACACAACCTTTACTCTCAAACTGAATTTCACCTTTTGTTCTGTGGCTAAAAGCCATACTCAGACATCATGTCAAGAAGGTTCTTTCAGGTAGCTTGCAAGCTTTCTAGTGAAGACCCAAATAAATGTGAAGCAGACAGATACCTGAGATCAGTCTTTTACTAAAATGTAGTCTAATCCACTGCCTTCATAATAGTTTGTGTCAACAGTTTAAGGTCTATTCTCCTGCTTGCAGAAGAATTATCAGGTCTGATGTATGTCACAGGGATGATACAAAACTGGGAGCAGCTGTTGACACCCTCGAAGGCAGGGAGGCCCTGCAGAGACCACAAAACAGAGGTTTGGGCAATCACTAACTATATGAAGTTCAACAAGGTAAAGTGCCAGATTCTGCACCTGGGATCAGGCAGGATGTGTGGACAGACTGGGGAATGAGATACTGGAGAGCAACACCATGGAAAGGGACCTGGGTGTCCTGGTCAATGGCAAGTTGAATGTGGATTAGCAGTGCCCTGGCAGCCAGGAAGGCCAACCTGTCCTGGCAGGCACCAGGCACAGCATCACCAGCTGGGCAAGGGAGGGGATTTTCCCGCTCTGCTCTGCACTGGGGCGGCTGCACCTCAAATCCCGTGTAGTTTTGGGCACCACAATGTAAGAAAGACATTAAACTATTAGAGAGTGTCCAAAGGAGGGAAACAAAAATGGTAAAAGGCCTTGAGGGGAAGCCACATGAGGAGGGGCTGAGGTCACTTGATCTGTTCAGCCTGGAGGAGGCTGAGGGAAGACCTCATCACAGTTGCAACTGCCTTGTTGGGGAAGATGAGGGGCAGACACTGATCTCTTCTCTGTGGTGTCCAGTGACAGGACCCAAGGGAATGGCCTGAAGTTGTGTCAGGGAGGTTTAGGTTGCATAATAGAAAAAATTCTTCACCAAGAGATGGGGTTGGACAGTGGACCAGGGAAGTGGTCACAGCACCAAGCCTGACAAGAGTTCAAGAAATATTTGGGCAAAGCTCCCAGGCACATGGTGTGACTCTTGGGGATGGTGCTGTGCAGGGCAAGGAGGTGGACTTGATGATCCTTGTGAGTTCCTTCCTGTATTATATAATTCTGTGATTCTGTGATATCATGAAGTCTTGTGCAGAGCAGTCAGGTTTAAAGTTTAAGACCTTATTATCAGAATTTATAGGACTTTCTAACTTTAATGGAATGGCTTGTTTTTTCTTGGCTGGAGATACTGTTGTTTGTTTGATTTTTTTTGTTTGTCACTGTGCTAAGTTTAAAATTGGGAAAGAAGTAGAAGTTCTTGTGATCTGACTAAAGGGCTCAATTTTCATCTGTGTAGAAGAAAAATGTCATTAATAGACAGTTTTCATTGTTTATTCTTTTCCATGGTATTGATTTCTATTATCCTCTCTACTGTGAACTCAGCTCAGTGACTGGAGTCATAACTACAGCATATGTAGTGAAAAAGAACAAGTCATAAACCACTAGGCTGGGCTAAAAGCCACCAATCTCCCAAATGCCCTATCCCAATTCTTTTTCAATCCTCATTGGTTATTTTGGTTCATGAAGCTAACCTTAGTTAAAGGACCATAAAAACCACTTCAAATTAATCTCTGCTGTAATTTGTGTTCTTACCAGGGACACTTCTTTGCAAAGAAAAAGACTTACATAAAACTTGGAGAAAAAAACTGCACTACATCGACTCAAGTTCTGTTCACGTGGTTTTGAGAGAGTGGTCAGTCAAAAACCAGTTCAGACACCTGGAAAGCTACAAAACCTTCTAAGATCTTTTAGGTATTCAACTCTACCAAAAAAAATTAAAACAGAAGAATTCAGACCTTTTTTTTCCTGCATTTTTCCTTTTTGTTAATTTTTTTTTCATCTTATGAAGAATATTGTTTCTGAATAAAGCAAGTCTTATTTAAAAAAAAATAACTTAAAACTAAGACTATTCCCAAAGAAGTACACTTTATTTGTACTCTTTTGTTATAGATAACACTTTTTAAACAAAAACTCAGATATTCATAGCCAAATATGCTGCTCTCTTAGTTGTGACAAACTGAAAACACCCCTATGCCTTACTAAAATTATCCATCCCTCATCAGTCTTACAGGCCATTTTAGTTGAAAAATATTTGCTATCTGAATCTAATCTGAGGACAGCTGATTTGAAACCAAGACTAGCACCATTGAACTGTTGCTATTGTATCACATAAAAATTTTTGACATGAGATGGTGAAAATAGTCTCTCTTTAGAGAAATAAAAGCTGCAGACTATTGTTGGTCTGCATTCAGTTTAATAGTCAGGACAGTGCTCTTGTATTCCAAAATTAAGAAAATAACATTCAATGCTGTTTATAGATATCCAAGTAAGATGTTTACTTTTATGCTTCTTATAGAAGTTTGATATTTTGGACAGTTTTAACACAGATGTTGATGTGTTACCATTACATTATTGATTGCAATATAAATATATATTTTTTTTTAGTTTACAACGTAGAGATAATATAAAAGGGATTAAAATTATAAACGCTTATCTGAAGATTACATACTGCATGACAATTACAAGAGCCTTTTTAAAAATGCAAAATTAAATCATGTCATTCATTAAAGTAGGAGAAAATTAGAAAATGAGATTCTATTTTAGAAGGTTAGTAGCTAATTAAGTGACATTGCGACTAGATGCAATGCACTTTTTGAGAAGTGTCTACAAGTTTCAGTAACATTTTGCAAACAAAGAATTGATTTTCAAACTTCAGCTGAACTCATCTGTTTATTGCTACATTCTCTGTTGTTTTTGTCTTCATGACCAAATACATTTCATCATGAAGAAAAGCATAACAAATTTACATGAGCCACTGACGTAAAATGGAAAGTTCCAGATCATCCAGGGTTTTTGTACTGGTACATAGGAAACATAGACAAATATAAGACAACAATATTTTAATGAAATAATTTAACAGATTTAACATTATATCTATTCATTTATTTTCAGGAAAAGAATCAATATAGGACCAAGAAGATTAATGGTTTATTGCTCCATTTATTTGAGTATTCTTACATAGAACTTTTGCATTGTACATTTCACAGAATCACAGAATGGTCAGGGTTGGAAAGGACCACTGGAGATCATCTAGTCCAACATCACTCTGAAAGGAGAGATGTCCTAGAGCAGACTGCACAGGATTACATCCAGGTGGGTTTTGAATATCTCCAGAGGAGAGGATTTTACAACCTTTATGGGCAGCCTATTCCAGTGCTTTGTTACCCTCTAGTTCTTCCTCTTGTTCAGGTCAAACTTCCTGTGTTTTAATTTGTGCCTGTTTCAACTTGTCATGTCACTGAAGACTGGCTGGCCCCATCCTCTTGACACCTGCCCTTTAAGATATCTATATGCATTGACAAGATCCTCTCTCATTCATGTCTTCTCAAGGCTGAAGAGGCACAGCTCTCTCAGCCTTTCCTTGCAAGAGAGGTGCTCTATTCACTTAATCGTTTTCATAACCTTCCACTTGGCCCTCTCTAGTAGTTCCTTGTCTTTGCTGTGCTGGAGAGCCCAGAACTGGACACAGCACTCTAGATGTGACCTCTCCAGGGCTAAGTAGAGGGGAAGAATTACCTCTCGACCTGCTGGCAATGCTCCTCCTAATGGAGCCTGGGATATCATTGGCCTTCTTGACCACAAGGGTACACTGCTGGCTCATGGCTGACTTTTTATACTACCATAATCCCCAGGTCCTTCTTTGCAGAGCTGATTTCCTGAACTGGTGCATGGGATTATTCCTCCCCAGGTGCAAGATTACACATTTGTCTTTGTCAGATTGTTTAGGAACTTCAGCCTGTCCAGGCCTCATTGAATAGTAGTACAATCTTCTGATGTATCAGCCCCTCCACCCAGTTCTGAATCAACTGCAAACGTGCTGAGGGTGTGCTCTGTCACTTCATTCAGGTCTTTGACAAGTTGAATGGGACTGGACCTGGCACTGACTCCTGCAGTAACGTCATTAGCTACAGGCCCCCCAACATAATTATTTCTTGTTTCAGTTACGGAAACCTGGTGGCATTTAAAAATCCAAAGAAGAGCATTAAAACCTCAAAACATTGGAACAGAATAGAGCAAGTAGTCTGAAGCACTATTCTCTGAACAATGGAGGCTTCATAAGGGTGAACATAAACAGAGAAATATAACATAAATAAGTAAGTAAATAAATAAAGTAGATAAAAATATATAGGACTGGAAAGACTAATAAGCACCCCTTCATGTGCATAGATTTTTAGAGGTAGTACTTGGGGATGTGCAGGATATTGTCAGATAAAGGGGTATATTATATGAAAAGTGACAACTAAAACAGAACAATTGTGTGTATGAACGAGAGCAATGTAGGTTAAACATTACCTCATTCCTTCATTGCAAGTTTCGTAACGATCACTAGTGGCTATGGTAAAACACAGTTATAAGTGTTGTCAAAATCTCCTGGGTAAATTAATTGCTTTCAGTGAAGTTTCTTTAGGGTATATTTTGTCAATGATGTGTTTAGGGTTGGGAATTTTTTACTCTTAGTAACAAAATTATAAAAGTAATTTTTTAAATATCATATTAAAAGTAACAATTCTTAAAAATTTCAATGTTTGTTATTCTATCCTTCTGGTTGGGTTTTTTTCTGTTATCGTTATTTTTCCTCACAATTTCAGTGGAGAATAACGAACTCTTCAATATCAACAAAACTAGGTGAATTGATTTCTCATGTGTGTGCTACATTCCCACTGATGGTATAAAGTGGCAGTTCATGTTCTGTATTTGCTGCTTTTAAATGTATTTATGTATTTTAAATCTTATTTTTATTGCTCTTTTTGCTGGCTTTACACATTAATAAAGTTGCCATTTGACCTGCAAAGCTTCCCCAATCTTCGTCTTGATTACAGCAATTTGGGGATTTTATTGAAGTAATTTAGAAAAGTTGAGGCTGTTATAACACAACTTAATATTTGCTTTAGACAGTTTGCCTTTATGGCTTTAAGAAACCAGTTATCTTTTTATTCCCTAAGGGAGACATAGGAAGATGGATAAACCATCAAATATAATTAAGGAAAATGGTTTTGCCTCATGCAGTGCACAAAATACAGATTTTCCTATTAAAAAACCTACCAAGAATTTAAACAGTTTGATCAGCAAAGTAAAATATCCAGGGATATTCCTCTCTCTGTCTTCTTCTCTGCCTCTGTTTCTCCTTCTGTCTCTCAGAAAACCTGTGCAGAGCTGACAAGTATATCAGAATGTGATGTTGTTTTTAAGTTCAGTCTGTCTAATTACTTTGCCTTAAGCTTTAGAGGGCTTGAAAGGTCATAGACCTTTTGCTAAGTCTATTTCCAGTAATGAGTTTCACCTTTTCACCTGGGAAATAAATATGAGAATTAAAACTTGAAGTTAGTAAATGCAATTTGATAGATGTCAATGCGTCCTTAAGCCTCAGAATACAAGCAGCAAACATAGATGGCACTGAAGTTGTTTATACTACCAGTAAGTTTGGTACATGGAGTATTAATACATCTTTATTATGGCAATTTAATTTGATATTTGTGTTTAAAGGGAACTCTTAATCGTTTGCAAATGTTTAAGCAGTGTCATGCAAAACCCCAGATGGTAGTAGCAGTTGTGTATCTGATAAAGTCATGACTGTCTTAACATGGAAAAAATCTGTATCTCCAGTACTTCTAGTTCCAGTTTCCTTTAAAAACTCTTTCTAGAGATAGAAACTTGCATTTGCTTCTGGAAAAATATACTTTTAGTCTTTAAAAATCACTATGCCTTTGATGATCTCCTTTGAAGTCAATATAGGAAAAGGAAAAGTTTTTTTCTCATGTTCTCTCATGAAGTATATTTTTTGGTTGTTTTTTTTTCCCTTTCTAGACTTAGAAGATCTTACATCAGCCAGTCTGCTGCACCAGAGCTGCAAAAAACAAAAACCAAAACTTGAATGTCTTGACTGAAACTATCTGCCCTGTTCTGTGCAAGACAAGGTTATCCTTGTGAACTAATGAGATCTTATTCCTGTATTTCATTTCTGTCACAGACTAAGAGGATGTGCATAAAATGCTAAGAAGTTCGAGTATAGGTGTTCAGGGTGCCTTTTTTTCTGAGGTGTTGCTTTTAACTGAAGACTTTTCTCCATACTCGACAGCAGCCTAATTCTCTTTGCATTAAAGTTAATCAAAGGCTTCCATTTCAATGAATGAGTTGTGAAACAAACTGCTGGTCGAATTACATCTTCAATGAGGAGTTATCTTCTGTTACATAAATATTTTTATTAATTCCCCTCAAGTTTTCATAACCTGATTAATGTCAGTCACCCTGCAGAACAACACAGCTACAGCCTGCAAACTGCAATCTATTGCTACAGTAATGCACATCTGTAGTCTGAAGATCTAGATACAATTACTGGTGACAGGAGTAACACAAGTAATTATCACATACCCGTCATTACCCAGACCATGGAAAAGACCTGATAAGTTTTAACCACAATTCAACTACGCAAAAATTTGATATAACCTGTACTTGCACTGCAACGTGACCAAGATCTTCACAGCAGAAACCTTACATAGTATTGAAGGTTTTTTTGATATTTGATCTGTCTTAGATGGACAGTGTGGGAGACAGTTGTTTTTTCCCCTCAACTTTATGATTATAGTACTCAAGGAAGGCAAAAAGGTTTCATTTCCCTGCTTGACTTTATCTAGAGGAGATCCTGGAATCTCCAACATGCGTGGGGAAGGACCTAAAGAGACTGTAGTTCATCTCTGTGGTAGCAGCAGCTTTCCAAAGTGTCTATAGAACAAACTCTGTATAGGTACCTACTCTGCAGGTACAGGTAGTTCCCCACTCCTGAAGCTTACCATGAATTTATGGTAATGTGCAGTTGGGCAGAGGTGGTGTCTAGGAGTCTGAATTGGGGAAAAAGTGTATATATAGTAAAGGGTTTACTTGCAAAAATGTCACGCATCTGTGTGAAGATCAGAATAGTTTCTTGTAATGTTCTGATATCATTTCAGAAACCTTTAAACCAGTGTTCTGTGGAAATATTTTCAATTCTCCCAATTTTTTGGTGAGAATTTTTAGTACAAGCATAAATTCAGAAGTTAAAAAGAAAAGGGATTGGAAATAATTTTGACAAACAAGAGACTGTGTACACTGAAGAGAAAAAGAAGGTCTAAGATTTTTTTCTCAAAACTAGTATGTAGTGATAAATAATAATTTAAAAGTTATTTATCTAGAGTTTTCTTATTATAGGATATGAGTTCAGAACTCTCTAACAGATGTCATATTCTGCATGTTGTTCTAAAAGGAGAAAGCGGGATGAATATCCTTCCCAGATTTTTCTTACAGTTTTGGGGGTTAGGGGTCTTTTTTTGTAGCAGAAGTGACATACATTTTACTTTCTTTAGAATAACAGATCTCTGATCTAGATCATACTTAACAGTTTACTGTGGGTTCTAATGCTCTGTTTCAAATTAATGAAACACCAATAAGTGCTTCAGTGAATATGTTTTCTGTTACCATCAAGCAAGGAATTTAACAGTCCCATTTCCTGGAAACATTTTCTCTATCATTTCGTGCTGCCTTGGAGGTAAAAAGAGAAAAAATATTATCAGGTAAAATTAAAAAATGAAAAGTGCTAACAGTTATGTAAATAGAATAAACCACTAGGCTGATTTTGTTTTGTTTGCTTTAGCCCTCAGGAAGCCTATACCAACAGTGAAATCTTATTCCTTAACACTGTTTTGCAAAGGAAACTATGCATTCAGATTATGTCTAGCTATCCACTGTGCTTAATAGCTTCTGGATTAGCAAAGGAAACAATTTAACAATCCCATTTGAAAAAAAAAGGACTAGAGCATAAAATGCAGTTTATAATGTATGCTAGGAGGGCTGGGCAGAAATTGCATGATGATAATAATGCTGTTTCAGAGATTTGTTCATTTTATGCAACATCTGAATTAACGAGTAAAGATCCTCTTTGGAAAATAAACCTTTGGAATTATATTTTACCACTCTGGCCACGTTTTTCTTCTGAACTATATTTGAAATAGAGAAATCATTTTGACAGTTCCAGTTATACAGTATCAGAATATGAAGGGGTATCAGGGATTATTTCAAAATTACTATGCCCTGACTCTTTCTATTTTGTGTATTGACAGCATGGCAGAATAGGATAAATCAAAGTTTCCCAGACTAGGACACTCTGAATGTTTGCAATGGGCATGCAGACCTAGGTACTGTAAATATATTTCATATTTGGTGCTTAAAATCTCCTACTGTCAATTTCATTCCACTTCCTCACATTGAGCATCACCTGACATCATAAATAGTTATTTCTAGAGTGAAGCATCTGCAAATCTTGTGCTTTAGACTTTTACAGTGTTGGTGTCTCAGAAGCCTGAGTAATTTGCAGCACCAGTTAACAAAATAGAGATGCAACTCAGAGAGAAAGCAAGATACATTGAAGCTCAATGCAGGTTTATGTATCTCAGGAGAATTATTTGTGCCCTAGGAAACAGTGGTGGAGATTATATATGGCCAAAAATAAAAATCAAATTGAAACAATAGAAATCTGTCAATGTAACCAGATTCCTAACCCTTTCCAAAAATCAGACAGTTCCTAAGTAGACACAGAGATCTATATCTGAGGGGTTTATTTTGGGAATAAAACAAGGAGTGGAAAAAACCTGTGGCAATACTGTCAGATTCTCCATCCTGTAAGGTTAGAAGTAACATTAGAGAAATTTAGACTACAAATAAACTTTACACTTAATGGTTCTACCAAGTAGTACAGCTCATTCTGTCTCTACTAGCAATGTATTGAGTAGTTCTATGATGCTGGAACCAGTAGTCCAACTTTAATATTAAAAAATATATTTAGACAGAACATCTTAAGTTGGTTTATTGATATCTGTCTCACTAACTATTCTTTTTTTACTAAGAAACTCTTCGTAACTTTCAAGTTAGTTATAATTTCAGGCATGAGAAGTTAATCACCTTCTAAGCATAAGAATTTGCTCTTTTTATTTTAAGTAAAAATTTTAAGATTTCTCTGTGCATCTGTTTGCAGACACATCTGTAAATGAAACCCAAATATATCTCAAAGTGTCATTCAACAGAAAGAAAATAGAATAAATCCTTGGTAGTCTAAATATGATATATGACTGAGCTTTGTTTATTTATTTGGTATAGGTAGGAATGTGAAGCATTTTAAACTTAGTTTGACACATGAAGAGTCAAAAAATAAGTTTATTTTCAAGGGCGCTGAATTTTCTTTGATTCCTTTCAATATCACTGGGACTTATACATTTCCTGAACAATTGAGGCAATTTTTGTAAATCCCATAAATTTGCCAAATAGTTTTACAAGCTTAAATTGAGTCTTTAAAGAAAACATTATCAATCTAATCTGCTATTTTGTTAGCTAGTTCTGACACTGGCTTTCTGACTAGATCAGCACTGAGATTGTGACATTCTACATAATATGAAAGACCAAAGCAATTTTTTCATCAATTATTTAATTTAATTTAATAATTAAATTTAGTTTCTGGTTTTAATATGAATAATAACATTTTAACTCAGTATTTAAGAAAATTTTATATTAATTAAATATATTTTTGAATGGATAATATATATTAAAAACCCCCCAAAAAACAAACAAAAAAAACCAAATAGGAAATCTTTGGACCTGAATTGTATTCAAGCTGAAGTACTGCTAATTACCAAAGAACTACATTGTTCTTCTCTCTGAGTTATGAAACTTCACAATCAAGCCAGATTTGGTTTTGGATGAAATCTTTTATTTTTTATTAGCATTTTGAAGTTCTTCCCTCTAAGATATAGAAGAACTGGAAGTCATCAAAACCTGTTTGAAATTATTTTTTCGTTTAATTACTTTCTACCCCAAATGCTGGATTTACAGAAATATGACTAGAAACTAAGGATGAAATCAGTTTATAATGAAAGTAATTTTGATACCTCAGATGCAGCTTATTTTTATAACCACAAATATAAAAAATGTGTTAATGGATTAAAAACCATCCCAGCAGAAAATAAAAGAGCAGACACAGAAAAAAAGAGAGCAGACATTCCTCAAGAATAAAATTAATTGAAAAGCTGAAATACGACAAATTGCTTATGACTTAGGCATAATAATGTTTTTAGCTTTAAAGCTGTCCAGAAAAGTTGAGAGAAGAACTCAGAAAATCAACAGATTTTTTTCTCATATGACTTGAATAATAGAATATGATTCTAAAACAATGTAATGATATTCTATCATGAAATAAATCTCATATTTTTATAAATATTGATTATTATATTATTATAAAGATCTTGATGTTGAAGAAATCTACATAGGAATACTGCAGTATAAAGTAAGGTAAGCTATAAAATTATTTCTATGCCTAAAGGTAAAAAAAAAACAAAAACAACCACCCCACATATCCATCTCAGGGTGGCAAAGATTTCAAATGTAATATGACATATATGTAATTTTAAATCATATCAGCCTCAGTCAATAATTCATGTAGCATAGATAAGAAGTCAGATAAAAATTCAACAACTTAAAATGAATATGGCCAAAGAAAGAGAAAGGTAGAAGGAAATTGTATGTACGAGATGATTTTGCAGTCTGGATTGCCAGAATAGAAGAGCTGCCAATGAAACAAAATGACTGTAATATGTCATTGGAAAAAAAAAGAGAAAAGAAGAACATAAAATGTTCAAATTGGTCTTTAAATTTGATTTGTCTCTTTTTCTCCACTGATGTTTTGGCTCTGAAAGCCAGTGTGTGCACTTGACATGTAAGAAATTAACTCCAGGTGGTTTAATGAAGGGAACATCCATAAGGATATGAACCAGCTTTTATTCTTTGCCTTATCTACAGGAAGACTTTTTAGCAGTCTTTTAGTAGCTAAAGGGGCAAACAAGAGAACTGGAGAATAGCTTTTTACAAGGACATGTAGTGATAAGATGAAGCAGAATGGCTTTAACCTGAAAGAAGGTAGATTTAGATTAGATATTGGGAGAAAATTCTCTTTTGTGAGTGTGCTGAGGCACTTGAAAGGGTTGCCCAGAAAATGTATGGGTGCCCCATCCCTGGAAGTGTTCAATGCCAGGTTGGATAGGGCTTTAAGAAATCTGGTCTAGTGGAAAGTGTCCTTGCATAAGGCAGGGGGATTGGAACTAGAAGAATTGTTTGATGCCTTTGAAATGCATGACAGTTTGTAATTAAGAACTATGCTTATGTTCTGCATTGGTCGGAACCAAAAAATACAAGAGGTGCACGAGATGCAAGGAGTATCAGGATCTAATTGGCTGAATTCTCTACTTACCAAGAAGGAAGTGTCCTTCTTCAAATTGCATGTCTTCAACTTTAAGGCAAAGGACTCAAGAAAATAAGCAATGTCTACTTGAATGGGTTCTACCAAGAATTTATACAAAGATGAGGGAGCAAAAGAAAAACAGTATGTCCTAAAGAACAATTTGTATTTCACCTCAGAACAAAAGATATTTCTATGTTTGCTTACAAAACAGCAGCAGAAAAAACCCTTTTGAACTGAATAAACAACCTAAGTTTATTGTCAGCATTATTCTAGTGTGTCGCTTCATAGAATGACACACAGAATACAGTGGATCCAAAACACTGGTTTGTGTTCTGTGGTGGTGAAGGAATTGACAACTAAGGCCAACTGCCTGTGGCTGTGACTGTCAGAGGAGATTGTGCTCATTCAATGAGTTTCATATGAACATCTGAGTTCAGTATTTGGGCTTAAAGGAAGAGATGTTGCCACAGCTGCACTACTAGAGAATTTGTTTAATTTTAGATTAATAAATATGAAAGGCAAAAAAAGGAAAAGAGTGTATCAAATTGAGAATAAAGGATTAAAAAGCAAGATTAGGTACCAATTAGCTCATATTTCTACTGTGAGGGAAAAATTATTTTTAAACTTTAGTTAAAACATGCAAAGCAGTTGTGGGTTTTTTCCTTTGCCAGATGTAAGGAGCTATTTCTGACCTTGAGTGGTTGCTGAATGCAATATGTCATAGTTTCCATTACTCTGAGTAGAAACTAAGAAAATGATCCAAAGTCATTGGGAAAGAAAAGACCTCAATAAGCCTCTTTTCTTTCATGTTTCTCTTTCTCCTTCTCTTTTCCTTAAGTTACAAAAGAGGTACTACATCTTGACTGCTCCAATTTTTCTCTGATGTTTGGATTAAAAAGAAGCCAAAAAAACCAAAATAAACAACTTTTACGAGGGAAAGGCAGCCAAATACTCAGTTCCCTGATATTTCTCAAAACAAAAGACAATGTTAGGAATTATTTTCCATCATTTATATCCATCATTTTTACATACATAAAGTATCCATAAATTTATTGTAAAGACGTTTGGAACTCAAGAGATGAGGGCATAAGGCTCAGACTCATGTCTCTTAATCTTTGTAACATTACCTTTAAAACCTGTAAACTCTTCCTGCAACACTGCCACAGGTTACACTTGGAATTCTAATTTGGTAAAATACTAAAATCTGGCCAGATCCCATCCAGAATATATTTTATTCCCTAAAACAAAATCACAGCATAAACAGTGCTGCAAGGTCAGGTTTGCTTACAGAGCTTGTCCCTTCTGCTCTGTTTAGTGTTGCACATGCATGATCAAACACACATCCTGCTCATTCATGAGGATGTCTTTACCCGAGCTCAGAAAGATAACAAATACACCACATCTGCATCATCACTAAATGAAACTTTCCATGACACTTTTGACTGTGTCATTTACTCTTACCTGCTCTTTGGCAATGATAAGGGGCCCACTAAATGTGCTCTCCTTTACCAAGACTGTTCCCTGAACTGCTTGAGAAATTCTCTAGCTATCACAACTATTCCAAGAATAAATTGTGCAATTTCATAGGGCTTGGTGGCTTTTCAAAAGGCACTGCCTACATATTAAAGTAAGGCTCTCACAGCTTTTGGAGCTATAAAGATTTTATTCTTCCCTTGGCATTATATGGGAGCTGCTCCATGTTATTTTGGTTGATGCTGTCCTTCTCACAGAAACTACCAGACATAAATGTAACTTTTGTAAAAGGCAGACAAATCAGAGTATTCTGAAAAACAATAGCTGTAAGTACTATTTTGCTTTTTGTGTCAGAAGCAGGTTTGTTTGGGGTTTTGATTGGTTTTTGTGGTTTAAGATTGTGGGTTTTTTTGATGAAGCAATTACCTCCTGAGAAATATTCACATTTTGTGTTGGTTAGTAACAAAAAAAATGAATATTTCTTAATCCCGGAATTTTTAAAATGTTTGTATATGGGCTGCCATCTGACAAATTCCTTTAGCAAACAGACTTCTCTATCAAGCAGGGAGCCTGGACACCATGACAAAAATAGACACATTATTCACTTCTAATTCTTTGCAGTGAACACCAAAGAAACAATTTCTAAATATCTCATTTGTGGCTATTTATAGCTCTGTGCAGCTTTTCCTTTCTTATTTTTTTTTCTCAAAGCAATCTTCTTTACCCTGTTCAAAACCTTTTTGAACTCAGAGGCATTTCTGTTTTGTTGGCACTGCAATTTCATTGCAATACCCTTTAAAAATGCATGGAAAATGATTCACTTTTCCAAGGCTATTGAATCATTAAACTTATATAGCTAGCCATCATCCTCTTTGCTTGTGAGATGAAACACAAGAATTATTTTTTTATTCAAAAATTGGAAAATATTCATTATATAATTGAATATAGTTGCTAATTATTATCAGCATATTTACTTACTGAATCCCTCAATAAATGCAAGCACTTTTAAATGAAATTATAAAAGCCCAAATAAATTTTAATGGATAAGTGATAGACGTGCTCTTCTTACTGAACAAAAAGGAAGGCATATTTCATCTTAATAACAGTGACACATTTAAATGTTTCAATTATATGAATATTGCTCAGTTAGTTCTTAGACACTTGGGATTAAATCCAATTGCATGTCATGTATATAGGGAGAGCCATAGAGAAAAAAAAGGATGAGACAGAAAACAATACTAAACAGCTGCAAAGATAAGCACAGATTGAAGGCTGTTGTTGGTGGTGGTAACATTCAATGGTTCTATAAAGTAGAACTTAATTTATCAAATAAAAAAATGAAGATCACATCATTAACAATTACTTGCGAGCAATTTCTTTGGAGTGATTATCAAGCATTACATAAGGACAATGTGGCCAAGGGCAAGAAAGAGTCCAGTTCATCAAAACAGCAATCACATGCAGTAAGGAAAAGACCACATTATTTTCCTGCTATTTTCTGTCTTGCTCACTACACATAAAAACATAAATTCTGTGTTGCTCCCTGTGCGACACATAAATGAGATCCACAGAGCAGAGATCCTGCAGAACTGCTTAAAACAGAACACTGATTCATAATCAAAAGACATTTATCATTTGAATATTTTCAGATGTCCTGTAAGAGTCACGATGTATCTCACCAGTGACTGAACACTGGACTGGCAATATCCACATGGCTGGCACCGACAGCAACAGTACTGGCTCAGTAATAACAAGCTAAAATATGCTGTGCAGAATAGCACCTATGGGAGATCAAGTTGAAAGTGAATCATCAAAGAATATTCCAAATAGGTATTTAGAATAATATTGTTAGCAGTAAGAAGTGTCAAATATGACAGCAGGTAGCCTAAGGGGACTGCAGAAACTCCACCCCTGAAGAGATCTTGACCCACCCACCCAGATCTTGACCAAACGGGGCCTCCAATTGCCTGCATTAAACTGACCCCTTTGATCAGGGAGTTGTATCAGATGATCTCCAGAGGTCTCTTCTGGTATAAATCACTCTAAGATTTTCTACCTTAAAGTATTTTTAACTGTGTGGCATCATGGAGTATTTGCAGTTAGTCAACAGAGTGTTCCATAGATTGAGCTTTTTCTTTCTCCTGGTACCATATGAAGGCCTATGGCAGCAGATACTGCACTGAAGAAGAATAAGGGTCATCTCTCTCAGCACTGAAGATGAACTTCAAAATGCACAACTACACAAGATCACTAGTCCTCATGAAAAATGTTCTAAGTAATACCTTTGTCTAAAATAGATGTAAAGAAAGGAAAAGAGCAGTTCTGAGTACAAGATATGGAAGAACTAAAAGCCCAGAAACTTTGCATAGTATTCATTATTCTCAGACTAATCTTTGTACTATAGATCACTTAAGCATATAGGTAAATTATCTCCAGAAGGAAATTATATCAAATTAATTTTCTTTTTTTAATCAAGAGATAACCATCCAAATTTTTGCCATGCCTTAAAAAATTAATCATCAAACATCCATATATACAGAACTATGTGTGTAAGTGTATTTAGTTTGGGAAGGATAATTCTTTTTCATCTTGTCCTCTTTTATGATCAAAAATAAAGAATTCATATCAATTATTATTGTTCATGGATCTTTTTTATTGACTATGAATACAACAAAATATTTACATTTTGAACATATTTTTAAGAGGCTTTTAGTTAGAAGAAAGATACATTTGAATTTAAAAAAACATAAGAAAATGGAGTACTCACAGTACAAAAAACTGGTAGAAGAATAAACAAAACTTTCTGTGAGATACTGATTTATGTTATAGCTTTGACTGAAGAGTTTCAGCCAGCCCTGCTGACAACTCACTGATGAGACTGCTGTCCTTGTAGATTTTCAAAGAAAATAAATTAAGAAGAAAAAGGATATCTGTGCATATGGAAAAAATATCACATATATACTGCAGCTACTGTTTTTAACATTGTTTAATCAGTTACTGTGGGACATAGGAAATAATGAGTGTTGTATGTGTATGAGTGTGTGTTGCTACAACATAGTGATTAAGTTTCCACAGTTTATGATTACTCACATTTGTTAAAATTCTAAATCATGATCTGCAATTGGATCACTAAATGTTTCAGCAAGTGCATTCAGCAAAAGGCTTTATAAATTAAGGAACACAAAATCACAAAATCATTTGAGCTGTCTCTGCTGCAGTAAGACAGAAAGGACATAATGACTTATTCTCACTCAGGGACAGAAAGATCTAGACAGAAAGGACAAGGACAAAAACACTTAAACTGATGACTGATAGGATGATCATCTAGGTAGCTATACCCAAATTGCTTGTACATTTTGTTAAAGAAACCACTGCTCTGGCAAAAAACTTTGATTTGTGTGCTGCACCTAAAGCCCTGCTTAGGCCCTTGAGGTCACTACCTGGCCTTCTCTTGATAAGTAAAATAAGAGTAACCTTGAGGTGTGATGTTCCAAGCTCATCATTTGTGATTGCACATCAAAAAGAAGAAGAAAATACTTTGTTTACTAAGTCAGGGACAGAGAACAATGACAGTCACATGGAAATAATATCCCTGCTCTCCCAGAAGGATGTTAACAGTTATTATATTGCACCACAAGAATGTGTCATCTCTAACCCAGCAATTCATTTACTCTTCTCTCAAAAATGAATGTACTGTAGCAGGAAATTTATAACTAGAAATTGAGAGGAAAGTAAATCAATCTTATCTTCAGTCAGCAAGCAATAATACACACTAACAGGGGCAGACAGGACTTGTCCAACATTGCTGCTCACTAAAGAGGAAGGTATTGATTTGTGTTTGCCTTTTTCTATTAACAGTAAAGAGTCTACAGCACTTTCACACATCATAGGATAAGGCTTAAGGGTGTCAAAAAGCAATATACAAACCTCAAAATGTTTTGTGGCTTTGATTTGTGGAAGCTATGATCATTTTGAATGCTTATTTAAAGTGTTTTTTCTGCATCACCATCTTCCTTCAAACTAAGAGAACTTTTCGTCCGTCATTGACCTTCTAATAATCTGTTCTCAATAGATCAGTTTTCACTATATAACTAGTCCCATTCATTCTTGCTGCTTTGTGATACCAGAATATACTGAAGATATTACACATCCCTTTTTCTTTATACAACTGACTTTCTGTTTGATGCCCTTGGGCTTGCAGGTATTGGCTTCAGTTTGCAAACTGAAATATAAAAATACCAGTAATTTTGATTACAAAAGGGTTCTTATGGCAATACACTTGGTTATTAATTTCTAGGACATCATAAAATAGCAGGATTATTTAATATGTGATATATATTTCAATTATACAACCTCACTCATCATTGAGCCAGATAAATATAATATTAGTCTTCTGAAATGTAATGCTCTATGGACATCTATTGTCTTGGTAAATAAAAAATCCTTGCATTATTCCTAATAAACTCCGACATGCCATCATGAAGAAATTTTTTATGTGTCCCTCAAGTTTTATATTCAGATGAAAACTATTTAGTAGGTATTGCATGCTGAATTACATGCTATGGTCATGGAGTAAGAAAATCATTAACCAGATTTTCAAAATTCAACAATATACTTTACATTGTGCAGGATGAAAGAAGATGTCTTCAAGGAAAAACTGCAGCTCAAAGATTAATAGGCAAAGGTGACATTTTGACTAATAAGTAAATAGAAAAAAGCATCTTCTCGTAAGCAACTTTTGAACAAAAAGAAAGAAAATTTATTAATTAACAGATTAGCTATGGGATAGTTACATCCATGTTGATAAGTTAAAATCTCAAACTTTTTGAGAACCATTTATTCTAGTAGAACTGATCTTCAAACATCTCTAATAGTAGGAACATGCGGGAGCTCAGGACTTCTGAACAACGAATCAATGTGATTTCACAGCAGCCATTTATTGTTTACAAAACACTCTTATTTATACCTTCTACAATCGCTGTACACGCGATCACGCATTACATGATTGGTCCCTCTAGCTTGTCCATGCGCTCTGCATGCACTTTTCAGAAAATGTCATTGGTTCTAGTTTAGTGCAGCACAGTCTTTCTTTATCTGTTTCTTGCTGTCTTGGTATTCTGTTTTTCAGCTTTTCCTTTCCCAATTTAGCGCAGCTTACATTTCAGTGGCCTTGATGAATTCTTGAGGGCTTTGATAAGCATAACTACAGGTGGTTTTGGCTGGGGCACAACCTCAGTGTTCAAATGCATTACAACAGGAACAAATGGAAGAAACAAATACAGAGGGTATTGGGTCATATCCTCAGCCACAGAATCAACTAAAAGGAGCTGTGCATGTATCTGAGAAACATTTAAATGCAAAACATTTAAATTAGAATTTTATTCTTTGGCTTAATTGATGCAAAAAAAATCAGTTTTATTTTCTTTATTTCCCTGGCACCTCACAGACATTGATGGACATTTTAGACATTAGATTATTTTGTGTAGCTTTCTGGTGCCCAGGCAGACTCATTTTCCTAGAAATTCAGAAGTTTGACAAGCATGTCAAGGAATTTAAGGGAAAACCACTTGTGCAGCAAATGAATACTGGATGCCATACTGTAAGGCACTGAAAATAACATTGAAAAATTATGTTTAAGAACTGAATCCTACCCGAGGTGATTAATTTAAGGTGAGATTTTATTCTTCTCTAAGCTTGGGGCAAAATTCAAATGCTCCATGGACTCCTAGAGTTGTTTTAGAAATGTGAAGTGTCCTACTTGGTCTCTAGCAGCCACTCCAGAAAGTTAATGTGTCTCTTGTCTTGTGTCACAATTGGTAGACTGTGCAGATGCCTGTCATATAATATCCCCTGGCCTGTTTCACCTGAGTCTGGTCACCTGTATTGAGGTAAGTGAATCCTAACCTTGCTCTTCTGCATTGGCAGCTAAATCAGACATATTCTTCCAGGTGTGCCAAGTCATAATAGACTCCTACCTCTGGTCAAGTGAATTAAACTTCTGTATATCTTCTGCTTATTCTTTCTTTTTACTAACAGGAAACTGCAGCATTGTTCTCATCGGTTTCACAAGCTAATACCATAATTAACTACATCTCTGACATAATAATTGAAAGTCAAAGCTCAGTCTGTTTGCAGGTGGAAACCTAATACATAGGGAGTGAGGGTGGGTTTTGTACACCCCTATGAACAGAAACAAAGAAGCAGAAAATTGAAATTGTTGGTCATGTATCCCATTAGCACATGATTTACTCCAGCAGGTGTTTATTTCACTACCCCTAAGGGGATGATTTTATTGATATCTCTAGAGAGCACAAGTGAGTTTCACACAGTATTTCAGGAACATTTTTCAGACTCACCTTGAAATCACACTCCAAATATTCAAAGAACACTTTAGATATATATGAATGAAATTTGAAGTTTTCAGGTAATGAGACTAGCATAATTCAATTCAGCTAATCTGATCTTTGTATCTGAATCTTAAAAACACTGCTTATGTATAAATGATGTAGTTCTCAGTGGTATAAAGCACAGGAGTCAGAAGTTTAGACTCTTGTTTTGACTGACTCACATTTTCTCCTAAGTGGGAAAGAAACTGAAAATGTATTATCCCTCATTATAATTTTAGCCTCTGACCCTGAGAACAGCTAGGCAAATGTATGTATAGTCCTTTATGTTGTCTCATAGAAGACATACAAATTAGGGCAAAAAAAATCTTTACTTGTTTATATAAGTTTAGCTAGATATTCACCCTATATATAATTTATTAACTTTTTGTGAACTGTGAGGCACATAGTGCATTCCACTATATTCTCCAGGCTCAGAAGTTATGTGTGCTTCAGATAGGAATGTTTGTCTTGATTTGTCTGTATTTCTGAAAGGGTGACTGGCAAGAAATATTTTGATCTTGCAATTCTGATAGTGAGTTCATCTTATATTTGACTGATACCTCACTTAAAAGCACTAGGGTAAGTCACAGTTCTTTCAGCCTGAGCTGGTATTGCTATAGCTGCTGCTGCTGGAGCTTCTTTAGTGTTCCATTAATCCTATAAAACACAGGTTTGCTCTAGAGTAACACCTACACACACACATGCACACACATAACCAAACCCAAACAAAATAAACACCCCTCTGACTGATTAGCTGTGATGATGTAATTGGACTATAACAGGGGAAACCCATTCTATATGATTAATGCTTATTTAAAATTTATGTGTTTGATGCCATTTTAGTATGTCTGTTGTAAGCAATCCGTCTTATAAGGTTGTAATGTTAGCTTTCTAAGCACTTTATAAAGCAGGGAACTATTATTCTCCCCATTTTACAGATTTGTAGACTGTAGCAAAGACTGGTGCAGTGACTTACCTAGTGGGGGGTCAGCTCTCTCAGTATTGCTGCTGTAATCCATTTTGAAGCATTGGTGAATTTCTGTGTTGAACTTGCCTGCAGCCATTAGATGTGAAAAAGGTCCACTAATAGAGTTTTTATCAGCTTGAGACAGCCAAAGTGCTCCCTCTGCCAGTGTTCTGGAAGCAATTTAGTAGGTAACTCTTCATGACTGTGACAGGCAAAGGTAAATCCCATGTGGGCGTTCTGTTTTCCTTACTTTCTGCAGCAGTACAAATACAAGTAATCAAAGGAAGGTTAGGAAAACTGAATGGTAGTTCAGAAAGTGTCTTGCAGTAGTGCTCATGATTTGATGTGTCACTAGCACGCCATATAACCATTAAATTCCCTTTGTAAAATTCTAAACATGTCGAAGAAAATCTATCATAGTAAATCTAAAAACCACAGGTTGTTTGGTATTTTCTCTGGATGCTAACTTGGTATTTTAATGCTAACCCATGCCATTATAGTGCCAGAATTGAATCCTAAACATTGTATCCCCTAGCACAACTTTACCTATTCAGAGAGGTCAGCTAAATCTTACAAAGACTTAATATGTGCCATGTTCTCTTGTGCTGTAAGTTTAGGAATACATAGAGTGATTGTAGTGCTTTTGCAGCAATATTAAACTAAAAGAACTAGTAATATTTACTATAATGAGCAAAGATAAAACTTGGAATCCAAATACCTTCAAAGAAATGGAACATTTGTCATCCAATCCAAAACTTAAATCACATGGTACAGCATTAGCTGAGGTGTGGCTCCTTCTAAAGCTGAATAAAATTGTGAGGATAACTGTCCTCCTGGACTTTTGGCCAAAAATGGGGAAAGAGTTTCTGAAGACAATTGTGATGCAACCAGTAACCCATCTGGACATTTCAGTAAAGCAGAACTCAATTCCTCATTCTTTGTCAGCCTCTGGACTACGTAATTGGGCCCCAAAACACTATATTAGACTGATTTGTCTAAACAGGAATTCCTTCAGGGTGCTTGAACAATGGTGAAATATTTAATTCATTAGCCATAAACCATGTTATCTTAAATAATACACTAGATAATTCTAGAATATCACTGAGAAAATCTATTATTTCTGATATACAGTGATTTGCATTTGTCTCCTGAACTTAGAATATCAACTTGTTTGCAGTTTCCACTACTTCTGTACTTTGTCATTAAGAAATATAATAGAGAGTGCTAATTTCACTAATCAGAACATCAATGTCTTTCTGATTTCATCTAAAATGTTAATGAAGGTATCTGTGGGTCTAGTTATAATTTTCAATTAAGTTGGCCTTAATGAAGAAATTTCTCCTTGTTGCATTAGTTTAAGGCAGGGCAAAATTTGTCCAAGAGAAATGGAAACCACCAATTGCTTAAAAAGAGCTGTTCATTTTCGATATTTTCTCCCTGGGACCCAGTGATAGAATCGATGGGCATGCCTCAAAACTGTGTCAGGAAAGGTTTAGATCAGACATTAGGAAGCATTTCTTTACCTTGAGAGTGATCGAACACTGGAACAGTCTTCCTAGAGAAGTGGTTGATGATACTTGTGGGTTCTTCAAAAACTGAAAATATTCTATTCTATTCTATTCTATTCTATTCTATTCTATTCTATTCTATTCTATTCTATTCCATTCCATTCCATTCCGTTCCATTCCGTTCTACTCCAGTCAGCATTTCTCCCTTTGTTCATTAGTTGAATCCTGTCAGTTTCTACTTGCACCATATGTCCTTTCAAATAAGCATATAACATAAATTTTCAAATCAATAATTATTACAAGTCAAGTCACAGGTGTCATATTTCAATGTGGAAAAATAAATTGGGACAAGAAAACTGAAGATAATTTTTTACAAAAATAGATAAAATTTTGCACAAATATGCATTTGCTGTAGAGATGGCAACATTGTACAATGTAATACTGCAGACTTTCAATAGGTAACTTTGATGTGCACAATTTATTCTCTTTACTATGTTATATTTCCTTTTGCATATTACCAATTGTAATAAAAACACTGATTTTTATTTTAATCTGTACAAGATCTTCTCCTACTTTAACACAATGGCATTTGCAGCTGCAAGTCCTGAGTTAAATACAATGAGATTTTAAGCTTTTTCCAGAAACCAGATTTAATAAACATGCTGTATGGAGAGTTAGATTAAAAGGCTGTGTTCCTATTTGGCTTGTTAAAATAATAATAATAAAAAAAAATAGGCCTACATTCTGTTCTCCTTTATACTCATTTAATCACAGAATAACTTTGGAATATCAGGAATAAAGCTTGCCAGAGTAAGCCACACATTCCTCACCTCCAGACCTTATTTCAATTCATTATGTCTGGGAATGAATCCAAGCAGGTGTTGAAAAAGAAGTTTCGAAATTCATCAACCCGTCTTCTTAGTGACACATAGGTCTCTGAATACATCACCCCACATTATAGTTTATCTTAATATTCAGAGTCTTCCATAGCAAAGGACCAAGCTTTTCTTTTCAGAAATCATGACCTCCCTTGACAGCTGTTATAATTGAAAGAAACCATAAAGTTTTCTGTCAAGAAGAAAAGACTTGCAAGCATAGGAGATAGAACTTTTGCAAGAGTTGCACAGAGATTGAGAACTCTCTTTTACATGTGATATAAGCTTGTGAAATGAGCTCAGATTTCACAGCTTTCAGATTTAAATGCAAAATCTATTTCTTTCACTTATCTTTCTCTAAATAGTTTTCTCCCATAATGTTTTTTTCTGACCTAGCTTAGTTTTCTTGGCATCAAAGTGAGAGGTTAGAGGACAAACAAGTACCCAGACAGGCTTTTGGAACAGTGTTTCATCTTTTTCTCATCTCATCCACAGCCTTGCAGATTTTCTCAGCATAAGAATACAGGAAGTGTGTGACATTTTATCCCTTCTCTCCTGTCTTTAAATTGATAGTACAAAATTTCATAGAGATGTCCAAGATGGTTATTCAGTTTATCTATTTATCTCTGTGCTGGTCACAGATCCATAAATTACATGGGTTCTAATAGGATCAGGATGGCTGGAGACAAATCTACCCTGGTCTGGAGTCAGGATGTCTCTGTTCACATGAAATGGCTGCTGAAGACTATAGAGCAGAATCTATTAGTTTTGGTGCAGAACTACATAACTAACATTTCTGGATCCAAGCTGGTTGGTTTATCTGCTACTGTGCTGAGCCAAGTAGCTTAAATGTTTGATAATTCATTAATCTCTATCCCAAATTCAATGTTGGAGACTAGTTATTGGTTGTCACGTGCAATGCTTTTTGATTTGGCTGAACCGTCAGTATATTTAACCACTGAGGAAAAATAAAAAAGGGTACCACATCTCTTCACAATAATTTCATTCTAACTCTACATTCCTGTCAGTCTTGCTGTCCTGTCCACTTGTGTTGGGTATTCTTTTCTATATAGCTCAATTCCAGCTATATTCCTGTAACCTATAAAAAAAGAAAATTAAATAATAGAGCTAAGGTGTTTTCTGCTTTTGTCATACAATTATTATTATATAAAGTGCTTTACATTCCATTCTTCAACTCCAGAATGTTCATATCTTGACCGCAAACTCTTCAAAACATGGATCATCAAGTAGTCTGTGTTCGTACAATGGTTGTCTCAGAGTAATTCTTTTCTTGTTTAGGCTTTGAGTAGTGCGACAACAAATACGATCAATAATAATAATAATAATAATAAATACAGATCATCACAGCTCATTTTCAACATACATCAATACAAGATGAAATTTAACAGTCCTAAGTATCTTGCAGACTTGACAAAATGGTCCTAATAATCCTTTTTGCCTTAACCTCTATGACTCTTTGAAGATAATTATCTATCTCTCCTAACTTTACTTTCTTGAAAAAGCTTCAAGACAACAGACAGGAATATTAGATACAGATACAGAATAAAATTTATTACTGTGTGCACAAAATGTGGGCTTAAGAACATGCTATAAAATACTGTCAAAATTCTGAAGGAAAAAAAGCCCAACCAAACCCTAAAATTAAGAAGACCAATATACTATGTCTACTTGTATTTTGAACTAATGTATGTGCAAGAAAGCATGAGCATAACACTTACTATATTGTTGAATCCTTAAGTAAACAATTATTTCAGGATTTAAATTTAAAAGACACCTCTATAGATCCTACTTATTGAAATTGACATAAACTCAAGTTAGTTGCTAGGCTTATTCCAGTAATAACCTTAAAAGAGTAGAACTGAACATATACCAGTTAATGCATGTAGCAGAAGAAATTAAGGTTTACTTTGCTGCTTCCTAAATAGCAGTTGCCTGCCTACCTTGCCCACTTTGTTCACAGTAAATCATGATGTTAATGGAGTAATCCCAGTGGAATCAAACAAATGGAGAAGAGCAAACATAATATGTTTTTTTAATGGGATGGTAGAGTGATCAGAGTAATCACACAAAGTAATCTGGCATCAGTGACTTGAAAATATTCAGCAAAAGCTTTAAAAGAAAAGTTAACTAAAGACACAAATAGGATTAACAAATAGGTGTGAAATTTAGATTGTGATAGACTAATCTGATAACATTTTTTAGATAGAGAACAATTGATTTTCTAGGCAACAAGAATGTAAATTGGCTTAATCTAACTGTACTTAACAAAATATTTCATATGTTTCCATGTGAAAATCTATTATCCAAACTGGACCCAGGGTATACAATAACTGACTTACAGTGAGGAAGTGAACAATGCTGAAAGAGAAAATGTAATTGTACAAGGAAGTTACTAGTGCAATTTTTCAAGAACAGGTTTTAAGATTAGTCTTATTTTGTACTATTATCCATTTTTTTATGTGAAAAATAGATTTGTAGAGTGAAATTTTCTATTGACTCAAAGACAAGAGGTTTCTGTTCATATGGGGGAGGAATAACTGCAAAGGAAACAAGAACTTCTTTATTGTAAAACCCATTCCCTTAGACAAATTGAGAAAAAATTGTTCAGTCACAGACTCTCAGATTTCTTTTCCTTTATATAGCTCACATGACTTGAATAGAGTTCCAGGACAGAGACAGTCTAGAAAACTGTTACTTTTGGAAGGATATATACAGCAAGGAATGGTAAAGATGAGCTCGGGCTTGCTGGAGAGCCAAGTTTTCAGGAATTCCAGCTGGAAGTCAGATGACATGTGGAGTAACCGAGCCTCAAATTACATTTCTTACTACTACAAAACCTAATTATCCTATACACTCTTCCATTTAAACAAAATTGAGTTTGTGTGTCTGGAATATGAAAATGAATCCTCATCTTTGGGCTTGTTTGAGCTGTCCACATACAGGCATCTGGAGTGATCAGAGAAGCCTGTCTCAAGATGTCACATCACAGTTTAGGTCATATCTCCTAGTCCCATGTGATGCCCAAGAAAACCAATAGTATTTGACTCCATGTCTCCACTACCTGATGTTCATATCCCAAGTAGTATTAAAGAGGGATCTTCATATACTTTAGCTTTAGATTAATAAAAAAGGTGGAAACAACAAATAAGTTAGGGTGATGGAATATAATGTGTCTTCAATATACAGGTAGTATAAAAAAGATAAACTCATATAATGCTTCTTGTTTTTCTTGGCATTTTAGAATATTTTTGCCTGCAGCAACATGGCTTATGCAAAAAAAAACCAACTTCTTGGACCTTATGCCTTTCAGATGAAACTCCAGTTCAACAGATATATATGATACTTATATAAAAAATGTTATCTCCATACAAAAGTAGCACCACTTCCAAAATTGTCCTCCCCAGTCTTGTATAAAGAATTCATTTAAATGATGCCCATGCTGGACATATATAGAGTATATGTTAAATTCTGGATATTTTATCTCATAATCACCTTTTGAATTATTTTCTTTTTTTTTAATTTTTTATTTTAATAAGATATCAATTATTGAAATGTCATCTCAGTAGTGGACTTTTTACATACTGCAGCATTTCTCTTTCTTACTTCTTTAATTTTGACCAAAAAACCTCCACCCTGCATTTCCATCAGAATAGTTATTATTCTTGTTGCTATTAATCTGTTGTTTTGAGGCCAGGGGAGTTTGAGTTCCTTCCTATTTTTCACTGTTTTGGTTTTTTTCTGCTGCATTATAAACTATCACCATACTTTATTTCTCACATTCATTATGTCTCTGGAGTTAACACACAAAATCTATTTATCTCTAATAATATGAGATAAAAATTGATTATTTTCCATCATAAACAGTATTTACTGCAAGCAGAAAATTATAAATCACCCCTGAACAGTTTAAACTTGGTCCGAGAGTAAATAAAGCTATATTTTGTGTTCTGCTTTGGCCAGGTTTAGTGTCAGGATTATTTTTGTTTGTCTTTTAGAGATCAGAAAATTAGAGAACTCATCTTACAAAAATATTCCTGACTTGGCTGACACCACTACATTTGATTAATATTGGCTTTATCTACCTAAGGGATCTTCAACAAACATTTCACAGATAGGTCAAGATTCAGGTTAATTGCTATTCTTGGATAATTCATAGCTTAGCTTGAATTAGTTGACTAAATGGATGCTACCTAAAAACTCTTCATCATCACAAGAATCTTCTTCATACGGCACAGTTTTTTTATAGATTGCAGGGATCTTTTCCCATGTTGCTGTCTACCCATCCACAGAATGAAATTCACTGATGCACTTGGGAGGAAGTATTCATCAAGTGTGTAAAGCTTCTTATTTATCTTAACTGATGAAAAAGCAGTATTAAAAAAACTGTTTATGAGTTCGTATAATTAGGAAGGGAGATAGAAAGGAGTGAAACCAGAATAAAATATGGGGTTTTTATGGGTAAATTTAAAAAGGTTGTGTGGATTTGGAATTGGCCCTACAGCTAGTGGGCCAGGAAAAACTTCAGAGCTGCTCCAAATCCTCTTTTCTTCAGATGTGAGCCCATTGTTCAAGTGGAGAGAAATTATCTTTCTTTTTATTTATTTTTTTACTTCTTAGAAAATTCTCTGCAGAGCTCCATGAAAGCTACAGGGAGACGTACGAGTTTTGCCTAATCTCTCTCCTAAATTCTTTCTTACTTCCTGAAACCCCAGTACAGCTTGGCAAGAGCAGAGTAACTGGAAGCAACAGGGGCAGCCCCAGCCCCAGCCATCAGATATGCCCATGGGAATGGGTACAGGCCAAGGCTGGGCTGGAACATTGTCGCCAGGTGAGTCAGACTTGCAGGGACTATGGCCAGGCAGGACAGAACTGGACTGGCCCTGCTACATTGTCATTGGTCCAGGGAGCTCAACTGGGGTCCTGGGCATGAGCAGTGGAAAAAAAATCTGCATCTTCAAGGGAGGAATCTGATCAAAAGATAAGTATGCATGACAGGCAGGGTGAATCACCCTTTTTAGGTGCTTATTTCCTTCCATCAAAACCAGTAGGAAACAAGAGCTAGATTGATTAAGTTCCATTTTATCAATTTAGAGGAGATATGGACAGACTAATTTCAAAGGCAAACCACAGCTATTAATTTTAAATATTTATTTTGGATGCTTTAACTTCACAGAGATGAGGTGTTTCATGTTGATGGTAGGATGTAAAATGGATTTCTTGCTGCCATCACTATTGTTATGTGAAATGATGCTGCTAATGTTTTTCACGCCACTTTTAAAAAATATAAAAATGTAAAAAGTGCAAGTAAAAAATATTTGCATTGCAATGTGAAGCAGCAGAGATCATTCTATCTTCTCTGCTTTATGGAAAATTAATCATATCCTATTCATCCCAAAATAAAATGTTAACATAATTTTAAAAGGGTACATTATCTTCAAAAGGACTGTGTGCCTAGATGTGAAAATAGTTCATAGCACGAGGGAGGAAACAGGATATTTCAGGATATCCCTGATAATTCCAGGAAAGGCTGACAGCAAAAGTGCCCTCTTTTAATTGCTTTGACTTTTAGACTGTTTTAAGCTCTTCACCAAACTATAATGTCAGTGATTTCAATATCTATCTGAAGATATTCCAGGAACTTTGATAGAGTTAATTTGTTTAAAAAGTATCTAAAGCAAATATAGCATCTAAAAAGGACAAGTTTACTGTCTGTTTCAATAGAAATAATTAGTAAAAGGAGGGTTGCATCTCAGTCTCCTCTCAATCAGATTAGCTGTTGTTGCAGTGAAAGCCTCCAGGCAAAATCCTGAAGTCATGTTTAAAAGCATCATAAAACATTAGATATTTGCTGACTTCATGAATTGGTGAAAAGACCAGAAAGTTTCATGAATTTTTCAGTTCAAGTTAATAGTTACTCCATTCCTATGACAGTGTATAAATTCCAAGGCCAAGTTGAAGTCTTCTAAATGGCATTAGAGGGTTGCAAACTGAAGCATTTTGTGTCCTTCCTTTCAGCACTGAGGAAGTTTTCTTCTGTGCATGTATGCATGTGAGTGTGGTTCAAGTGTTCACACAGATAAAGGCAAGCTGGGTAAGCAGAAGCAACCATGGCTCAAACACTTCCTTGTTTCATTTTCTAAATTTTTACACAATGGGAAGCCAGTGGTTGAAAAGAGCCTGGCAACAGAGATATGGGAGAAGATCAATCACAGAATCAATTGGGTTGGAAAAGACCTTTGAGATCATCAAGTCCAACTTATGACCTAACACCACCTTTTCAAGTAGACCATGACACCAAGTGCCACATGCAGTCTTTTTTAAAACACCTCCAAGGATGGTAACTTCACCACCTTCCTGGGCAGTCCATTCCAATGTCTAATCACTCTTTCTCAGAAGACATTCTTCCTAATGTCCAGCCCAAACCTCCCCTGGCTCAGTTTAAGACTGTGTCCTCTTGACCTAGCACTGGTTGCCTGGGAGAAGAGACCAATCCCCACCTGGCTACAGCCTCCTTTCAAGGAGATGTAGAGAGTGATAAGGTCTCCCCTGAGCCTCTGAACAGGGGACACTACCTGATGTCCTCAAACAGTGAACTACAACGGAGGGCTCTGAGGCAATGCCCTGTGAAGATCGACAGTTATGCCGCTTACATACCCTTGCCTTCACCTTAAAGTGAAGTAGCAGCTGTTCACATGAGAACATCCTTTTGCTCAGCAGTAGAATTGATACAGTATTGTATTCTGTTAAGAAAATCTTATAAGAGCTGCAAAAACCAGTATGCCAGCAAACCTCTCCATGGGTGATCTCTGCGCAGCATGATCTGCATCCCTATGAGGTCCATCTGATGCTGCAGAACCTGGGGATCTCTGACAGCTGAAGAGGCATAAGATCTTTAGATAAGATTATCTAAACTATCCTCTTTTTACTTCTCCTGATAGTTCCAGTATAAGGTGTTTTAAGCAATACCTTACAAAGTCTGAGTGCCCTTCTCACTGGGATTACAATAAGCACTAACATCAATGCATTAAATTGCCTTTTGAGATGACAGAAACTGGTGGCACTCACAAAGTCTAGAGCAGAATTCAGTGATTTTACTGTATGGCAATGGATTAATGACACAGATGGCAAGAAGACCTCCTGTAATCCCTAGCTGAGCAACTCTCTCTCTCTTAGTGACAACAAACAGAGGGAAATTGAGAATCACCCACAAACTGCACCAAAAGCAGCTGGAAATCAAAACTGATTTGAGCCAATATGACCCCTGACAATTTCAAAGCCTGGATGAGCACAGCTATTGTAGTTTAGATTGCAACCACTGCATAATCCCACTGATCTCTCTGCAGACCCCACAGAGAACATGAGGGCAAAATAAAGCCCTTTTAGCTTTTGTTTGCCAGATTTTGCCTCCCATCATAAAAAGAAATATTAGATGTCCTTAAGTGAGTTCAGTACTGACCTTCTCAATAGTTCGTTCAAATGAATTAAAGTCCCAAGTGTTCAAATAAGTTCAAATATTTTTCATAAAAATAGGAAGCTACTGTTTTTTTCTTCATCCTCATTTTTATGAAAAAGTAAAACTAGAATCTCAAATTTTGTTTAATCTTCTATGAATTCTTCCTTACAAAAACTCTTCACATTGTCACAGCAAGAATTCTCACAAACACAGCACAACTCACTGAATTTATAATTTAGGTATTGAAATTTGTGTGAGAAATGAACAAAAAGAAACACAGAATAACAGATAGTGTGGATTACCAGTACAGTAAGTAGTAAGATATATATTAGGTAAACATCATTTGACACTCCAAAATTTCAAGATAAGTTTGAGAAACATAGGTGTACTGTGTCTGACTGGGACAAAGTTAATTTATTTCATAGCATTCCATAAGGTGATTTGTTTTGGATTTGTGCCTAAAACCATTGGCAGCACATTGTTGAACAGTGCTTGCACAGCATCAAGGCTTTTTTTTTCCTCCCATTCTGTCCCCTGAGCAAATGGTCTGAGAGTAAGCAAGTTGGGATTGCTGACCCAAACTGGTAAAAGGGATATTCTATACTCTGCAATGTCATGCTCCGCAATTAAAATCAAGGTTAGGTGAAGAAATTGTGGGTAAATGGGGGAGGAGTGGTGTTTGTCTTCCAAGGTGGCTGTTGCACGGATCGGCTGAGGATTGGTCAGCTTGGGGCAGAGAGTTTGTGATGGCGTGCTTAGCTACTTGCCTGCGCAAACCAGTACAGAGGGTTGAAGTCTAGATTTTGGGAAATTGTATCTTGGGTGTAATAGGACTGATTTTAAGAGATTTTGGACATTTGGGAGTGTGCCAATTGATGACCACATAGGTTTATTTTGAAAAAGTATTTTGACCGCTGACCTGTATTTTCTGAGGTACTTTTGGCTACTAAGAACCATCTCATTTACAAGACCTGCTAAAGTCCATGAATGCTGCATAGTAATATACTTGTGAAAAGCATAGTTTGCGGGGTTTTCTTTTGTACTAATTTCAGAATCACAGAATATTCTGAGTTGGAAGGGACCCACAAGGATCATGAAGTCCAACTCTTAAAGTGAACAGCCTTTACAGGGATCAAACCCATGAGCTTGGCATTATTATCACCCTGCTTTAAACAACTGACACATTGTTGTTGGATATCCCCAAAATAAAAAAGAAAAAAACAACACAACTGTGGAAAATGAACACATAATTCTACTCTTGAGAAGGCTGGCAAAGACGACGAGGAGCTCAGAACAACTGTAACTCATGAAAACAGTCAAAAGCACCATATGCAAAGAGGTTAAAGAAATGCAATCCTAGCAAATGTTCACCACTTAATAAAAGCAAAGGTTATATATAGCACAGTACAGTTTATTCAAATTAATCGAATCAAGCAAGTACTTCCTAAAGAAAATTAATAGTACCTGTAATCTATTCAAAAATATAACAAAGGTGCATGCACATATTGTGATAAAGTTCTCAAAGCAATCAAACCTTCTGCACATGTAATGTTTTTGATGGGTTTGAGGATTTCTGTTTCAAAGTTAATAGTAAAAGAAGCTGAAACTCATTAATATTCCTTTCCAGACAAGAAATATTTCTATTTCCATATTGCACAATGTTTCATCTTCGTTGTTCCCTGTGTTTATCTGAGCTGCAGTACTCAGACATGAGAGACTAGAAAAACATTATAAAGGGAAGGTAGTTACTGAGATATTTTAGGGAGAGATGACTATCTGAGAAAGGAAGGCAGAAAAATATCAAATGTATTAGGAAGACATAGGTAAAGGAACTGAGGAAAGGTAAGAAAAATTCACCCAGAGAAGGCCAGATTTTATGAAGGAGGATGCAAATTTAAAAAGGAATAAAAATTTGGAGCTGACATTGAAAGGTAATATAGGCAGATGACACACTGTGGGAATGTCTCTGCTTATGAAAGGTGTTATGTTTATTAAAATTAGTATATTTAGGCATAACTTTCAACTGATTTGAGTTGAAAGTCTATAAAATATTTCTTCCTATATTTCTGTTTGTTTGTTTTTTTGTTTTTTAACATACTAGATCATTTTCAGGAGTAGTTAAGAATTCTTTCTGAAGTGAATTGCATTATATTACTGATCAGCAGACAAAGCAGACAGCAACAAATAAAATCATGAAAATGTTTTTGAGAATCCTCACTGTTACTGACATGTTCGTATTTACCACAGTGATGGAAGGAAATTTGAGGTTAGTTTGTTTTCAGATGATGCCGTAGTCATGTAATGGTTTCCTACTGGTGATGACAGAGATTTTTCTTTGTGTGCTAGCATTGATTTGTGGCGGTATTTTCTCTTTACTGAAACAGGAAAAAATTAAAAATTTATTTTAAAAAATCAGCAACAATGTAAACACCCTCCAAAAACAGGAACCAAGTAGTAGAAACCTGCATATTAATAGGCATGACAGATGGAGCAATTTCTCCTAGGTAATCAGCTCTAATATGCATGGATGTACTGAGAAATAAAAGACCAGGCAGTATGATTGCCTCATGGGCATGATAGCGGAAAAGTTAACTACAGCTCAACAATTAAATAAAGGATGTGGAAGGTAGGAAAGGTGCCAGCTAGGCTAGAGTGCAAAGTAATCTGCAACAGCATGTCTGACAAGAGGGATGTTGTATGTGAGAGAAAAAATGCGTCTTATATAATAAGATCTTGAAATCACTTTCTGTGATTTCTCCTGTGATTTATTATTCCTGCCCACATACGCCTTTGAAGTCTAGGTTTAACTTTTTAATCAGTGAGGGGGTTAAAAATTGCCTGAGTGTTATGGCTGTGTAGGTATAGAGTACCTCACCTTAAAGCACCCATGGGAAGGGCAGGAGCACAATGAAGCAATCACATTTGTGTGTGTTTTTTCTCATACTTGATAAACAAAAAGTCCTAATAAAGAGGGGGAAGGAAATGAATATCTTCGTAAGAAGTGGAGTAGAAAAATATTGGTGGTTGAATGCCTGAAGATCTGAATAGGTTAAACATAGAGCCTCTAAATATGGGATTTACTTATTTCAGATGTAGAGCCCTTTTTGATAGCTGCCTAAAGAGAAAGATCCAGGTATATGCCACAGTTTCAGTATTAATATAATTAAATTCACCTTTCTAATAAATATTTTTCACTCTGTACTATAACAGAAGATTTTGGTTCATAGACTTCCCTACCTCCCAATCTGACTCTTCTCAGGGTCCAGCTGCCCTTTTCTGTTCTCTGCCGCAAAAAATATGACTTTATTTATCCTGGCTATTCCTGGGGATAGGAATAGCTTGAGAATCTTTGCTTCTGTTCATCTAAACTCAGCAAGAGATAGCCAGCATGAGTATCCCTTGGTCCTATCTGGAGCTCCCGTTTAAAAAAAAGTTTGAGTCATATCCAGGTTGCTAAATAAAGTGTGTGAAAATTCATTAGAGCCTCTCCAAACAATGTAGATGATAGTTACGCAGCTAATTAGTCAACAGTTTGGGGTTTTCAGTCATTTCATCTCTGAAGGAAAGGCGAAGCAAGAGTCTGATTGTGTTCCCAGTTAGAAAAAGAATTGCATTAGCTGTGTGCTGTCAAAGGTATGGCTCAGAGACACTTGACCACAATGAACAAGAAAACTCTGAGTAAATAAAAAAAAAGTTCAGATATTTGTATCTATGTCTGTATCTCCATTTTAATAGATCTAACTGCTCTCAGTAAATAAAGAGTACAAAAATTATAAAGAATAATAGTCAAAGCACTGAGCTTCAGGGCAATCTGAAGCAGCTGCATGCTTTTACTATAACAAATCTTACTCAGTATGGCTTTACTAGCACAGGTGGTACTGTACATTATTCTTCCTAGAAAAGACTTATGATGTTTCACTGCACCCATCGTTCAGAGTTACAGCATTCTTCTCTTCAAAGGAGGCAGCCCAGATGAGGTCTGTAATGTGAACTAGGAGGGTGTTTGCTGGTACCTGGAAGATGATTAACAGTAATTCGATGCAACATGCAACATTTGCAAAAGTGAGAATAATAAAATCAGTGAGCCAAACAAATGAGCCATATGTTGGGTAATCTATCACCCAGGAGGTGTATTAGGAAAAGGATGCTGACCATCTCACTGGGGATCTTCTGAATAGACATATTACCAATTTAAGGCTAGGATCTTTATGTGTGATGATCACTGACAGTTAGCTTACACAATCATTTTGAGAATTTTTTTTATTATTTCTTATTGCTTGTATGGAGGAACATAAACATTTCTGACCAATCTATAAGCACTGTCAGCAAAATAAGGAAATCTGAATTGCAGAAAACAAGGTTTTACTTTAATGTTCAAGAGTTCATTTTGCATGAGGAGAAATACAGTCTTGTTTTATCATAGCTACAAATAGATATCCTGAATCGGAAAGCAATTGGCAAAAAAAATGCAAATTAAATGGGTGAAATTACTTCCTATTTGATTTTTGCTGACCCTTGAAACAAGCAGCAGCTAAAGAAAACTCTGACAATTTTTGAATGCTTGTTGTTGTTCATAGCAGAATTGCAGTATAAATAATATATATATAATATATATCATACAGATATATATTATATACTTATATATATATAAATATTTCTGGTTTTGTCAAATCTGAACAGTTTGAACTTGCTCTAACTGTGTTGCTTAGGTAAAGTGACAACTTTTCTCTTTTCTTTTTCCTATGTCCATCTGCCATTTTGCTTTCTCTGAAAAAAACCATTTGAGGTTCTTTTTCCTTCTTTTATAACTGTACAAATGCAAACTTTTTTTATGAATAAGAAAACTCAAACTCAAATACTTTTCCTTCACACAGTCAACAGCTTGCTTGCTCATAATGATTTCATATAATCATCTATCAGAAATTTGTTCACTTTTGCTGCAAATATGTTAGTCCTTGTGACATATCAAATCTATTTGTCAGAATTTATGACTTTGAAGATGGAAACACTAAAAATTAAAAAAACCCTCAAATTTCAAGCATCTTTGTTTCAATAGGTTCTTCTGGATTCACAAATTTCAACAGAAGAAAAATTTGTTTTCATTTTATAAAATGCATAATTAAACTGCTTTTATCTTGATTGCCTTTTACTTGCCTGTTGAATTTTTTCACATAGACAGAAATTATATATAAAGCTTATAAACCTCTTTCTTTCTAAACACTGCTGTAAAGCCCTTTTCCATTATGCTCAACAGCCAAGGTTTCAAGACCCAGCTATGATCTGGCCCAGCAGCACAACCTTGTATTTAACTTCTGAAAAAGTTGTTAATTTACAGACATGTGAGAAAAGAGGACAGAAAAATAAGAAAGATAAAATTACAGCCAGAGGTAGCTCTATTGAGGCAAGATAATTAATGACTCAAGTATTCAAGGAGAAATGCACTAGCATGAAAAAATATAAAATACTAAAAAAATAACTTGCACAGCTCATTGAGCAGTTAGGAATCACCGGGACTTCAAATGAGATTATCAGTATCACCAGTGATGACAGAGCAGATGACACCTGGTGATTCAGAGCCACCTCACTGAGAACTTGTTCAAGGAGTGATAGCGGCTGCTTTGAGCCTTCTGACTGCTGACTGTGAGGCCAACAGAAATTCTTAGCATGCCTTAACAGTACTAGAGAGGAAACTAATGCTTAGCCTAATAGATCATTGAATCATCAAATCTTAGCTATGTTCTGTGCATACTGAACTGGTAAATAATTGCTTCTTACTTTTTAAGCTCTGAATATATCTCATGCAGAGTTTCTTTGCACTGTACAAATGATGACTCAATAAACTGATCCTAAAGAGGAGAGGTAGCAGGATTCAGTGAAAAATAATCCCACACTATGTTTTCCTCATTGAGGACTGCATAAGGAAATCAGCAAATGAACAAAAGTCTAAGTATGGGTAGTAGCCAAAGTATCAAAGGTTTGGCCTGCTGTGGAAGAATTTTGTACTTTCTGAAACCTGCTTTCTACATACGGTTTTGTTTTTGTTTCTTAGTTACTTTTACAGAGGAAAGATAAAAATAGGAAAGGCTGATGTATGGTAAGCAAAGGACAATTTAAAACTCCTGCATGTTTTCTCCCCATCTATAACATTCCCTGGGGTTTCTAAAAGCTACTGTTTTAGCAGAAATTCTGGCAGCTAAAAGCTGCATGAACATTAACTTTCTTTCTACAACTAGCTGAATAATAAAGAGAACAGAAATGGAACTGCCTCTTGAGATTCTAGACAAAATTTCAGCTCAGCCACTTTCTTTACCTTTTCATGTTTATTTTCCATGAATGTTTGAGTAGCTGAGATTAACTCTATCAAACAGGCATAAAAGCAAAATTTCGTAGGAAAGATTATCAATGAATTTTTATAGGATTGCAATATTTGTAATTCATGTCCAGTTCATTGGTTACTGTGCTGAAAATACATGAAGTGACCCACAAAGTGAGGTTTTGTGCTGTACCTCTGGAACTGTAATACAATACTCCTCAGTGTAAGGAGGAAGGAGATATAACCCCAATTTAAGCTGAGTAGGCTACATAGCCAAAAAGCAAACAGTAATGCAGGAGTAAAAAACACCAGCCACCAGAAGTGAACACTTCTTCCTCCCTACACACCTACATTGGTTAAGCTTTGTGTGGAATGTAGGGCTACATTCTGGAGAGTTGCAACTATCTCTGCACTCACAGTTCTTACTTTTTGTCTATTATGTAATATAGAAGTCAGAGCACACATAAATTATAAAAGCTGCAAAAGCTATAGGAAGAGTTATTTGCAGACCACCAAACACCTAGGAAGGGAGAGAGTGTATATGCAGCACTTGTATTTGCGGCCTATGTTTACACAGCATTTATTCTCAGACAAACACAAGGCTCACTTTTGAGTCTTCCATGTTGACCATGGAATGAACACACAGATAAAAAAGGAAGTGCAGTGATAAGAATTTTCTCCCTACTTACTGTTTTTCTGCCCATTCATGCAGGGACTAGTTTCATTTATGGAGCTAATTTCATTAATTAGGTTTGTCAATAAAATTCAAGGCTTTGCAATCCAATGTCATGATCTTTCAGAATTAATATATAAGTGTGGTATTATCTCAAATGTAGTTTCTGGCAACTAAAATGATTTTCAGAAACTTGTGCTATGCCCCAAAATTCCACACTGTTCATGGAGAAAATACTGCTCATGGAGGCACTCCTATCATAGAATGTGGCGGCACTATGTAGGGGGACACCCCAAAGACTTAGTCTGTTCTTCTTAGAAGGCACTTGCTGACATTAATGTCTCACTGGAGAAATGGCACAGCACCACAGAGAAGCACTGAAGGAGGATCTTGGATTTTGTTGTTTTTTGGGGGTTTGGTTGTTTTTGTGGTTTGGGGGTTCTTGTATGAAGGTATTCACACAACCTGGAAAACAATTTATAATGGATTTTCTCCACAGTCCTAGTGAAATCCTGATGGAATTCATGCCCTCTGAGACAAATCAGGAGGTTGTATTGATAGCATAGGGTTAAAATGTTTTTAGAAGCATAGGCCTCCAGAACGGTAATAGATATTGTATCTGCTGAAGGCAGTGAACAGAGTGAACCTGCACAGGGCGAACCTGCACCTGGGCACCCACCCGTAGAGTAGCTGATGTAATGATTACTTGATAAACATAATTAATCACGACAAGAATCATGAGAAAGTATTAACAATACTTTGAAACTCTGGGGGGAAGGGGGCTTAAACTCATGCTTGGGTGAAAACAATATATACAATAGAACAATGTTAAAGTTAATGATTAACATATGATTGAATAGCAATTATGTAAAGAAAAAGTATAAAATGAAATCTATTCCGAAACCATGACGGGACTTTGATTTGGGTCTGAACCCCTGGTCCCCAGAGCGCTCTCAATAAAAGCACTGGCATAATCATTTCATGGTTATGTTTTTCTACGCTAACAGTATTGGGTGTCCAACAGGAACACAGAGAGAGCTCTTGCACCAAAGCAGGACTGTGCATATGTATGCAGGAAGCACATGACCAAATAGCCCTGAGACTTGCATGGGCTGGACAAAGCCAGTCTGCAGTGATGCAGTGAAAGCAAACAGAAGTCCAATATACCAGCAAAAACTGTGGAAATATAAAATCAATATTCAGATATCTAGCTAAATTAGAAATAATTTAGTATGCATTTAACTCTCAAATGCTTTACCTAAGCCACACAGAGAAATACCTCCCTACATTCAGAATCCATCACATTGATGTTTATCCAGAAAAAAAAGTGTTGATGAATTCTTTTTCCAGTAACTGATTAGGTCTCACAGTTCTCTTCTATAAATCAAGGTGTGGTGGTAGTACTGTTCACTTTTCCTTCTTCATCCCACCAAGACTGAGAAACTGACATTCACTTTGCTCCACTTCCTAAGAGGATTTACATTTCGTAGGTGACTGCTCTGAGCACCAGGGCAGTCTATGAAACAAGGAAAACAGGGCATCCAGATCTGCTGATCTTGCAGACCACAACCTTCCTTCTAAGGAATAAGGTGATTTCTTGCCTGTAACAGAAGGCTAAACTCTTGATGAGATCAAGATTGTATTCAGCTGAGTTTGTTTACTGGTGACCAACATAGATGCAAAACTGGCAAGAGGCAGCATGGGGATTCACACCATGGAGGAAAAATTCAGTAATGTTATAGACTGCTAATCTACTAAGCACCAACAATTTTTCTCTGTTTTCTAGTTTCTAAACAAAGTTTGAAATGATTCTTTCAAATCTTCTCTCTTCAAACGGATTTGTAGCATTTTCTCAGAAGATACAGTTTAGGACTGGGAAGAACAAGAATATACCTTGGATTTCATTTCCCAAATGCAATAATCTCAGCAGCCAGCCATTCTGGCACAGCTGACAGCAGTATCAAAGCCTCTATTTTAATTTTTTGCTTAAAAAAGGAGTGATAACAACTAAGTTTGATGGCCTCAGGCTCTTACATATGGATATTACCTACCTATAAACCCTTGCTAAGGCTTTAAACCTTTCTTCCCTTGTCCTCACACAGATAAAAGTGTATAAAGAATCTTACTTTTGTCCTTGTGCTTGGCTGAACTTACTTAAGTTTTTGTCTATATCTGTTGCATATGTGTACTTTAGTTTCATCCCACAGGTTTCTCTGCTTTAGATCTAATAGTTCCTTCCCAGTTGATATACAATGCATAGAGAATATTTATGAGAAGCCAAAAATGAATAAATGAATACATTTTTCCACCTAGAATAGTCTCTCAGCTATTAGTTCACTCACTGACATGTAGAAACCATAAAAATGTCTGACAATATTAAATATGTGAGCTAAAAAAGGAAAAGAATAAATATACTTTTAGATAATTGAATTATTTTTGCAAGCAAAAGGGTTTGATTTTTTTTCTTTTTTCTTACCTAGGTCATTGTCATTCTCATATATTAGTAACTTAAGAAAATGATGTTCATTGATTACCAGTCCCTGTCACCTTACTCAAGCAATACTCTCTTCATTTAAAATTTCTACTGAGACTAAAAAGGGCATCTTTCAGCTTTCCAAGTAATTTAAAACTATTCTGTGTTCATCTACATCAGTTCAATAGAGAAAATCACCTTGTCAAAGAATAATGCCAGGTGACATTTTTTGTCACAAAATCCCTGGAAGAGATAACATTTTCTAAGCCTTACTACAGAAATAGCAAGATGTATTGGGCAGTGTCATCTTACGACAAGCCCTCTTCTGATTTCACAAGTCACAGCCTTTTAGTCCATGAACTTTAGACCTTCAGTAAGTAACAGCCAACATGGATTATTTAAGAGCAAATCATGTCAAACCAGTTTAATTCTTCCCAGGATAATGTAACAGGCCTTACAGACAAAAAGGAAGCAATATATTAGAATTTTATATTTGGCTTCAGTAATGTTTTTTACATATTTTTTTTTTGGTGTCAACATCATATGCAAGCAAAAGAAAATTGTTTAAATATATTTATGATAAGTGGATTGCAAAACTAATTGGAAATATGTAGTCAGAGAATATCAATGGTTCACTGTCCAAGTGGAAGGATCCATCAAATTAAATTCTTATAGTGCTGTCCCAGGACAGTTGTTTTTCAGTATTTGACTTAATTACCTCAAGTCATGAATATGACTATTAGTTTTTCATGTTGATATCAAAGTAGGATAAAATTCAAGTATATTAGAGGACTGAAATAGCATTCAGAGGGATTTTTAGATACTAAAAGAATAAATAGGAGAGTGAAATTTTACTTGACTCTATAGGTTACTTGAAACACACAAAGTTTAGGCAGAAATAACTGCTATCAACAGCAAACAACCTGCTAGCTAGAAGTTCTGCAGAAGTAGAGATGGGGTTACAGTAAATCATAGACAGCCTTGAGTCTTCATTGTCATTGGTAAAAAATAACGGCAAGATAAGAAAATTCTAAATTATTGTGTCTGGGAACATTTGGATGTACTATTGTGGAAGTGTTTAGGAATCAACCAATCAAGATGTAGATATTATTATTTCTTTGAAGCACAAATATGGGATAAGCACCTATTTTAGGTCCTTTCCATCTTTATATGTTCATGAAAGTTAATTTTAATGCACTTTGGTTTGTCTGTGTAAGAGGGAGACAGAGACCCTTCTGTTGTGAATCTCTGTTCTGCTCTATTTGTGTGATATGGTTGACTTCATGGGTACGACATTTGCATCATTTCAGGATCTTGTCACAAAGATGGAAAAATTGTTGATTGAAAAAAATATATCTATTTCTAAAAGTAAATCCAGTTTCATACAGAGGCAAATGCCACAGTTACAAAGCAAAGCAAACAAACCCAAAGCATAAATTACTTGCATCTTATGAAACACCACATAAATAACCCATCTTGTTCTTAATAATAATAATATAAAATTAGTTTCATATGATCTGAATACACATAAATAGTGAAACGCGTTTCATTTAAGGAGAATAAATTGGTGAATTTATCCGCTCATTTTAACTTTATAGATTTTTTTATTAATATGTGACCTTACCAAATAAATTATAAACTTTGATTGTACCTTAGTCTTTGAGTAGTTGAAGATCTGATTCTTTTCTTCAGAACAAATTCTGAAGCTTTTAAAGCACACCTTTCCTCCACCTTTCCAACCGCTTGGTTTTAATTTCAGATGGTTTACAAATATTTTTCATAGAAGTGAAAAAAGAAGTATTTTCAGTGAGGATAATTTTTTAGTTCTATCAAGTCATATTTGAATGTACTTTCCTCTAAGAAGTCATAGACCAAATCAGTTTTTAGTATCCTAATACCACTGTATTGCAACACAATTTCCCAGCCTACTGATCCAGTTCTAGAAATGTGATGAACACAGAGCCTTCAATTCACAAATAGCACCAAGCAAAACAAAGAAATGTCAAGTAAAATGAGTGATGTTTGATAAATAGAAACACTATTTTGTAAATTTATACTGTATTCAATTAGTGGGGGATTTGCATGTTTGCATATCTGCTCAAATAATTTGTTTTACTATTTTATAGCATAGGCTTTATGGCTTTTTATTTTCAACATTTTAGCAACTTCTAACAATATCTAAGCTGATATCCTTTTTTAAAATGAAGAAAATCTGCTTAAAACATGCATAAAAAATGGAATTCACTACAAGATTGAGGTACAGTAATTTAGGCATCTACATGTACAGCGTCTGCCTATGAACTAATCCAACAATCTCCCCTCTTAACACTAAAACCAAGTCAGTCCCTTGGTTAACTAAATGCTTTCCATACAATTATGAGATTGAGGAAGTTATTGGGGCTTAATTCAATTGTCTAAGACAGAAATCTAATGCTGACTGGGATGTACCCAACATCCAGGGCTGGCAGGTATCACACAAAAATGAAGGGAAAATCCTTTTCTTGGAATGGAACCTAGAGATCCAATATGTCATCTCATATCTAGACACCTGTGTTAAGGTATGTCTCAAACCCTTTCTGCACAGTCATCTAAACTGCTCTGAGTATCTGGCACTGACGCAGACCATGTTTAAATTTCTTTTGCATATGGTATTTGAGATGCAGTCTCACATGACCTGCTTGGAAGGGCATGATGTTCCATACTTTTTATATCTTTGTGTTGCTAGAGGGTATCTCAAATGGGTCTAAACGCTTACATTTAGGGAAAATGAACGCCCTTAAATGGAGGATGATTCACTATTTTACATAAAGATACTTGCAGAGAACTAGCTACATTTCAGCATCTTGACCTCAAAATAAATGCCACCAGAGGTGTTATTTTTAAAATATATTTAAAAAGCCTACTGTCTAGGCTTTGAGGAAGCTACAGTCATACGAGTGAAGCTACATGGAGGCAACATTATCTGGAGAAAAATATAGTTAGATCTCATGTTGGTGAAACTGAAATAAGAGGAGTCAAACACACTGACAATTTCATCACAGAGCAAAATTGTCTCTCAAATGTTCCCTAATCCATTTTCAACTATTCCATGTCAAAAAGGGGTTATCTGCAATGTTGAATAAAAGATGGCCAGTGAATAAACCTGAGTGAATGAACTATCACATTAAAGAACTGGCATTATGCCTCTTGAATATTTTGGAGCACTCCAACTTTCTTTCTTAAAGAAAAAAATCTTAGCACGATGTATCCAATAATGCACTCTCCTCTTGTGAGATTCATCCCATAAGACAGAAAGAATATGACTACAGTAGACTTGGCCTTCTACATCAACACAGTCTTGTAACACTGTACCACAAACTTCTGCAGTCTCAGTGACCTTAACTACTGCTTCCTGCCACCTGGTCACACAATACATCTCTACATTTTCAAGCTATTAAAAAAAGCCATCTGAGTTTCAACACAGCATTCACACCATTTCAGACATGTTTGATTTAAAAATATAAAAAAAACAAAAACAAAAAACCAACAAAAACCCAACAAAAAAATTATATCTTGGAGCCATGGGACACAGCATGGTATCAGCAGAAACTTGGAGCCAAAGTCTGTCTGCTGTGATCACACCAGTCTGCTGTAGAAGAATAAATCCCAAAACATAGCAGAAGTTAAACTTCCTGCACAGTTTGGCCTTGAGGCTAGAGATAATTTTCCCAAACTGGTGATTTCCTGATAAGTGTCTTTCAGAAACCCCCCATTCATGCCACTTAAGGTGGGAAACTTCTACATTTTCTAAGATGTTACCTTTCTTCTGGTAAGGTTCCCTGACTCTGTGTTACTTTATAAAAAAATACTGTATTATTATATATATATAATTATACTGTATAATTTCCAACGTAATATGCCAACTGGCAGAGGGTCAAATACCATTCACCACGATATTCTCATGTAGGTGTTGCCCTGATTACCTTAACCAGGATGTGTGATTTGAAGTTTTTTTTCAAAATATGGGTTTGTCTTCTGAAAAAATGAAAAACAAAAAAAAAAGCATGGCCTGGAATATTACCTGAAGGCAATGTACACAGACCCAACTTTCTGCTCTTTGTGATGTGAGGAAAATTCCTCTTTATGCTTTTCCTGCTTAACATGATTCCTTGGTCACTGGGCTGTTTTAATCAAAGCAGTTTGAGTTACTTGTGGTGATGACATACTTTAAATCTGATTCTTATAAGATTTTATATTTGATTAAGTATTTACTGCACTAAAAATACAATTATATGATAACTTGCTTGTTATCATGATCCTAGATGAGACTGAGGTTTTATTCTAATGAATACTGTAAGTAAACTTAAGTAGATAAGATGAAAAAGGTGAGACAGTCTCACTTCAGGACTGCTTATAATACAGTGACGTAGGGATACCTCTGCTTGGACACCTCATTGTACCTGTTCAATACTTAAAGATGGCTTAAAAGAAAGACAGCAAGAGACATTTTGCTAGGACCTATATTCAGAGAATAGAAACAGAATCATATAGGTTGGAAAAGCCTTTTATGATCATTGAGTCCAACCAGTACCCTAACACTGCCAGTCCACCACTGAACGGTGACAAGAAGTGTGATGCCAAGAGGATTTTCTGCTTTTTCTTTTCTATACCTTTTACAGAGTTCTGTGTATCCACAAATATTAGCATGCATAGTTGTACTTCTTTAAGTCTGACAACTCAGCATAGTTCCAAGGTCCTGTAGAGCTAGGAGACCAAACATCCTACTATCTTGAGGAGCCATGGCTCTTTTAGTAGAATATTTTCTGTAAACTAGAAATAGATCATCCAAGCCCACTTATTGGATCACTTTGGTGCTAATATGCTAATGCATAAGCTCTATAAAATATATACCAATTGACAGCGGAGGGGTACTTGCATGGTGGGCCTCGCGACGCATTCCACCTTGGTGAAGCGATGTATCAAAAAGAGATCCTATTAAAACACTGAGGTAAACGACCTTCAACCCTCTAACCTCCTACTGTGTCCAGTTTTCATTCCTAAGACCAGGAAATAGGCATCAAGTGCCACATCTACATATCTTTTAAATATCTCCTGGGATAGTGACTCAACCACTTCTCTGAGCTGTCTGTTCTTATGCTTGACAAGCATTTTGGTAAATAAATTTTTCTTAATATCCAACCTAAACATCCCCTGCTGCGACTTGAGACTATTTCCTCTCATCTGTCACTTATTACTTGGAAAAAACCATCCCCACCTCACTACAACCTCCTCTCAGGTAGCTGTAGAGAACTAAAAGATACCCCTGATCTTTCTTTTTTCCAGGCTAAACAACCAACTCTCTCAGCCACTCCTCATCAGACTTACATTCAGGATTCACTAAAGGATTGCACTCCCTCTTGATTAAGCAAGAGAGCACAACGGGAGTCTCTGGACACATTGTAAGATGCACTTGTTCCGCTGGATCCTTTTGGCAGCAGGAGGTTGATTTGAAAGCATAAAAAATGCTGACCATGAATATTCATTTACTTTATAAATCAACTTGTTTGACTATACTTACGTTCATGTCTCAGAAGCTTTTTAATAAATAAGTTTATTTAAAAGAAGTTTGTTGGAACTGTGAATTCTTCTTGACTGTTTCAGGAATGATCTCAGAAGCTGAGCTTCAGATCTGTAATCTTAATCATTAAAGCAGAACACTAATCAACAACTCTACCATACAGCTGATATATTGAAGGAAAGTGTATTGAATGCTAAATAGTTGTCAGCAGAATGGGGTCAAAAAAGTGATCCATCAAAAGAAATATTTTACAATAAATAAGATCAAGATATTTTAAGATCTGCTGTTATTTAGAGATAGAGTGGAGAAACCACTGAGAGTTGCTAGAAAACAAAGAAACAAATAATAACACAACAAATATTAAGATTTTACATAATTTTATATCTAGTCTTTAAAGTAGCTTTACTGCCAATAGGATTGATTCAATGTAGGGCTATAGTAAATGGTGAATTTGACATGAATTTTTCAAATGAATACTGGAGATCTACAAAACAAGATGGGGGGATGTTCTAGATTTTGAGTAGTTCATTGAATGCAGGAAAATAGCTTTGCTCTTACTAAGTACAAAATCTTCTATTAAACCTATACATCTTTTAAATAATAGTATGAAGCAAAATTATTTAGAAAACCTAGTATCTAAACAGATTCCTTTCCTGCTTTATAACTCCATATGATCTAAAGCAATTGAATAAACAGCTTCATGCAAATCTTTATTTTGCATCAGCTTGTTTACTTTTACAAAATATTGACAGCATAGAACTGACGGGAAGACACAATATTGACTATACATCTGTGGTCCACAGTATTTTAATAACATTCTTGTACCTCTATTTCCATTGTAACTAAAATTATTGGAGCAGAAAGGGGGAAAAAAGTAAAGATGAAAGAAACCAAAGAAACAAAACTTCTCAAATACAGGAAATTAGATAAAACTAGGTTTTATTGCAGTGATAAATTAAGCATGAAGAGCTATTGTTTTAATTATTGTATGGAAAAACAGAAATTAGCCCAGAAGACATGAGTAAGTAGAGACTTGCAGAGCTAATGTATGTTATGCCTTCTTCAGGCTCAAGTATTCAGTAAAGTGAAAGAGGCAAAGGTTTCTACCTCTTAATAAAGATGGCAAAAATGTATTAAATTAATCATTTACATTGTTGACAGGGTGTGATCACATCTGGTCTTTTCCAGGAAAATAGAGAGATTCTCTAAAACAAAGTTACCATGGAATGATAAAATCAAAGAAAAATAATTATTATTATTTGGAGAAGAACCCAAATCTGCATTTTTCACTGAAACAAAATTCATATAAGATTTTAATAGGTGTTCTACCTTCAAAAATCTCTAGTCACTTCTAAACTATGAGTGATGAAGCAGATATCTAACAATTTTAATATTCTTTATTTGTCACATGAAGAAGAAATGTATTGGGCATAAGAATAAAAACCATATAATTTATACCAGTCTCTCTACTAAGGGTAGTTTCTCCATCAAAAGTCCAGGGATGGTGGTGTCTGCTGCTTTACCGGGAAAAAAGGAGAGCAGAGAACTGATTTAATCAGCTTGGAGTTCAGTTTTCCTAGACACAAATTTTGTGTTGAGCTCCTGCAGAATTCCCTTGCCAGACCATATTAACCAGGCATTATAAACAGGAAAAGATACTGGTTCATTACTGGTTTCAGAAAAGGCTCAGTTTATGTGGAAACTAATCACCCATTTAACAGAGTTCAGAGAACTGCTGAGATTCATAAAATCGTTTCTTAACTCTTTGTAAATACAGTCTACTTTTGATGCATATGTCTTTGTATGATCCTCCAGAAAGTAATCTTCCCCTCTCTAACAGCTCATGCTTAAGCCCAAACTCAAGCCAAATCATGTATATAATGTTTTAAGCTTTGAAAAAATCCAATTACTGCTAAAGTGAGATGGGGAAGATGGAGTTAACTACTTATAAATGTCACTAATTAATTAGCTTGCAGGCATGGTTTCAGTAAGGTACCAGTAACTGAAGATGTTAGTTTCTCTTCTGGGGAAGCTGAGTTGCTGTTTCGTCAAAGATGTTAAATCTTTCTGTAATGTGCACTTTTTTTCTGTCATTTTTCAACTTTTTTGAGAATCAGCTACCTAAACTTTGTCAATCACATCACTACTATGTTAGCTACAGAACCTGTCAGCTACTGTCTGTTCCTTTACAGACCTTATATTTAATCAGTATTTATTACACATGTATCTATATTTTGTGCCTGGAAATACATAAAATAATATTTATTTTTCTGTAAACCTTTCATTCATGTCCATAACTGTCACCAAAAGAATGCCAACAGACCTGACAGAATTCCAACAAGCTTATATTTTACCTTTCTATCATTGAACATCTCTACAAAACAGATGAGACTAAATTGCCCATACTATCCAGATGAAAAAAAAAAAAGTTTTGTATTACTTTTACACTAAATATATATGGAATTCTCTCAAGTTTTTTTCTTTTGTCCAGTATGTAACTTAGAAAAGCATTTCAAGGAAAACTGTGGAAAAAAGTAGAAGAAAGATAAATTTGAGTGATGCTAAAAGCAACGTGTAGAGTAGAACTTTATTGATTACATTTTCTACTGCTGAAATTCTTCTAATGCCTATTCAGCTGCCTGAATCAAATTCCTCTGTGTTTGCAATCCCTTTCTTTTTTTTTTTAATTTTTCCCTTCACATCCTGAGGTACATATCATCACTAACTGCCACCTTCAGGCATTCTTTGATCAAAACTCTTATTATGCTGTCAAAGTTCAGATGACAGAATGGGAACGGAACTGAATTTTGCAAGTGACACCTATTTGTTTCAGACCAGAAACAGCCACAGGGTTATCCTTAGTTAACCCAGTCACATTAGAACAGCACCTGTGAAATTTTTCAAGACCACATATGAAAAAAATGCAGGGACAAAAGAAGCCTTAAAACACAGATTCCTACTGTTTCAACAAATTAGAACCTTTTGTGACTGTTTAGTTTTCCCTGCAAGACTGTTCACTAGCAAGTCAACTTCATGGATGTCATGATACACTTTTTGCTTGTCTTTAGGTTACCTTAGCAGTAGCATGTGGATAACTGCATGTAAGTGGATTTAAGGCTTTTTCATATCTTCTGTCCAGCATATTGTTTGCATCTTACACAATTTCCATAATGTTCTCCAGAAGATACATCACTGAGATGATAATTGCCAATTTATCAAATTGTTTATCCTGTCTGATTCTAATCCAATTTATTTGAGAAGCGAAAATTAGAATTTTTTTTCTATAATCTCATATACTGATTACTAGATCCACAAAAAAAAAGTGCAGATACAGGCATGACCTTTCCCACTTCTCTTCTACTTGCCAAAAGCATTCTGGAGTCCCTAAGATCAAAAGCTTCTGTTTGAAAACAGTTTTAGCTATCCATTCAGCTATTATCACTATCTGTACAAGCATGGGATGTGATTTTGTTAAAGAATGACAATTCCTTTTATTATTATGCTAAAACAGACTCAACTCTGAAACAGTTTGTCATGAGTCAGCTTGCATTGGCTCCCTGCCTAATTTGTGCCATTAAGATCTCATTACAATTAACTGATTTTATGAATAAATTAAAAGCTTCTTCTGTGGTATATCCTAATTCTACCAGCTATGGATTGCATCTGTAGACAAAATTATCTCAAAAACTAGTTATGAAGAACCAAGGTGATATTCAGTCTCACAAAATCAACAATCAAATTGTTACAGCTGAAAGATTTGACCCTGCTCTGCCTGCCATACCAGAGTCTGTTTTCAAGTTCAAATGAAGTTAACACCACTGCAAAAGTCCCTCTGTGTTATACTATCTGATAGAAGTGGGTTCAAGCCATATACAAAGCTTTTATTCATGATAGCATCTATCAAGAGAAAAAAAAAAAAGAAAAACAGCAGAAATAAACTCCTTGCACAAAAATCTGAGGATTTATTCAAACTCATTACGGAAGTGAGCTCCTATATAAAATCTGAATATCTGAATTTTAGCTTGACAGTTGCTTGCATGCAAATTGGCTCTTTTTGTTCATCTGTTCTGTTCCCTGTGTGTTTAGAGAGGTATCTTGTATTTTTAACTAAAAACAGAGCTAAAGAAGGAAAAGCAGTAGGTGAATTTCCTTTATTTTATTTTCTTTCCTATGCACAATGACTCAAGTGTGTAACATTGCTCCAAAGAGTGCATAGTGGCAGAACAGTTACTGAACATGCTTTTTAAAGAAATACATGTCAAGTGAGTGTGAGGGATTAATTGCACGTGAAAATGTACATTACTGATCATTATTTTATGTAAATAAGGAAGGTTAGTTCAGTGATTAAGGTTCTGAGTAACTGAGGATAAGAGGCTTATATTTCTTCTTCATTAAAATCAATTTTGTTTGTGATCTTCAGTTCCTCAGAGGAATGTGTGAGGGTTGATTTTAAAAACCCTCCTCAGTCATTAATCTGAGACTCTGACTGCAAGGCTTTCAGGGTGTATATAGATTTTGCAGTAAGGCAGCTCGATCCATACCTGGGAAGATTACAGCCATATGAGCATAACAGTCACTAGGATGGGTGCAGTCAGTAACACGGTACCACAGCTGGGTTACCAGCTGGTATTTTCACATCATGCTGTGTGACTCCAATCATACGTGTTTGCTTGGAGAGTTAACATTTTGATGAAATAAAATGTAATAATGCTCCAAATATCTGTTTGCCACATGTGAAATGGTAACAGTAAAACTTGCAGACTCAAGAGGTTGATTCAGCGATGAGCAGCATAAAGAGTTTTGAGGATAAGTTGTATTTCATGTAAAAGAAACCATATAAATATTCGAATATATGACTGTATAGGGAATTAAGCCAGTAAAAGTTGAATACAACTGTTTTTGTCATAAATAGTCTCATAAACATGATTCTGTTAGTGTCTGAACTTTGTCCACAGGAGAGACTGACTCTTATTAAACACATATAATGTGATAGCGCCCTTTGTCTGTTTTGTGTGTGTTGAAACAACTCACAATATAAGCACAATGAAGAATTTATATCAGTAAATTATACTTATACCAGTCTGCTAGTATTATAATCAAGTATTATAATCAATTTTCTAACAACTATAGCATTCTAATAACTGTAGTATTCTAATAAACATAATTCTTAGTATTCTAGTAATTGCTAACATTTATAAACTAAATTACTCTTGCAGCTAATTCTCATTAATAGTATAGATAAAATTACTGTAGGCAGAATATCTACCATTTTCTTTGATATTATGTTCAACCTTCCATTTCCCCAGTGGGTTCTAAGACTCATGGTTTTTATTTTCCTTAAAAAAAGCAAGAGGTGTTTGGGCAAATCATTAGTCCAAATAATTTTCCAGGAGGAATATAATGATAATGTGGTTTTGGGGAACTGTGGGGTGTCTTCCTCCTTACTCCTGGGGTCTTTTGGGATATTTTCATGTGTTTTCTAACAGCACCTCCTTAACTGGTCTTTGATTCCACTTTCGGTCAGATCTACTCTATGTGGTACATTTTCTGTATGTTGGATACTTATTCTTTGTTTCCTGTTTTCATCTGTAAAACCAGCTGTACAGGTTGCACTCCAGAGGTGGCCACTAATTGACCACTGCTGTAGCATTTATAGCCCTGGGCCTCTGCTATCATCCTGTGTTTCTGCTCTCTAGTCCTGTGCCACCCTCCTATGCCCATACCCTTCTCTGCTACAGTTGTATTAGAGGTTCATAAACAGTTCACACTGCACACAATGGTACAGTCAGCCCAGACAAAAATGTAGGAAGCCCTAATTCTGAGATTTTGTCTCATTAAAACAGACCTGTGTGACTAAGTGTAACATAAAGACTACGCGACCTCACCACACTGAATTTAGATCACGGTAGGTGTCTCTAAAAGACATGCTTCAGCTACAATAAAATTAAATTTTAAGTATAGACATCCTCCTAAAACTATAGATAACTCATATTGCCAGGTGTGCAATCATTTCAAGTCTAAATTCTCTGCCGAGGTCAGTGGCAAAATTATAGTAAAGTCAGTGTGATCTGTGCTGCCATACCCCACTTGGAGTAAAATACATCTTTGGTATCCAGAATAAGTACCAGTATGCTGCACTGGTGAAATACCACTCCAGAGCCTGAAAGTGCTGCTGCAGCCTGCACCTTAGAATGCAAAAATTTTCATAGTCCTCTCTGTGTCTCCCACTGCCTCTCTGTAGATGGATGATTTTCAACAACAACAATGGCTATAATTTTTGTAAAAATTCTTTGGGATTCTTTGTCATGCAATTCATATTTTTACAGCTGTCTCTGCTGATTTCAAATGGAAAGGATTCATTTTAATGTTTATACTAATATGCTAATTTTTAGTTCAATTTCACTACATAACATTAGCTTCTGTGGCCACCTCTACATATATGGGCTTATGTAAACTCCACAGAACATTTCTTATTATTGTTTTTAATACTGAATGCAGTATGCCATAGTACCTTTTATTTTTCATTTAAATTGAAATAATGAAAATAAGCCTAGATACCATTAGCTGATGAGTTTTATAGTAGACGGCATAAATTACACCTCGAATCAATTTTACTAGCAATTTGTTACTCTGCAGACAGAATTAGGAATGTTCACTCATTTTATGTCATGATATGCATTTCTGTTTGACCTATAATGTGAAAATGCCTTTTCAAAACAGCAAAGTGAAGAAATGGACAGACACCTTCTATTAATACAGTTTTTTTCTCTTATAAGTCTGCATAAATTTTCAAAACCAAAATAATTTGCCTTTTTTTCACAGCAATTATCTTCTGTCATTTTGTGAATTGCTTGAGAGAGGGTAATTCATATGCCACAGAGCTAACATTTTTTAATGCAGAAAAAGATTTTATCAAAGAACCCTGAACTCAGTTCCTAGCACAGATACCTATTGAAACAGGTTTTATTTTTCAGAAAAAAAAAACAAAAAACCAAAAACAAAAAACCAAACCAACAAAAAAAAGAACAGAGATCAGTGTGGCAGCATGATTATCTATTTTTTTTCTCCACAGAAAAGACTATGCTTACCTACATGCAGTAATTGGAATATTTGCTTGCTGTTATGCTGACATTTTCCAAAAGACTTTTATTTTCTCTAGAATACCCTAAAAAGATTATTTTTACATATATGCCTATACTAGTTTTCATTTTCTGAGCCTTAGTTATATTATAGAACTTTTCAGCTACTGAAGTATGTGTTTCATTTAATATTAACTGTTCTTAGAGTATTAAGTAACCTGCACAACTGTGACACAAATCAGCAGAGGATGTGGTATCTCCTCACTTATGAGTACTCTTCTATTTTAAATTAGTTTTGGAAGAGTGCAGTCTAAGGATGATATAGAAAATGTATTTCTGATAAACATTCAATTCCAGCATGTCCCTAAAAAGAAAAATCTGAGATCTCACACAGAATTCAGCTGTTTGACTAAGTAGTGACTTTATCTGTCACCTCTAGAAGTTATTATACTTTTTGACATAGTTTTGCCAATGCATTTACAAGTTAGTTTGAAATCAGATGCCAAGTTGATTACGGAAAAATAAGGAAGGAATAATAATAAGGAATACATAATCTTCAAAATAATTTCACAGAAGGATAAATGTGTCATTCATATCCGTAGGCATTTATGGAAACAATAGTCATCTTCCTGAAGGGCTGAAAGCTTCAGTAAGGGCCAGTTCTCTCCTCTTCTTGTCCCCTTTAAGTTTAAATTACTTCACCATTTGTATACCTAATTAGTTTTGGCTGATATGTATCTTATCAACATGTAATATGTAGTGCCAGTTCTTATACTTAGTTTCCTATCTCAAATTACATTAGTCTCATTGCTTTTGTAGTTTGTTCTAGTTAAGAGACTAGTCTAAGCAACTGAGAAATATCCATGAATAAATATCTTTTTTCCTGAGTCGAGGCATTTTAATCTTTTCCATCTGCTCTTGTAGATATACTTCTTTCACCAGCCTAAGTGCCTGAGGATAACAGAGGAGAAAAGATTTAGTTAAAGAAAGATTTGTATGCTGAAGTCAGTCCTCATGATACTTTTATCGCTTCAGTGGTGACTTGCAAGTCAGGAGATAAGGGCCATGTGGATAAGGAATACATACCAATAGAAAGGTGAGTATGCAGAGGAGCTAAATGCATTCAGACCACTTCAGAAGCATCTCTAATGAAGACATAGTATGGATCAAAATCACTCTCAGGGCAAATCTGAGTGTGCTAGAGCTCCACCAAGTATGAAATTGTCTCCTGCCCTGCCACTGCAAACTGTTCCCTTGCACAGCAAATAGACTTATCAAGTCTGTGCCAAATGCTGCAATTCCCAGCTGTCAAGTGTTGCACAGCCTTTGTTCAGACAAAAGCATTATTTTCTGTGTTTCTCTGTGTAAAAAAAATCCATATGGATTTTGACATTGGACCCATTGTTACTAATACTGGTATTATGGTATGTCTTGGAAAGTTTTATAATGGGCAATAGAAAGAGACATCAAAATGTCTTCCCTCAGATTACAGGAGATTAGGATGATTTGTATTAGAAAGTGACAAGCAATGCATAAATACATTTTACAAGATTTTAATAACCCATATAAATGTGTAATGCTGAAACTGATGGCCCCATTATATAAGCTTATGTTGTGGTTTTAAGCCCAGCTGAAGATGAAACACCTCACAAATGCTCACTCAACCCCTCCACTTCTCCCTCACCCCAGTGGAATGAGGAGGAGAATTGAAGGAAAACTTGCATGTCAAGATAAGAACAGTTTAATAATTGAAAATAAAGTAAAATACTATAGTAATGGTAAAGGATAATAATAATAATGATAACAAAAGAGGAAAAAACCAGATAATGCACAATGCAATTTCTCACCATCTGCTGACTGATGCCAGATCCCCCCTTCCCAAATCCAGATTGGCTCCCCTTCCAGGCAAATCCCCGCAGTTTATATACTGGGCAGGACTTTCTGTGGGGTGGAATATACCTTTGGTAAGTTCAGGTCACATGTCTTGACTATCCACTCTCCCAGGTCTTTCGGTTTTGGGGGTTTTTTTTGCATGCCTCCTCACTGGCAGAGCATGGAATGAGGAAAAAAAGTCCTTGACTTAGGATAAATGTGACTTAGCAAAAAAACAAAAACACCAGTGTGTTGTCAATACCGTTCTCATTCTGAATCCAAAACAAACCACTGTAACAGCCACTGAGAAAAAATTAACTCTACCCTACCTGAAACCAGGACAGCTTAGTACATGACCTTTCATATGTACTTTTCTAGCAAAATGATCTAGCAAAGCATCATGCTGCTCTTTTCTTCCATGCATTGAGTAGGTAAATAAAATAACTCAAAGAAAGCACTGTACCCTGTTCAATTGAAATAAATATACATGCTATGAGACTATAAAAAAGAACTTTTTCTTTTTTACCTTTTAGCTTTTGATATTATGAAAAATTGGCTTGGCACAAGTAAGGTAGAAGTGCAGGGCAGAAAAAGAAAGTCATTACTGAAATCATTATAAAATGGCACCATCCCATTTACAAGCTGTACATTTGTGTTTTCGTGTAAGGGGTGCAGGTTGGTCACTCGAATTGGTTTAAAATGACACATAACTAGTGGGTAAAGTGACTAGTAAGTAGGTATTTACAGTAACTAATAAAGACCATTTGAATACTCACAACTGAAAAATTGTAACTTTACCTAGATAATAGCAAATATTATCTTATAAAATATTCCTATTGGAAGCACCTTAAACAAACACGGAATATTACCACAAGGAGTCTTAAATATCCTAAATTCTCTCAACTTCTAGAAATTTTATTTGGTTATGGACATGGTTTTAATGTTCCTGATCTTCCTGAAGGCAGGTAAGATTTGATATACTTTCCCAGTGACTTATGAAGATTAAAGTATTATCAATAATTCATTCTGATATTAACCATCAGAGAATACTTTTTGTTTTATCCACTTGGCTAATCATGATGATATAATTACATGTATAATAATCTAATTCAATAACCAACAAGAGCAACACATTTATTAATAACTCAATTTCTGGTTCTTCTGAGTGATCCTGTAGGTGTAATATTGAATTGCATTTTGCCATTTAATAATGTTGTTATTTACAGAAAAAAAAAATAATTTTAAAATTCCTTTTACAGTCTTAATTGTTCCTGATCTGTAGCACCTGAAGACCTGCATTTTTTAAAATTAGAGTTTCATATAGTTAAATGATTTAAGTATGGAATCTTTCATTGTTGTTTTGTACAGAAACAACTATAATAATTGTATGATTTCTAAGTAGACTGACAAGAAGATTAAAATAATTTTCTGACTCTCAGGAACCAAATTTGCTCCGAGAGAAAAAAGCCTATTAATCATTTGTAAGATCAAGTCTTTCTTATCAAGCTTGAAGAATAAATACCACAGGTATAGCTTTTCAGTATTTTAATAGTCAAAAACGAACTCGCCTGTCTCAGCAATTGAAGAATATACAATGGATTAGGCAAACTGTGCTGCAAGCATTCCTTTTCAGCTACAGAGCCTAAGGGAATCCACTGATTGGTGTATGAGAAGCATACAAGATCAGCCATAACTGAGATGCCTTAAACTCAGCTTTAAGATCCTTTCCAGTTTACAGGTCCAAAAGGATGGGCATGCAAGAATTTCAACAACAACATACTGCAAAATTAAGCAACAATTTATTCCCAGCCTTTTTTCAAGAACAGTACCCTGACTTCTCTAGCTATTTATACCAATGTAAGTCTATTTAGAGGGCATTTTTTAGTGTTACACATGGAAAAAAAAGAAAAACAAATGTGACGGATAAGAGTGAATTTGATATAAGAAAGTCTAAATTATGCTTCTGACAACTGTAGGTTATATTTCTAGATATGGTTAGGCACAGGATCCAAGTATGTGCTTCTGTTCCTACTCAGAAATAAAAGTTTAGAAGAACTCACAAGAGGAATGTGAATAGAAAGTAGATGGTTTTCAAGAGAGAAATATAATCTTATGTATTTCAGAAAATTATTATGTAAATTAGTTTCTTGTGGTCTTGCTTTATCAGGAACATTGTAATTACATTTTCACTACCAAAATATCTTTTCCCTTGCTACTTCTTTTAAGACTTTAATTTTGTTGGTTTTGACATCCACTAGTAGGAAAAGTTGCTGAATCTGTTCACTTCTTTCTTTCAGGAGAACACATATTCTAGAAAATTAGCCCTCAGGATGTAAACTGTCTAAACATCCAAAATTTTTTGTGTTACCATGGCTTGAGAAGGATATGGAAAGTCCATCAGTTTTTATTCCAAGGCAAGAGCAGCTATTTACAGCATTTGGCTCATAAAGGCAGTGCATCTCCCAAACACATTTGTGTTCTTGTCCTTTCCAAGTTCATCCTCCTGCATCTTTTTCTCTGTCCTCTCCCTCTAAGTCTTGCCTAATTAATGAGGGAATTTGGGAAGCAGTGCAGCTTATAGACTACTACATTTTGACTTCCTTAGATAGAAGGAATTCCAGAGAGTGTTAATATGCCTTCCTATATCTTGTGCCTTCCAGAAACACAGCAAAATAGTAGTTCCTAGAGTACTGAAGGAAAAGGATTTGAAAGTGACAACATAGCTGTGTTCAGCCTTTTCAGAGCTATTTGACTGTATCATGCTGGAGGGAGATATAAGCCTAAGCATAATACATCATAGAGAGTTAACAAAGTATGAATTTGGCAAAATGGTTTTGAGGCAGTGAGGTTGGATATGACCAATAAAAAGGGAAGCAAGTCCATTGAGGGAAGCTGAATGAAAGTGGATTCATTGGAATAACTCAAGTATTGTAGCAACTAACATCTAATATCCTGATGGCCTCTATGGAAATACAGTGGGAATGATGGAGAAGAGGGTTACTCAATGTTAAAAGCTTGTGCCTTGTGTCTAATATACTGTCATCAGAGAGGCTGGATATTACTATATTTCTTGTGCTTTCATTTTACACCATTGGTAAGCTATGGCTTTTAAATCAAATCTGTTATATTTAAACTGATTCCTGTAAAGTTGGTTCAGCTTTTAAAAAAGATATATTTATTCAATACATATTTTAAAATATTTATTTTTATTACAGTCTAAGTCTCACAGGAACCCTAACAAAAGTTTCTGACTGACACTTCAAAAACATGGTAAGAAACTAGCCCCAACGCCACAAATCTTACAATCATAGTGTATTATGTGCTCTATCACTGACATAGGGAAATATGGTCTTGAGAAAATCTTATTTTTTGTTGGTTGGTTGACAAAAATTTCTATACAGACTGTTTATTCTATTCAGAAAAAAAAAAAACAAAACAAAACATATGGAAGATTGCTACACAGAAATGTCCAGTCATATTCTGAAATTCTTCATCCTATTTCTATGTATAGTGACTATTAAAGCTACATAAAAGGTCAGTTATCTCCTCTAGCTCTACCTATTTGCTACAAGTTTTATAATGCGAATATAAAATGAAGATCAGGTTTACTACTGCTTTTTTCTCATCTTTGTAAGACAATGTCATGCTTGAAGATGTGGTAACATTTTAAAATATTTTTCAAATTATTTTTTCCTATTTCTGATTTAAGAACTGATCTAAATTGTTTTAATTTTTCCAGTTCACACTTAATTTTAGTCTTCTTATAAGTAATAAGAAAAGTCTGTGATATTTGAATAGTTTACTGAGTAGGAGAGAGAGTCGGGGCATATACTTATTTCCTAACAAAATAGCTGCATTCAGAAAAATTAATTCCACTTGAAAAGAGTCCAGTGGCCTGAATGCTCCTTTTTTTCAACACAAAAGAAAGAATACTCCAAGGACCAGTTCACTAACTGAAACTGAAATCATCTCTCCGAATGAAAATTTGTTAATAAAAGTTATTGTCTGAATTTTTTCCTTTTTGATACAAGTGGAGTGATACATATGGGGTAATTTCAGCTGTTGATTGTATTATCTTCCCAGGGGCATTTAAGAATTTACATGTAAGTTTCTTACCTGCTACAAAGGTATGTACCAAACAAGACAAGAAAAGGAGTGAGTAGAGAATTTAAGTGAAAAGGGAAATGTGAGTGAGTCAATAAGGATGTCAAAAAACAACAAAGTCACTTTTTTTCTGGACAAGGGAAGAGCAGAAAAACAGAGAAAAGCACTGGTGTCTTAACTAATTATTTTGGTTTATAATCTGTGTTTATGCTAGGTTAGCAAGGTTAATTTGCCTTCATCTGTGACAATTTCTGAATCCTGAAATTTCTACGAGATTTCTGATTGTGAGTCCATGACCAACATTGATGGTCTCCCTGAGGAGACAGTTTGCCATGGCTGCACAGAAATTTCCGAGAATCTCAACTGAACTACAGGACTAAATTATCTTCTACCCTGAGTTAGACGGATTTGTTAAGCAGAGTGTCGTGGGCAATTGACTCAAGGGAGTGAAAGTGTTGAAGAGATCACATTATTGACATTATAGATAGGTAGAGTCATGACTTGTGACGCTTTCCTCTACTAAAAGGAAGTGGAGTTATTTAAATTATTAACTTGCTATATTTGGGCTAAACCAAAGGAAGGAAAAAGATTCTAAAAAGAACAACATATTTTCTTTCTTTGTGAAATTTGCACACAGTCATTTCAGATCAAAAGCATTGTGCACTTTTGAAATTCCCATCCTACCCAACAAGAGCAAATGATGGAAAGGATAAGAATGTTCATGATAGTGAAAAAATATCAATTTAGTATGCCTTCTTTTTTCTTATTATCCCCCAAAAAAATCCAAAAGTTTCCTGTAGTAGGCAGTATATTTGTATAAATGTTTTTCTTTCTGTTCTTTTGAATAGGAAAACATACCCAGAAGCTAAAACCACAGGCTATTGAGTGTGTAAGGACTGAGAGTTCAAAACTGAAAAGTGTAAAGAAAAATTTGTGTTGGGATTGAAGTGTTCGTTAATCCAATAAGAAATTTCCAAAGCCTTATTCCTCTATTGGCTAGAGACATGTCTTTATCTACTAGTCTACAATTCTTTCCACAATATTATATATATTTTACTATTTTCTTTCCTTACTCCCCGATCTTTTTTTTTAATATACTTATAAAGAATATACATTTTTCTATAATTACTGGGTTTTTTTCTTCTGATCTTCTTGCCTATCTGCAGGCTTGAAATGTAGATTAATTTTTCTTAAACAGATTGGATCATGTTTTGACTCTAAATACATACGTTCAATGGCTAGCATGACATGAATAATTTCTTGTTTCTACTGGAAATACGTATTCTCATGCATTTAAGAATATTTGCTTTTCCACTGTCATGTCCTGTTAGTGATTCAAAATCACCTTGTCTTCAGACAAAAGGTCCTTTTTGTCCTTTGATGCCTTCAGATGATGATTTCTGGGCCAGTGTCAGAAATTATACTTATCATTCCTGAATTATGTGATCAGCAATTTTGCAGTATTTTACTCCATTCTCTTCCCAATATTTCAGTCCTTCTTAAGGTCATCTAAAAGACCACAGAGAATTCTTAGGATGTCCTCCTAATCTATTTTATTACCTGTCTCCATTAACAAATATTTAAATGTAATTACTACAATTCTCCAGTAAAATTTAGTTCAGGATGTCTTTTTTTTTTTTTTTTTTTGTAAAGTAAATCCATTGATTTCTCTCTTCTTTCATGGTTTTACATAAACCAGATCAACATTCCCCTAAAAGAACAATGAAGGCCTAGTTAATATACCTAGTGGAGCTTAGGGGTAGAATCTATACACTTTAAGGCAGACAAGAAAGATAAGATTTGGTTGTGTAAGCACAGATGCCTAACAATACTTTGAGGCTTTACCATATCCATCACATCTTCAGCTGTCACTCCAAGGAAGCATGGATCTCCCATAGGCTCAATCCTATTGGAACCAGTTCCATATGAATATCTTGGATGCCCTATGGCATCCGGAAGAGAATGAGGCATTTGAGTTCCACCCCTACACGCGTACACCTGGAGTGGATGATTTGAACTTCAAAACAGCTGCCACCCTCTGTGTGATGTTTCACTGATTACGTTTCCGATATAAAAATCAATGAGGCTTCCTTCATTTAATTAACCTAGAAAGTCATCCAACTTATTAGATAAAAATATCAAGTTGTACTGGAATAATCAATTTTGCATGAGTCCATGTCATATTTTAATTTATTTTACTTAGGAATATGTATTCAAATATGACTCATATTAAAACTAGGACTAAAGACTACATGTTATTAAGGGCAGCTTGAGGAGACTTTAGCTGCTCAGAGTCTCTAAACCTGCAGTACAGCTTCTTATTTGTCTTCTGTTTGCCTACCAGAATTCCTGCTGCCAGAAAGTGTTTTCCAGATGGAAGATGTGATCTGGACTTAATTAGAGATCATAAAGTAGGATGGCCAAAAGAGGCCTAAAGGCCATCTGTTACAGCCTTGTCATTAGAAGTTTATAGGAGAGTGGCAGATCAAAGAAATTTTTTTTCCATGGCTTTAATTTTTGTATTTAAATAAATCTCTGAAGTAATGAAAAAGACAATTAGTTTCCATATTCAAAAAATATGTGATAATTATGCTCTCTTTTTCTTTTCTACAGGTATGGTTATGTGTGACTCACCTATTATGTTTAGTGTAACTTGACCTCAATTTAAACCTGTATATTTAACAGCAAATCTTTTGAAGTCATCCAATACACTTACAAATATACCAAAAGGAGCAAAATTCTCTTTCTACATTCTGCTTTCCTACCATAAAATATCTTATGTTTCATTCTTGTCTCTGTCTCTAGTTCTCCAACATTAGAATATCCTACTTGTGATATTGAAGGTAATAAGGAGCTCCTTCTGCATTTACTCATGAAAGACATTTCTTTCAAAGCTCTAAATAAATGAATGAGGGCATTTGTTCTAGTACTTCATATGCTGTATGCCTAGATCACAGATAGCAATTAAGATTTCAATTTGTTCCATTAATTTGAGGTAGTTTCTCATATAGGTTCTTAAAAATCAGGTTTAACATTGTAACATAATTCATTGCTGTCATGAAATGCAGCAAAAGTTTCTGTTAAGTGTTTTCAGTCAAGGGTACTCTGCTGTGAAACAGGTTAGAGAAGAGAAAACATTAAGGCAAAGGGTGCCTTATCTTCAAAACATGCTGCAAAATTCTTTTTCCATACCAGTCTCATTTTCATTAAAGTCAGTGGACTTTGCCAGAGTGTATAATTGTAACATAGGAATTTTTACACCAACATGTACATAAGACTGTCTCGTTTGGTGTCCTATATGCATCTTGCCAGGCATGCTATGAAAAAATCAAAATGATTCATAGCCTGAATAATTAAGTTACAGCAAACACTTCTTAGATTCTGTCAATAAAATTAACCAGAAAAATATAGCAATCAATCAAAATGTAAACATTTATCCCTCTGAATATTATGTAACATTTTCGTGGAACATTTCCATAGAGGCTGGCTTCAAATTCTGACTCGTTTTCCATCCACTCATTCAAACGAATGCTTGACAGTGAAACTGAGTAGATGTGTGACAACATGCTGAAGTGTTGCAGAGAAGAAATTTTAGCATTTTCTAGCTTTTTTACAGAAGACTGAGAAATTCTTGGATTTTACTCCTAACTAACAGGGAAAAGGAGGGGGGGAAGTTCTATAAAACTTAATTTCTTTATTGCAAACAACTCTGTCCAAAAGTATGAGGGTTTATCTATTTCCCTTTCTAACATAACAGGGTAAGCTTTGTGATTATCTATATAAATGTTCAATTAGCCTTAATGATATTTTATGGTGATTAGATTTACAGGCTGAAAATTATTATTGTTAGTAATACTCATGGGGAAAAATAAGGGGAAAATCAATTCTAACTTTGTATGCACAGTGAAGGACTCTGAACTAGCTTGTACTACAGAGGAAAGATATTTCAGAGTTATAATATGTTATTCTATGAAAATAGAGTAATCATCTTAATGTTCAGAAGCAGTCAAACAAGCAAATTGAGTATTACAATTTATTAGGTAAGGAATGGAGAATTAATCAGAAAATGATGTTGTGGCACTGCAGAATACACAATGTTCCTGGAACAGGAATATTTGGTTTATTTTTGTTCACCTTATCAAAAAAAAAAAAAACAAAAAAAAAAACAAAACCAACAAAACAGAGCAAAACAAAAACTTGGAAAAACTAGAGGGTAAGGTAACATGATGACCAAATGCAGAAGAGCAATAACTAGTGATTAAAATCATGCAATTTTTGTCATCCTAGGAAAAACTTAAATAATTTTTAACATGGTAAAGATTTATCACATCACAAATGTCCAAGAAAGTTGAAACAGGTTTGTTGGGGGGTTTTAGTTTGGGTTTTTTTGTTTGGTTGGTGTTTAGGTTTTCTCATTTGGTTATTTTCTGTGTTTCAGAATGCAAAAAACAGGACGCAGCAGATGAAATTGTCAGATGTCAGTCTGAAAAACACTCTTCCACATAAAATGGTTAAATGATAGAACTTACTTCAATAAGACATTGTGCATGAAAAATTGTATATAAGATCAAGAGCAACTATAAAAAATCGTGGAAGAGCTACCAAGTGTTAATAAACACTATTCAGCTACTCATATCAGTCTCAGACAGACCACTCAGTAGAGTCCAGAAAAGTACAACACAAAAACATTGCAGAACACTTACCTTGTTCTGATGTTCTTTATAAAATGTTCTTTTAGTAATTCTTGGTGGTAGAATTAGTCTGATCAGCATATGTGAGGATGCTATGTTATTGCAGGAGGAAGAGGATGAGAAGAAAATAGTTTTACAAATATTATGTAATAATTGTAGGCAATGCTATTTCTTTTACTTAAAATTATTATATAATAATTATAACAATACTATTGATGATCATACTAAACTGGGAGGTGCTGTTGATTTTCTCAGGGAATTAGAGGCTCTGCAGCATGTTCTGGTACATTGGAGCACTTGGCAACTATCAATGACATGACATGACAATGACCGAGTGCTGGATTCTATACCTGGAGAAACATCAGGAACAAATATAAAATAGGAGAGGACTGGCTGGAGAACAGACCTACAGAAAGTGATTTGGGGATGCTGGTCAACAGCAGGCTCAATATGAGCTAGCAGTGTGCCCTAGCATCCAAGAGGACAAATCCCATCCTTGGGTGCATCAAACACAGCATAACCAGGTGGACAAAAGAGTTGATTACCCTGTTGTATTCAGCACTGGTGTCATGTCACCTGGAGTACAGTGTAGGCCCCACAATTCAAGAAGGATATGGAGGTCCATGCATCCAGACCTAGTGAAAGAGCTTGAAGGAATGTCCTATGAGGAGTGGCTGAAGACTTCGGACTTGTCTGCTTTGGAGAAGAGGAGGCTGAGGGGTGACTCCATTGCTCTTTACAACTTCCTGAGGAGGACAAATGGAGTGGGAGGTGTTGAGATCTTCTGCCTGGGATCCGGTGACAGGATGCATGGATATGGTTCAAAGCACATCAGGGGATGTTTAGACTGGACTTTTGGAAGCATTTCTTTACTGAGAACATGGTCAAACACTGAAACCAATTTCCTAGAGAGGTGGTTAATGCCGCAAGTCAGTCAAATGTTTAGGAGGAATTTGGAAAACACCCTTAATATTCTTTAATATTTGGTCAGCCCTAAAGTGGCCAGGCAGTTGGTCTAGATGCAAGTTCCTCCCAGCTGGAACTATTGTGCTTTATTCTGTTCTATTCTACTTCTATTCTACTCCATTCTATTCTATTCTATTCTATTCTGTTCTATTCTATTCTATTCTATTCTATTCTATTCACCTTTGATCACCACCTGCTAAAGCTGTGCTCCTACTTAAACCATGCATTTTCCTACATATACCTTCATAAAATTATTATAGGTTAAAAGAAGTATATTCATCTTCTGAAATGGCATATATGAAACTTATTCATTTTAAGTTCTTCAAAGTCTTGTCTTTCTCAGATTAATGTGCGTAGCTTTAGAGACTTGTATTGAAAGTCTGTAAATTTATTGACTTATAGAAAATGATAATGAAGTAACTTGCAAAAATTGTCTTCAAATATGAATATATAGTGCACAATTACAGCTTTTAAAAGGACTGTTTTCCCTCACCTCAGAGTTTTTGTTCTTTTTAGCCCCTCAAAATTGTCAATATACGCCAGTAGATGTAGTCCACACTTTTTTTTTTACATATTCACATCTGTTAAATTTTGTCTAATTTTGACTTAAGAATAGAGAAGTCAAGTAACAGTAACTGTACAAATCAAGTCAAAAGTCTCTGTTTCTAAAGGGGTGAAATAAAAAGAGCCAGCCATGGTGTAAGACAGGAGAATGATGATGTGTCCAGACAGGTGAATCATGGATATGTATGTTTGGTGTTGGAGGTTAGGGAGAAGGAGCAGGAAACGTGACTGATTCACGGCCAAAGCATTCACAAGCAGTATCCAGGCATTGAAGGAAACTCATGTACCCATCTTCTGCCTTCTGCTACTGACTAATCTTACCAATTCCTCAGAGATGAGTAGCTGAAGAGATAGAAGCTCACTCTCAAAACAATTCTATGCAATTTAATTCCACAAGACAAACCTGACGCTGATCTTGCCCACTCCTGTCAGAGATTGTCCCTTCAGCCTTGATACCCACTGTGTGCTTCAGACAACATTTGCTTTCAGAGCTATCTCACTCCATGAGACAAATGGACAGAGGGTAAAACTGACTCAAAATTTTAGCCTCCAGGTATACTGTTTCAGGCCACTGAAAGACTTTTTAATCACTCTAAAACTGTAAAGCCAAAACTAGAACATGATACTTCTAGGATGAAAACAGAGAAAAATATCAGCTTAGACACTATGATAAAAAATTAGAAAAGAAACTGGAAATACCAATAATATGAAGTATTTATTTATGGTACCTGCAGCAATCTGTCTATGACTGATGCAATTTAACTGAGGAGGATTCTCCAAAAATAAAAGTCATTTTTGCCTCTGAATTTTGAAAGACTCTAGTATCTGTAACATAATTGACATGTAATGGCATGCGTTTTCAAGTGATTGGTTAAATGCATAAGCTTCATTTGTCATTGACTTCCTCAAAAGTTTTAGCTATTTCATGCTACAGAGAAAATATGTGAAGAAAAGAAAGTGCAAATATTATAGGACACAAGCTAATGCAATTTTTAACAGTTGTAGTAAATGTGCTTGCAAACCACTTGGCAACGTAAAACTTGCAGTGAATTGTTTATCATAAATACCTGTAATGCTATTACAATAAACCCTCTTTTCAATATCTTATAGCATTTCCATGATAAATCAGCTAGGGTGAGTGAATTAACCAACACCAGAAGGAATTTCTATCACAGCCAATGATAGAACCCATGAACTTACTGCTCTGTACTGAGGCTGTTAGACTATAAATTTAAATTGTGCTCTATGTTATCTCTTTAGACACCGAGCACTTTTCAAGTGAAATTTGAAAATCATTCTATTTAATAATTTTACCTCAATTTTATACCTTTGTATTCCAAAGGTATGCCACTTTTTCAATCAGAAAAGTGATTAGTAACCAAGCTATCTCAAATCCTGATAGCAACAAAGCTGTCTTGATTCAAGGAAGTGTGCATATATGATGTCCAGAGGTATACACATTTTTTCAATTCTTCAGCTGGCGAGATAAAGGCAATTTCAATATGCTTGTATGTGTCACAGTTACCTCCTTTGAGAGGAGATTAATGAGAATGATCAGGTACAGTTCATTTGGGAACAGTTTATTTAATAGAGAAAAAATATTAGAATACGTTGTAAATCGGGCATAATGAAATGTCCCGCGACAAAATCATAGTGTGTCTGGTCTCCATTTGGCAAGCTGTCTTCCCTTCCAAAACAGCTAACTTGTTATCCCTGTGTCATCCCTTAACCAGGCTCAGGCAACGTCTGAAAGAATATTTACTTCACAAGACAAACCTACATCAGGGAGCTCATGGAGAGTTGTGCTTGAGACAGTGCTTGAACCCACTGGTATTGTTTATTTAACTTGAACAGACATATCATACGTATCCTGGATAGCCAAATAGATTATCACCACTTCCTCTGGTAATACTCTCCTGGCACTAGTTAATCATGGCTTTTGAGTATCCAGACACACATCAGCATAGGCAGGAGAAAACAAGACACTCAGAAACAGGGGTACAGAGCAGATCAGATTTGCTAGCAGAGCAGTGAGATGGGTGAACTCACTTGTGAGTGAGATGGCAGACTTTGGGTAGTGTTGTTGAAACAGCAGTGAACTGCACTGAGACATGCTACAAATCTGGTAAATCATTGGTATTCAGTGGAAAAGTGTTTAGAAGGGGATTTTCTGGCCAGCTTTGTCTCTGAACAAAATCTCACAGCTTTCTGTCACCAGCCCTCCCTTGTTCTGCTTTTCTGCATCTCTGCAGCACCAAAGACACAGAGAGCAACCACTGGCCCATTGAACAGACTGTTACCTCGTTCCACCACCTAGTCCATACCACCTTTCTAAAAGACTGTGAACAAAAGAGAAAGCCACATTTGGTCCATGACTTATGAAGAACTGTGGACATGCAGAAGCCCCTGCTGCACCAGAAGGAGGTTAGGGCAGCACAAAAGCTCTCAAATGCCTTCTGAGTTGGGGAGAACTCAGCTCTCCTGCCCACGGTATAAGCTGCTTCTCACAAAACTCAAGGAGGACCAAGGATAGTGATATTGTCCTCAAGTTCTCTTGAACATTTTTGAAAAACACGTTTCAAGAACTTCCAAGTAGTAACTGCTAGAAACTCGCATTTTCATCATTATTATTAAACATTAATATGCATTTTTACTTGTACTGATCTTATTTGAGCTTTGCTTAAATAGGTCAAGGCTGCTTTACATAGGACGTGATAAACAAATGTGTGTGTGTGTTTCTTACTCCTACACTATAAATCTACAAATTATCTTCTGTTTTCTTTTGGAGAAGGTATTTTCTGTTTGCTTTCTCACTCATTTGCTTGTTATATGTATATGTATGCTGTTACTTACTTGGAATTCCATATTCTCCAAAAGAAATTTTTTTGATATCATGAAGGTTAAATCCAGATATAATTGTAATTTAATGAAAAACATGAATTATGTAATAGGAACAAACTGATTTTTGAGCTTAAAAAGACCTGTGCAGCGCTAGTCTTCTCTATTCTAATTAATATGCAATTGCAATAATTTGCTGAACGTATCAGCTGCAGTGGAAAATTTTTGTGTTAACGAATACATGGATTAAGGCTGATGTTCTGATGTGTAAACAAGTACTCTTTTATCACAAATCTCAAATTAAGAAAGACAGTTTCTTTAGACATCAAATACACTCCTGAAAAATACGAACTGAAGTCCGTAGAAACACCTGGATATGCATCTATGCCTTTAGGGATCAACAGATTTCACCTGTTCAAGCATTTGTAGCAGATCTTTAAGAGAGTAGAAGTGCCCTAAAATGGCGTAGAAATTACATTTAGGTTTGAATAAAAGTAACCTGAATCCCTTATTTCTACATGCATACAAAGGAAGACAAAGCGAGACAGTCAGTAATAGGTTACTTTTAATGCACAAGTTTTCTGAAAATATTTATAATGGAATATTGACTTCCTCAAATTTAGACCCCTAATTTTCCTCCGTGAATTTAGTACAACTACCTTTATATCTATGTTTTGGGAATGTAAGAATTTTGTTGCATATAACCTGTATCGACCCATTGGCTCATGTACAGTACACGATTAAATAGAGAAAAGTGAGTAACTCCTACTAATATGAAAAGCCATAACATAATGTTATTATTTTATTTTAAATCACTACGGAAAGTTATTGCTTAACAAAATTGCAACAGCCTGTCGTAAGTGAATTTATACATTAAACCAGAAATTTAAATAATAATACAAAATTTAAAAGTTTCCATACTTCTAGAGGTGATCCGTTGTAAAACGCCACGTAATAAAAGAATTTTAAGATTATAAAAATAACATAAAACCCCAAAATAAAGTCAAATATTAAATGAAATGTTAAAATATTGTTAGATTAAAACATTGAAGATGTAATAGAAAATAAAATGTACATGAAAAATGAAGTATATTTCCAATATATGCATTTCAACAAAACCGAAAACTTTATTTTGGAAAATCCTAGTAACGCAAAGCCTTCCTGACATCCATATTCTGCTCTGGGAAAAGAAAAAGCCCTAGCTCTTGAAGACAGCTGAATATCTTCTACCAAAGAAAGGAGATATTCACTTGTGGAAAATCCCTCCATGCACAGAGCTATGGAACACACTTTAGCTTTCTCTTTCCACTAGTTCAAGATAAAACTGCCAGACCCCATTAAGGCATTGATCAAGCATGCACAAGGGAGATTCCTGTTTTTCCTAGTGGAACTCTTTCTTTTCATCTGTGCCATTTTTAGATTCCTAAATTCTTGCAGTAAATAGTATAATGACTACTGGGACCTTACAAAATTCCTAGAAATTCAGACCATGCAGCTACAGAGGTACCCTTTAAAATTTGTTTTTCATTCCCTAAGTTCTTTAACTACTGTATGTTACTGAACTAGAATACATACACCAAGCTGGTTTGGAAAAAAACCCAAATTAAATACATTTTTAATGCCTGTCTTTTTGCGTGTGATTTTTCTGTTTAATGGTAATAATGAGAACAGTCTTTTGGAATTAAAAAATTTCAGTTGTATTATATTTATACCATTGTAAGTGCTAATTTTTATTTTCTTCTCTGTTTGCAGCAAATACAGATGTTAAAGGAAAATGGAATCCTATTAAAAAAAGATATCTGTGCAACATAGAACAGTATTTCATATTGTATTGTAACTTGTATTTTACTTTTCTTTACATTATTCACATTATTATTTCATTGCTTAAAATAATGACATTTCTGCTAGATATCAAAAGACATAGGTGATATAACCTGCATACTATGCGATATGAATACAAATTAAGATAATTTAGTAATAATTCTACATTCTTTAGAATTACTTTGCCACAAGATAGTAGATTAAATTATTCCGACACACAAACTAGAGTGAAAGTAAAGAGCATAGATGAATAATAGTCTTCCATATCTTTTTATGAGCTTTCTGGGAAAGAATGAGTGTAATTTGGAAAGTAAAATTGCTTTGGCAATACACAGGAAAATGAGGAGAAAATAAGACTTTATGTTCTGCTTTACAAACAGCAACTAACAAGTAGATGAATATTAAGCAATTTTCTTATAAATAGTAAAATTATTGCATGATGTTTTTGCTAATTCAGAGGAAGGGAATTACTCACAATGTAAGATACCTAGCTTTAATCAAGAGCACTAATCTTCACCAAGGGCAAAACAAAATGACTGCAGACAAATTAACAAGACTGATTCAGATTCACTTCAATATCATGATTCAGAATTAGACGTAGGACACCCCAACTGTAAGCAAAAGTAGGTAGCACATGTTTCTCAGATAAATTGGGTCAGTGAAGAGACAATATAGCTTCTAAGTGGTGGAATTAAAAAACAAGCAGAGCACAGGTCAGGGAAATGGTAGCAAATAACCAAAATATTCATGTTAAGAATTACAGGTAAGACCTGATGTCCTTTGGATCACTTCACTGAGCAGAAACCCACTGGTCACAGTCTTGATGATTTCTGACTGTCTAGTAGGCTGGTCAGAATTCTCACATGCCAAGTAATAGGAAGATGGAGTGAAAGGTCTAATGGCATGCTTACCTTGGAAGCAATTGCACAAGCAAGGAGCATGAGAGGACCATTACTTAATGATCATAAAGTGTACATTTTGGCATCTCACATGTATCAGGAAGTCCCACTAGTTATGTTCCTGAGAATAGAAAATCTGTTCCAGAGTCCTCAATAACTGTTGCCTGTTTGTCAAGGGCTGTGAATCCCATCAAGGCTATAAGTGCGCTCAAAACCTAAAAGCACAGAGTGCTTCCAAGGGACCCAATGTACTTATCATCTCTGTCCCATCCTAAAATTATGTCCTGGTTTAGGACTGGTACTCCTGAATTTAGTACTCCCACTGAAAATCTTCCAACCATGTTCTGTTTGCTTGCTCCACCTCTTCTCTTTGCCCTCCACTGCAGCTGGACAGGAGAATTGGAAGCACAAAACATAAAGATCACAGACTGAGATAAGAACAATTTATTGGAAAAAGCAATGAGATAAGAAAATTAACAGTAACAGCAACAATACTAATGACAGAGGGTATAAAAAAATGAACGAACCAGACAGAACCCCCCCAATACTGTCTATTATTAGACAATACCTGAGTGGTCACTTCACCACACTATGCTGACCCAGAAGCAAGCCCTTCCCTCATCCCTGGAAAGTGACATGACGTGGTATCAAATAACCTCCAGGCCCTGGCCTTCCTGGCTCCTGGCTACTGCAAAAATTAACCATCCTGGCCAGAACCAGGACAATTTGTTTTTTCTCTCAGCAGGAAGGAATCTCTCTGGAAACTACCCAATGCCAGTGCAAAATAGGTTTACAAGAAGGAAGCAGGACTTTCTTCAACAGACTCGTGAGGTTTAAAAGCAGCACAACTAAATAGAGTGATTAATCCTATCTCTCTTCCCATCCCCCCATGCCAGTAAGGCATAACACATACATAAGAAATCCTTTTAACTTTAAAGGTGCTGGTCCATACCAGGTGCTCTGCTATCAATGACTTGAAAGTTTAATAATTTAATTTGCTATAATAAATATGATAAGAGAAACAGTTTTAAACTGAAGGACAAATTCTATATGTCTTTTTTAAAAAAAGGAGTCTTAGTTTACTATTTACAGTTCCAGTATAGCACAACTTCATTTCCTGGGTCTTTTCCTTCTCCATTTCTTCCTCACTGTTTTCAAGCTGTTCCTTAACTAATCGTACAACTTCACAGTTGTTTTTAAATCTATGTCCCTAGTTTTCATCACCTCATGTTCTGGTTCTTAAATTTGCTCTTTCCTTGTTATTTTCTGACTCAATCTGCAATAAATTATGAACAGCATATATGGCACACCTTTTTCTATTGTTATGTTCTCTCACAAGCAAAGTGCCAACATCAAGTAAATTTCATAAAAAAGTGCATTTGTCTTAATTAATGTCAGGGGCACAGAATACACCTTTCAAATATCTTCATATCAGATAACATACAGACCTTTATTTTCTTTTTTAAATTACATGAACATTAAGCTTAGAGTAACAGCACATTGCTTCCTAAGCACTAATCAAGATAACTCTGGGGTATATGAAGCAAATAATAACTGTTGAGCTCTTGTTAATGCCAAGGACTTCTCTCAGAATCTCTGATTTTATTCAGTAGTGAGTGACTTGATATTAATTGGCACTGTGGGAATCAGAAGTAATAATTAATACATTGCATTTATATTTTAATTTGTAGTTTGCTGTGAAATCTCAAAAAGAAAAAAACTTGGCATAAAATAATCTAACTATATATAGAAACTTTCATTTATCTGTGATTAAACTGTGCAGTGTGTGAGCTACATAATTTAACCCGAAAAGAGAGTTTGTTACATCTGAGGAGAAAGTGTTCTGGATCATTCCAAAGCTGTATAGTTTGCTTTCAAAAAATATTTCCTATGGAGTCCAAAGCTACAGAGTGATGTACTTACAGAATTATTTTATTATTTATCTGTACTCTAAAGATATACTGGCAATATATGTATCTTTATCAAATCAGTCTAAGATTTTTGGCCACAAAATACGGCCGTGTGAACTGAGAAGTCCATCAAAATGCTACTAGAACTCCGAAGTAAATGGAGCAGATGTTGTGATGACTGCACCTCAGGTCAGTCAGTTGAAATAATGTATGTGATTAGCTTTTAAATGCTACTCTTTTTAGTCTATATATTTTCTAAGAAATTATATAAAGAAATGCCCTAAAACAAATGACCAAGTATCTATATAAATACTTTTTTTAATATATGACACCAGTGTGTAAAAGAGTGAACAACAATTAAATTAGAGGCTATTTGACTATATTTTCTGGGAAATGACATCAGTAATGGATATTCCTCCCAGTTGCACACCGTCATTCTGGAAAATACCAGTATGTCAGAAATCATGTAACTAGTAGAGGACATGGGGGAGCCAGGAAATAAGATCTTACAGTCTCATCAAACACAACTAGGCTAAAGTTTGGTAAAACTCCCAAGTAAATCACTGCTGCCTGAAATATTCTCCATATTCTGTAACATCTATCAGAGAGCACCCAGAATATTTTCTCTAGTTGGCAGCAAGGATCAATCTACCAGGAGCTCATGGCTGTTGTTTCTCCTAAAATGAGGGACCTGGAAGGGTACCACTATGCATGTATACTCAAGGGCTCACAATGCTTACATGAATTCATGCAAGCCACTAGCCTCTAAAGTCTTTTTCTTACTTTTCCCTGAGACCAATCTACATCTTCTCCACAGCCAGAGACTGAATGCAGCCTGACAGATGCATTTCAAAATCTTTGTACGTACCAAGCAGAATTTAATTTTAATTTTCTATCTTATAAACTATAAGAGACAAGAAATAGAAATAGAAATAGATAGGATTTTCTGTAATAGGACAAAGTCATATCATGTTCTTACATTTATTGAAGGAAATCATTCTCTAACAGCTTGACTATAAACTGCATGACTAGAATTTCATGATCTAATAGAACTGAAACAGTGTCTTTTCCATATGCAAATATGTATAAACCACTACCATTCGCTTCTACAGAATGTAATAAGGGAAATAGCTAGTGATGGAGAGCTTCCATAACCAGAAACAGTTATATCAACTTATTCCTGGAAGTTCCCACTTCAGGAGAGAACAGAAAAAAATAATTTGAGGAATGGACTGAGTTTATGCTTTCTAGTGATTAGGGCACTAGCTGGAAAAAAACTGGCTTCCAACCACTGCTCCAAAATGTACTTGTAAATTAAGCTTTAGTGGGAAAATACAGGCGCAGTCCTGGGACCAGAGTATGGAAAGGTAGCACAGCTGTATGAAAAGGAACAGCGATATACAACATATCTAACAGCAAGACTGTGCTATTAAAAAGAATAAATAAAAATGACAGAATCAGAGAATGTGCTGAGTTGAAAGAGACCCACAAGGATCACCAAGTCCAACACCTGGCCCTGAAGAGGATACCCCAAGAATTGCAGCACATGTCAGAGAGTATTGTCCAAATATTTCTTGAACTCTGTCAGGCTTGGGGCTGTGACCACCTCCCTGGGGAGCCTGTTCCAGGGCCCAACCACCCTCTGGGTGAAGAACCTTTCCCTCATATCCAACCTAAACCACCCCGACACAGCTTCAGGCCATTTCCTCTGGTTGCCTGTCACAGGATACCACAGGGATCAGTGCCTGCCCATACTCTTCACCTCACAAGGAAGTTGTAACTACAATGAGGTCTCCTCTCAGGCTCCTTCTCCAGGCTGAACAGAGCAAGTAACCTTAGCTGCTCCTCATAGAGCTTCCCCTCAAGGCCCCTTCATCACCTTTGTTGCCCTCCTTTGAACGCTCTTGAATAGTTTAATGTCTTTCTGACATTGTGGTGCCCAAAACTGCCCCCAACACTTGAGGTGAGGCTGCCTCAGGGCAGGGCAGAGCAGGGCAGCACAATCCCCTCCATTGCCCAGCTGGCGATGCTGTGCCTGATGTCCCCCAGGACGGGGTTGGCACTTCTGGCAGCCAGGGCACTGCTGACTCATGTTCAACTTGCCATTGACTAGGATCTGCAGGTCCCTTTCTCAGCACTGCTTTCCACCATCTCTTCCCCAGTCTGTATGCCTGTGTTGGTCATGAACACTTAATGGATAATTCAATCTAGTTTGCTCTTTTCAGACCAGCACTTGCACCACATGCCTAATGCTACCCGTTCACACAGGTTGCATCTTCCAGTAAGGTATGGGGACTTACACAGAGGAGCTCCCAGTTGCTCGGTGCAGTTCAGGCACAGTACAAAGAGAGATTGAGAGATATTTGCCTGGAGTACTGCCCTGTGCTTGCTTGAGAACACAGTGCTCCTAGAGATTGTTAATATCAAACAATTACTTTATTATTTATTTATTTTAGTTTGCAACCTTTGCTATTTTAGTTTTGTATGAATTTGGATGCCTGATTCTTATGGGCTCTAGTCTTATGTGCTTTACTGGATCATGAGGTAGCTTTCACACAAATTAAATGTATTTATATTGTTTGAAATAATGATAAACTGCAGACTTTTAAAGCTTTAGAAGCCGATTTTCATTCACCACAACTGACAAGTGAAGTTTGATTTCTGTAAGCATATTAGAAAATTTCCTGAAATTGGACTAGTGGTGGAATAAAAAGGTGAAGAAGAGTTTCAGTTCAGTTTGGATAATAATAAAAAAGGTTGGGTCATCTTTAATAGAATTAATATAGATTATTAAAATAAATGCAGCAAAATGGTAAGCTTCATCTCTGAGTATCTTAAAGAAATACACATGTCTTATGGAGATGGACTTTTTAACTGGTGAATGTACTTCACCACACAAGAAGTTCCTGACAATGCAAATTCTAGATAGTGAGAGATAGACAAGTGAGTTAAAAAAAAGAAAGAGAAAGAGACAGAAGAATTCTCAAATGTTTTTAGAGCCAAAATTTGTCCAGGTTTGAGTTTGAAGAAATATCTGTATATGAAGAAAGGGCTTATTTTTCAGCTGTGGACTGGGTTCTTAATGAAGACTCTCCTACCCATTTGAAAATATCTTGTAGCACAGCAATGTACTGTATCGCTGCATTTCTGTTTCTTAAACTTCACTAAAAGACAGTGCAGAATCATAAAAATGTCTGTGTAGGAAATGACTCCTGGAGAGGATTCTGTCTTACCCTCTACTGAAAGCAGATTTAGCTCAGGGTGTTCAGGTCCCTGTGACTATGAACTATTGCTGTTAATATAGGTACAACTATAAAGTGAGGTGTGAGTTACATTAAAGAGCAAGGAAAGCAAGCATTGCTTTGCAGATTGCATTGCTAACATATGTAGCCTACTGAGTTGATAAAGACAAACTTCTATTAAGAAGAACAAAAGCTTCTACACAGTTTGTCCTCTGCAGTTGTTTTCAGTCACAGTTGGACATAACTTGAATTTACAACTTTGATTTTCTGAAAAAAAAATTATCCTAATGAGATATATTTGAGCATAAATGTAGGTATGTATGCAAATTGTATTATCCCTGAGAGCGAATCCTTGCATTTTTTCATGTGCATACAAAGTGGAGTTAATTTTTAACACACTTTTTCTAAGCATATTTATAAGAATTTTTTTCTTTCACTTTACAAGTAATATAGGAAAATAAAATAATCTGAAAAAAACATTGGAAGACTATGAAGAAAAGTAATAATTTTTATAGGCTGGTGTTTATAATGGGTATTTTACAGGAAAGCTGTAGGAAAAGGATAAAAATATAGCTGTGCTTGCAAAACACAAACGTTCGCTATTTGATTGTTGAGCAGAAAGTTAATGTATGTTGTATTACAATAAAATTCAAATGGTTTGTTTCTGGAGGGCAGAAAAGCAATGGAGTAATCTTCATTTTAATGCAACTCTTATCAGAAGAGTAGTATGTTCCTTTCAAGTCACAAAACTTAAAGACTAATAAACATTACAATAAGTCTTCTTGTTTTCATCTCAGTGGGTGATCAAAGTCTTTTAAAGCCAGTATTAGTTATAACAGACTACAATATATTAAGGACATCATCTTTTTTAAGACCTGACTCTCAGGTGAAATGATGTGGCATCAAAACCCTGAAACATGCCACAGCCTCATGATAAAATGTCTATCAATTACTTTGGTAATGGTCATGATAACGCAGAAGTAGGAATTGTATTTCTGTTACAACAAAAATTAACATAAAGTTAAGAAACTTGTTTCAGTATGTATATAGAAATAAATATAGAGAAGGAATGTAGTAAATTAATTTTCAAAACAAACTTAACATTCCTTTCATTGTATGCAAAAAAAATTTGAGTGTTTTCTGACAGATTTTTCATCTCTGACTTGTTAATAATAGTGATGTAATTCCTAAAAATAATCATAGCCTTTTTCTGTGAACTTTTCAGTCAAAAAAGTAGTATGTAGTTCTAGAAAATTAAATTTCATAAAAGTACCCATTTCAGCTCAGAAAATATCTTCCATGCATTCTAGACAATGGTTAAAGGCATCCATTTAATGAGGAACTATAATCAAATGTGGAAACACTTTGTATAAGATTTCACAGATTGGGGCTGGGGAAGTTCGGAAAAAAGAAAAGGAACAAATATTAAGAAGTTACACCATTGAGTTTAGCCAATCAAGACAGAAACTATTCAGGACTTCAACCCACTTTTAAAAATTCCACCTTCTGTGTTATTCCCAAACTTTTTTCAGCAAATTGATCTGAAAGTCAGGAATGAATTTTAATAACTCTAACTCATCATTGCTGGAGTGAAATTACTCAGCTGGTTTTGAATTTTGGTAGTAAATCACCATTAAACCTTCTTAATTGTCTGAGTAAATTGGATTTATCTTTTCCATCACGAAGCAGCACCAAATACAAAAAAATATTTCTGACCTACAGAGCTTTTGAGCTTCTGAGAGCAAGAATCTCTCTTTAAGCAACTGGAATTTTACACAACTAGAGGTAATTTAATAATTTCCTTCATTATCAGACTGTCAATCTGTGATGAGAGGCACGCTTTTCCTATTCCCTATCCCTAATGCATATTTCAACTGATTTAGAGTTCTTGAAAGGGAAAAAAAAGAAAAAAACCTCTAAACAAACGTGATCTTTTGTAAGATGACCCTGAAACAAATAAAAATGAGTCCTTGATGTGCTCCACAGACATGAACAGTATTACAGTATTAGAATTAATGTCACAGAACAGCTGTCAAACAAACAACAGTTTACGGCAGCCAGGAAGCTCTGAAAGCTGCTGATATGTGCAAGACTGGAGAAAAGGGCACAGAGAACACATGGTGGGCTTCACGTTCAGTGTCCTTTAGTTTTATCCTGTCTGCCCAGCAAAAGTCCTCAGTTAGATCATTGACCTAAATTGTGTCCTAACAAAACGGAACATTTCAGTTCAGGAGTTCCTTTGCTCCAGAAGATGCGCTCCTAGAGGAAAATACACAATCAGATCCACATCAGTGCACTGGCCACAGTGGCAGGGCCTGTAACTCATGTCTATACAAAACTGGGATAACAGGGTCACATTCAGGTTACTTTTCATAGATGCATGCCCTGGAGACTCCCTTCAGCTTTCTTTACAGTCATCAATCTTAAATACAAAAAATTCCTTAGACCATTTCTCTACCCTTTTAATAATAAACCTACCTTAAACATGCTGAAATATTAAGACATTCAGGGTGAATTTTTGGTTACTTTTTCTTTGTTTGTGTTTGCCTGTTTGTTTTGTTACTTATAAACTATAATTTCAGAAGCACGCTGCTTTCTTTTTAATCTCCGGACCACTCTTTTTTTAGGAGTATGATTTTTGTAAAATGTTTACTTCGTTTTCCTACCTTTTCACACTGAAAATGATTTGACAACCCACCAATTCCTCTTATATACTCTCATACTCTCTCTTCAAAAGCATCCCTGTTGACAATATCTACTACACTAGAAATTGTTAGAAAGTTACTTAGCATAAAATGATTCTCCTGTTTCACCTCAGCTTTTGTGTCTCTCTGCCTCCAACTCTCTCCACATGCTCATCTACTTGTTCAACCTTGTCAAAGACCAGACTATGAGTACTTCTGGGTACACTTTTTATTGCATTTCTGTTTTCTGGCTACCACAGTGAAGTTTGTCATCTTGACTTGATCTACCGTTGCAATATAATAGTGAGGTGCGGTGACAAGAATTCTGCAGCTGGTCTATTATTCAAAAGAAGCCAAAATAATGTCTTTGGGGCTCTATGACAATTTGAAGAACAATGCCCATCATAACCAGAGATTACAGCCTGCAGATGTATAACCTAAACAGATGGAATCCAGCAATGCATTATCTTGAAGCACAAGTTTAGCATTAAAAAAAAGAAAAAACCAACAACATTGTTATGGTGGCTGCTGTTAGTTGTTCTTTCACATGTGTACAGTTAAAACAGGTTGTTAAGAATAATCTTTAACTAACAACCATGCCAACATAAGACATTCCATATATGTGAAATAAAAGTACCCATGAGGAACTATTTGAAGTTTGGCACAAAGTGCAGCCAGAGTTCTGCATTTTTTGCTTCAGTAAATCCATTCTCCATCCAGAATCTATTTCCATCTTTCTTTCTGCACTTGCCTTCAATAATTTTAACTCATTTAGGAGATACTGTGGAAACTTGTCCTTCAAATTTATTGCAAATATGAAATAAATTAGCCACTGTAAAATCACAAGAACACTACTGGGTAGGCTAAGTAGTAATGTGTTTCAAGCTGAGCAAGCAGATGGCACTATTTTCATTCTTACTCATTTATTTTAAAGTATTTTGTTCAATATTTATCAGGAAAAAATGTTCTCTGAATTACTGAGGGCAAAAATATAGCAGTCAAACATTTTAGGAAGAGGGTTATAGTTTTACCTCAGCATTTTAAGACGTACACAAAAAATTCTGATTTAAAGCCAACAAAAACCCCTTTATATTTGAAAAATGTCCTTATGTAAAAGACAAAATTGTAGTATCAAACTAAATCTTTGCTGCTAAATGAGTTAAAATTCAGAATGCCACTTTCATATAGGTGTTCACTTAAACTAAATTCGATGTGAAAATCAGAGCTTCTGTACTGGGAGGTAATATTCTATAGCATACAAAGTCTTAATTTATTCAGTGTCTCAAACCCTTCTTGAAATTTACTGATTACTATATGTAAGAGCAGAATACTTGCTACCAATTGAGCACTGAGTACCACAACTAATAAAATCTGTTCCTTAAATTTTAACAAAATCTTTCCAGATAGAAGCATAATAAGAAAAGGCAAGTGAATACAGAAAAACCTGTCTCATCAGCAAGCCTAGGTCATATTAGACTCAACAATCAAGGACAGTCATCCAGTCCCACCACTGACAGAAAGATTCCTAAACCCACTGCAGTGCTCTAGTAACTTTTGTTTCTTTAGTCACACTTCTCCAAGGTTAATGATTTTAGTAACAAACTTTGGAATATGTAGAATGTCTCAAATCTTCACGTCTTGTATGTGACACATATTCCACAGATTTCATTCATCTGCCTTACATTTCCAGGCCTGAGAAAAACACACAGAAAACTTTGTGTCCACTTGAGTTACTGTTTTTCATCTTCATTTCTACAAAATCACAGAATTCCCTGTTCAAAATGACTTGAACAAGCTATTAACTATTAAGAAGTAACTATTTTTTATATATCCATATGTTCAGCTTGAGATTTGTAGGTAACAGGTAACTTCGAAATATCCTTTTAAAATTATGGAATATACTTATTGTGACTCTAAACAAGAGATCATCTGATCATGCTGGTGTCCCAGTTTAATAGCATACTTAGAAACACTAACTTAGAGAGGCTCAATACTGATTTCAATAAAGTAATAGATATCAATTAGTTTTACAGTAATTATATAGCCACTGTAGATAACTATAAAGGTGGAAGAAAATTTATATTTCCACAATTAATTTCCGGGGCTGGGGGAGAGAATGGAGGAGAGGGAATGGAGAAGACTTAATTCTGTTGTTAATGTAGAAGGGGTGGTTCTCCTAGAGGTCAATATCACCTGCCTGTCTGGTCACACTTAGCTGTATCATGAAGAGGATAAGACTCCTCTGGTTTTTACTTTTAAGCATTACATTTTACATATACATCTTAGCAGACAATGAGGTTTTTTAATTATTATTTTTTGAATCTATTAGCAAAACATTTGTAATTGGTTTATAATTTATGTAAAGTCAAATTTGCATACATACCCACACTCATATATAAAAATCTATTCATATAATCTTGATTTCTTATATGTTTATTTTTCATCAAAATTTAATGACATATTAGTGCCCTACTGGTCATTTTCTATATTCTACGGTGATAGTCCTTAATTGTAAAAAAAACTCCTGTAAATTTTCTACTCATACTCACTTCAGAGATTTAGATGTGCAAAACCGCATTTGGGTGTCAATTCCACTGCAACAGGTATCCTTATTTCCAAAGAGCATCCACTCCAACTTTTTACTTCATTATGTCAAAATAGCATTAGACCCCAAACTGCATTATAGGCTGACATCAAAAGTGTAACCAAATTTATTTTTTTTCTACTGTAAATTATTATGCATCAATACATTTAAGTTAAGAAATTTATTTTTGCTTTCCTTGTTTGATGGGTTTTTTTTCAGTGCAGGCTTTCAAACATCTGAAAGAGATTTTGTTTCTTGATAGGTACTTCCACTAATCTTGTTAGCTATCAGAAAAGCCAGAGCCTGCTGCTCTTTGAAATTTTCTGCACAATTCCAATTATACAATTCCCTGAAATCACCATACATCCAGCATGTCCTCTGGGCTCTTAAAGTCAAAATATTACTGCTTTGCAATATTATCCAGTATTTCTATATAATCTATATGCAAGAACAGTTTCCTTGTTATATTTGCACTTCATATTGTCTTCCTTCCATAATTCATTAGAAAATTCTCTACATAATCATCTAGAAGTACCTTTTCCCAGCTGGAAGCTTTTGCTTTCAATGCTCTATGTATACAACAGGCTAAGAATTAGTCTTTCCAACTTGTGGTTCATTAAGGAAACCATGTGTATGCATATATATAGGTGTGTATATGGGTATATGCAGTTTTTTTAATATGTTTATTCACAGGTCATGGGATAGTTCTGAACCAAAAACTTCCAGCTCACTAGTACTGAAAAGGAAGCACATAGTTTTTGATGATCACAAATTGCTAATACTGTCAACAGAGGTATAGAATCATTTATAGGAAACATACATATCTCTTATTCTTTCACACATGCCATTGCTTTTCCTAGTGCTATAAAGCCAACATAAATAGTAATTTACTTCTATGTGTTAATAAAACATAATTATTTAGTGCGAATATCAAACTCACTTTCATATTCAGACATAAGGGCAGAAGTATCACTTTATATCTTGAATTGTTCTGGAATAAAGATCACTTATATGTTTCTAATTCCCTAGTCAGCAAAGAGGAACAAACACCTTTAAAGGACTCCTCATGCTATCTCATAATAGGTGCATATGACCCAGTTAGCGGATGAGTGAAAGGCTGTGGGTGTTGTCTAGTCACATTTTAGTAAAGTCTTTGACACTTTCCCACAGCATTCTCCTGGAGTAACTGTCTGCTCATGGTGTGGACAGGCGCATTGTTCACTGATGGCTGGGCCCAAAAGGTGGTGGTGAATGGAACTAAATCCAGCTGGTAGCCAGTCACAAGTGCAGCTCCCAGGCCTCAGTATTGGGGCCACTTCTGTTTAATATCTTTGTCAGTGATCTGGATGAGAGGATTGAGAGCACCCTCAGTAAGTTAATTGTCAACACTAAATTGGGTGAGAGCGTTGATCTGCTGGAAGGGAGGAAGGCTCTCCAGAGGGATCTGGATGGGCCACATTGACGAGTCGAGGCCATTTAGCCAAGGTCAGGTGCTGGGTCCTGCACTTGGGTCACAACAACCCCAAGCAGTGGTACAGATTTAAGGAAGAGTGTCTAGAAAGATATTAGTTCATTGGATAATTGAATTGTTATTAGATATTGGATTATTGAATAAGTGGGAAAGTTAGCATGGGGGTGGAAAAGGAGGGAAGATAGAGGTTTGTGATTTTGATGTGGCACAAACTGTCTTAAAGAATCAAGGGTTTTTTCCTGCCCCACTCCACAGGATATCGAAGAAATAAAGTTGTTTTCTACAGTCCTACACTCTGCTAACATTTCTCTGAGGCATGTCACTAGAGACCTTGCAATTGACAGAGGAGTATTTACCAGTTTCTCTCTGTTTTTGAATCAAAAGGGAGGTCATTATTCTAAAAAATAGGAGTAATTATTTTGTTGGGTGTTTTAAATATTTTGGAAATCTGCATTTCCTGAGGTTTGAAGGGGATGGTGTCACAGTTTCTTGTGTTTTGGATTTGGGAGGTGTCAGAGACTGAAAATAATTCATGCCTCAAACATTGATACTACAAAAGGCAACAACCAGAGATGCCTCCCTGAAGACTGGGACTTTGGACTGAAAGTCAAGCTGCTGATTAGATAAAGGGAAAGCCCTTTTGTTCAATCACCTGAAACAAACAAGGCTGGGGGGAAAGGTATGCATCTCCAAAAAGCCAAAGCCACCAGCTGCGCTGATAGAATCGTGCCCGGCTGAGTTTGGGGTGTGGGGGAACACAGCTCACAGAAGCCAGGCTTACAAACTTTCCCCCCAACCGAGTGCAGTGGGGGAGAGGAGATTTTTGGGTGTGTGGCATAACCTCTGGCCAGAGGTACTGAACATCCATCCTCAACTATACAAACTGGCCCAGCTGTGTGAAACCCAACCCCACAGGCCAAAATCCACGGGACTTTCACGTGAGAGGCAGCTGAGACCATCAAAGACCCCCCAAGGTGCCCCCCCGGATGCCTTGCACTACAGGACCACATGTGATGCAACAGATCCAAAGTCTGTTGCAAGAGACAATGGCAAACTCCAGGGACATGCCTAGACATCACCCCCTGGCTTGAGGGTATATTAACCCAGGGCACTCTGTGCTTGCTGGGGGGACCTTCACCATCAAGAAGACCGGCCGGAGAGAATCATCGGGATGCCAGTGGGACCCACGGAGCGGTGATACTCTTTTATTCTGCCTCTGTCACTTCTCTGTCCCCTCAGCCTTTTCCCTTTTCCTCCCTTTCTCTTCTTTCTCTCTCTCTCTCTCTCTCTCTCTTATTTACTATCAAATAAAACCCATACTATTGACTGGCATATGGTCTCGTTTGCACCTTAATTCGGGCAGAGGTATTTCTAAGAACCTAATAATCGGATCATGACAGGAGGTGAGGTGTTTCTCTTTTGTTGTATATTTTTGTGGCTTTCATTTTTCAAACAGAATGACACAACAGGGTGTGCATTGTGGTATTCTAGTGACATATTCTGGTGATTATTAGATAGAAAGAAGAGGACAGAAGGCCAGCAACCTCAAGGACATTTCATTATTAGTTCATAATCATAATTAATTCCCTGGAGTATCTCATCATGTTCATGAGCTCTTTAAAAAAGACAAAAATTTAGCAGAAAAATACCTGCAAAATTGCCAGTATTTTTATTTTAATTAGTCAAAATATGGTACTAGAAAAAATAAGCACTGATACTTTCCAAGTGTTCATTGTAATACTTCGTGATTACAGTAAATTTTTGCACATTGTACATTGTAGTTGAATGTAATACTTGTCGTTTTTAAAAACTGTGCAAATAAGACAATGTATGTTCACAAGAGCTGCAAACCAACAAAAGAAGCTTAAACTTTTAGAAATAATTAATACTGAAATAAAAATACTGTCTTATTCCATAAAGGGAATAGGATCTGTCCTCCTCAGGTTACTCCAATTTCTTCCAGAAAGTTCTACCAGGAGCTGATGTTTGATTTTGGGACATCAGATTTTGGGACATCACATATGCCAAACTGAACAGTGTACTCATTCCCAGAAAAGAAAAACCTCTTTGTTCCAGGGGAAACAACATGACTGAAGACACTGGCTGCCTCTATATTCTTGAATGTCTCTGCTCCAAGAAGCCATTCCTGGCTCTGTACTTAATGAAGAAATACTGCTCCCCCTCACTGTTCAACGTAGGATAGCCTGTCATGCCTACTTTAGTTGGGCAGCCACATCCAGATTTTACAGCACTTGGTTTTAGGCTTTCTTTGGTATCTGAATCCTCAGACATTTTCCTATAATTTTCATTGCTGTGGTTTTTTGAATTCTCAGTGGTTGAAAAAATGTGGTGACTGAGCCACAGCTCAGCTGTAATTACTTTTTTTAGAATGTGAAATGGCATTACGTATTTCTTTCCAACCAACAAAAATCGGGGGAAAGGTGATCCAAATAAGTTTCTCCTTTGAAAAGACTGCACAAGTCATTATTATAAGATACGTTTTAATTAACACAAGGCTATTACACCGTCCCTCATGCATATGTGTGTTACAATGTCTGCCTGTATACAGAAGTTAAATGGGCCTCTTATTTGCAATTATAAGTATGTACAAAATGGAACAGAAGAAATATCACTCCATGGTTTTCTTTTTCCTATGAATTTCCTTTTTCCTTTTTCCTTTGAAAGTTTATCCCAGTATTTCGGAACTTGATCATACATATAGTATGGCTATCCTCAAAATACATATAACGAACAGAGTTAAAATGTATTATTTGAGTCACAGTGCTTATTCTGCTCTCTATGGTCAGAATAAGTTCAAGTAGCATGATAAATGTTTAGATTTTCTAATAGCAAGAAATGTTCAGTTTCCAACCTATCACTTGCATTTTTCATCTACTCAGAGGCAGAGGTGGAAGATTTTGAAGACATATGCCACCCAGGGAACTTTCCTATTTTTAAAGTATCATAGGTTGCTCATATAACCACAGTGCTGGCTGGCTGTTTACAAAAGAATTTTTAACAAACTGGTTTTTGTTATAACTGGTATTTTTCAATGGATTATTCTGTTTTTCTCAAGCCCAAGCTTATTTCTCTCTAAACTTTCTATTGGGAAGTCTCCAGCACTACTAGATGTGTTTGCCCCATCTAAACAGCAGCACCTGTCTGACCTCTTGGGTCATAGCTTCAGTCTCCCTGACACTGAAACCACGCAACACTTTTTCCGATCTGTATCCTCAATGTTTTCATTTATGAATAAAGTAGATGAAAATAGCATAAGCCACATTCTGTACAGAATCACAGAATATGCTGAGTTGGAAGGGACCCATGAGGATCTTCAAAGTCCAACTCCTGGCCCTGCACAGCATCACACCCAAGAGTCACACCATGCATCTGAGAGCATTGCCCAAATTCTTCTTGAACTCTCAGTGCAGCCTGCTTGCACTGGGAAAAATGAGTAACATAACTAGATGCTAACACCTAACAACACAACAATCCATCCTATGCTTGCCTTTCCTCTGTCATCCACTCTCTTTAAATGAACAAGTACAGGAACCCCCAGGGACCTGTACTTGCAGGAATACATTGTCCCATGGGTAGTGGTGGGGTGTGGGGGCCCTTGCCCACTCCTCATTCTGCAAACTCACGAGAGGCAGAGGATTGAGCATAGAACAAACCCCATTCATTACCATTTATCTTTCTCTTAAGTCAGCAAAGAAAGAATCAAGCAGGAGTTCAGGGAAAGGAAGAAAAAGGAAGATTTTCATTTCCATATGGAAATAATTTAGCAATAAAGATATTGAAATATTTAAAGACATCCAATACCTGTTGAACTGATGTGCATGTATGTACAGACTTGTTGTCTTTACTTTCTAATTTTTGTCTATTTTTAAAGAATGGAATGTTTCAAGAAAGCTTTTTTATAGTACTTAGATTATAAAGTAGATTACTAGTTTGAAATATCTACCTGCGATTAAACAAACTGATTTAGCTGATAATACTGGTTTTCTTCTTAAGCCTTGAAATCCAAACATCTTTTGAATTTCCAGTGTTTATAGCATGTTGTTCTCCTGTGTAACATAAAATAAAAAACTCCTGATTGAAAGCAATGCTTCAAAGGATCCCACATCAAATAACCCCTATGCCTTATGACAGTGATATGACACTAGCTTGGGACACACATTCTATTATAAAACATATATAGGAAAATATTTGGTTTTAAATGTGTCTCACATTTTCTATCTCATTTTGAAAGTCACCTTGAATCTCATTCTTAGATAGGATACCTGTAAATGTAGATGATGACAGCAAAACAAAAAAAAGAAATTAAACCAAAAAAATCAACACTGTCCAGACATGTCATCCTTTATGACATTGGTAGATACAGACAGCTCCAATAAACAAGAGATTTTGCATATATTCCTGTATACAGTCTTATTTCAGAGAAAGAATATTTAACAACTGGATTCTCAAAAAAAAATAGAGACAAAGGGCAGACTCATTAAAGAGCCTCTGGGTAGCATCCCAGCTATAATTGTATGTTCAGCTGCTTCACTAGTTACCATTGAATTTATTAGCCCTTTGATGAAGTCACAAATGAACTCTCTATGAGAGCTCTCTCACAGATCTCTGACTGTTCTCCTCTGACATCCTCTCACCGTCTATCCATCTCGTCATTGATTATATGGGGAATCTATGACAACTTACTTAAAGTGCCTCAATTTAGAGTGGAGAAGTAGGCAGAGTTAATGAATATTCTAATGATTGTAGGTCATCAGGTACTTCCTTGGAAAGTTTAGCTGTTCTTTGGAAAAGACTTTTTGCCATTGTTATTGTTCTATGCTGGACACTAACCAGTCAGCATACAAATATATAATTTCTGTTCTTGTAAGAAAGAACACCATTACCTGAAATTTCCAGGAAACTTTCAAAAGCTATTAAAAAGATAAAATATTAGACCAAGGCCTGGTTTAAAGAAAGCATTCAGCACCAAAATGACATATGGCTTTCTATAATATCATGGCTAATGACTGGGATTACAGAATGCAGGTGTAAAAGAGAAACTCCAATACAGCAATAAAAGCAATTAGATTATTCAGCTTTGAAAGTAATCAGGTCACAGAGAAATAATGCAACACAGAGCAGATCAAAATCTGCAGAGACATTGTCACATCAAGTTTCCACAGCTTTAAGAAGCAGATAAACACCCAAATATCTGTTGACACTTAATTCATAGAATATGTTATAACACAGGTCTGTCTCATAGTAATAATTATTAAGATCTTGTGCATCCTTTACTTTAACAAATTCCAATGATAACAAATATGAAATTTATTTCAATAAACTAAGTAGAGACCTCATCAATCTGTACAGGATAAGAGAATTCAATCTGCAATAAAACCAGCTAATTCACCTGAGGAAAAAAAACAAACTCACAAGCCAACACAAAGAAATGCAAAAACCAAACCGCTATTCAATAAAAAATGAAAGATTACAAAAACCACTGGTGCCTATAGATCTCTGAGAATATTGAAAAACTAATGTAGCATCAATGCACTGAGACAGGATGGACAAAGTTAACAGCCCAGACTACAACATGTGATCCACTTGCCAATGGAGAAATTGCATGTACGTCATTCTGTAAATATCTAAGTACTCTTATTCCATGACTACTTAGAAAATACCAAGGCTTTTCTAGACTTTGACAAAAAAATAATAAGAATTATTAGGATTAGGGGAAAAAAAGATTGTGAAAATGTTAAAATATGGACAACGAACCTATTTTCAATATGTATTGGTGAGTTTTATCTTCATATGCATGTTTTATTATGGATTTAATACTTTATTTCAGACAAAAAAGACAGCTCTGCTTTGAGGATGGCAAAGTAGGATGGACTGGATATATGTATGAAACATAAAAAAAAAGAGTGAAAAGATTGCATAGAATGATCTAAGACACCAAAACCAAATTATAAGGGATCAAATAGAGACTTTTTAATATGTTTATAGAAGAAATCATCTTTCAGAAGGTTTCATATGCCAATTCTCCATTTATTTTAATTGTCCTTATAATGTCTTTTAGTTTATACTGAATGTTCCCATGTAGCTTACAAGAACATCTGCTGAGGTTGAACATACTCTTAAGGTGAAACTCTAACTAATTTAATTAATAAAATAATTTTCATCTGGGTTTTTCTGGTCATTTAAACACCCTCTATTGAAAAAAAATCATAAATTAATTCAGCTGTTCTTCAGTATGCATCTTAGGATGGGGACTCTGCACAGCTTATAAAAAATGTAAAGATAATGTAGCTGTTTTCATAGTTGACTTGAAATGAAAAACAATATAATAACAGGCAGGGATAAGAGCACCCAAAAAAATGTATTGGAGGTTCTGCATTGTTTATGAGTTTCCTAGCTATTATTTCAGAAAAGAGACCCCATTTTCCCAACACTTCCTATCCGCTTTCATTGTGAATATGCATTTCAATCTCAGCATTGACTGTGGATCATTTTCAATATTTGCAGTCATACAGCTTTATATGGTTTGTCATATGCTTTAAGTTTATAATTTATCTCTGGGGATGATGAGATAAAACACTGTTTCCTGTATTATAGGTTGTGGAGGCTCTGATTCACGCAAAGAGAGATAGCAATGATTGGAGAATGACACCATCTCCTTCCTTCCATTTCAAAAGGCTGATGATTACATAGTAGTGAGAAAAGTATAGCCCACATTATGGATAAAAAGACTTAACCCATGGAAATAATACATCTCAGTTATTTTATATAGATTTTTTTCCTTCTTACAACCACACATTACATTGGCTTGGAAGTCGTGTCTGCAATATGTGAAGGACACAATAATGTTTTTTACTTCATGAGATTATTTACATTTCTATTAATTAAAACAATACTAGAAACAGTTTAATTTATTTTCAGAAAATTAGAAGTCATTTAACATTTTACTTAGGCTGAAGTTTGCCCAAATTTTGCTTGATTCTCAGTTCCTGAATAATTTTCTAATTGACATACTTTTTATTACCTTGATTATTTTTCCCCTTTTATTCCTTTTGCAGTACTCTGAGAGTTAATGTCCTGACTAGTTTACATTCGCCCTTTTGAAGAGTCTGAATTTCTATGCAGAAAATGCTGTTCACTGCAGATAACAAGACCATTAAAAACATTCTGTTGTACCCAATCCACTACTGCTTTATGTGCAAGATGAATACTAAAAGCACCATTAGCAGCAGAGACAGTAACCGATCACTTATTGACAATTATATAATTAATTAAGTAGTTGCTTCACATTAACAGTTTCAATCTGAATGTATACTTTCTGTTATGTATCTAAAACAAATATTTGTTGAACTGGAGGACAGGACCAATCTTAGTTGCTTTCTAACCAGAGATCTGCAGGAAACAAGAAGCGAGCATTATGCAGCACATGGCTTCGGTCTGCATTCATGACTCACAATCATGCTACGCTTCTTGTGCAGCAAAGGAACAGCACGTACTTTGCCATGCACAAGAGACTACTGTCTTCTTCCTTGTGCTAATGCTTCTTTCTACTGTTATGGATAAAATGACACTCAAATTATCTTAAGAGTCAAAGATGTTAGAACAGAAATAAACACGTATCAATCAGCTACACCTCTCGCAAGGAAAAACCCAAACTTTTTTACATATGTGTTTATTTCTGCTTCTTGAGACTCTACAAAATGTACTGTGTACTTAATTAAGCCTTCTATATACAGTGTTTTATCTGGAAATCATGGTTAGTAAGGGCATCCTAAAAGTTTTCAAAGGAGAAATATCTTATATAAAATCTTGTACCAGTAGGATAAGCACCATATACTTCCCTCAAACTTCTTTCCTATTGATCTTACAAGTAGAAAACAGAAATGAATAATTGCCTCTCTTGTTTATATCCCAGTGTTGCCACTTCACTGTTCTGCAGCTTGAGAAAAACAGTGATTTGAGGGGGTGGTGTGTGTGCTATGAGCATGGTGTAACAGTACTTCACACATTGATATTTCCAAAGTACTGTGAAATGTAATGAATGTATTTTAACTTCTTTATATAGAAAGGCTCTGTAATATTGATTAAAAGGAAAATAGAGCTTCATTATAACACATTTTTACACAACCAGCCCTAGAATACCTCTCCACACAGGAATGCAACCAGATACATCAATGACTGTCTAATTCTTCACTTTCAGTGCTGACTTGACATCAAGAAAAAGCTCCCTCTGTAATAAACTGAAATGTTTCTCTGCAGCATTTACAAGCTCCTGGAAAAATTGCCTGAAGGCTCAAAGATTTAAAGTGTTTTGTCTAATAAACAATTTAAATAATCCTATTAATTTAGCAAATCAATAAAAAATAAACAATGAAGATTCCTTTACATAACTTTACATGGAAAACACTCTTTATGCTTGTTTAAGCTAATACAATGATGTATTCTCTCTGTCAGACAGTTATGAATATACCTGTCTCTAAAAATCCCTACTGGCAAATTGAAGTCTAAAAGAAGGCAATGAATCTAACTATTCATGATGGAGGACTTATCAAGGTAACTACACAGACAGGGAAGGGGGAAAGTTGATGTATTAAAAATGCCTCTACTATTACAACTCTGGGTAAAGGCCTTTCAATCCAAGAGCAAGTTTTTAAAGTAAATAAAACCATTTATGTTCAGATCAATGGTCATGTTGTCAATAAACATCACTCCTGAAAGCCCACTTACCTCTACCTGTCCATCTGTCTTCCAGCCATCTCTCATTTCTTCCTCACATTTTCACACCATGTATTGCTGTGTCTGCAGCAGATTCCCCTTCATCATGCCTCTTGCTATACACATTGCTCTCCTTAAGCTAAATTATATTCCTGAGCACAAGATGATATTAACAGGAGATAGACTGGATAGCTCTGATCTCTTTTTTCACCTTCTTCAGTCAATTAATGACATATTGTAGATGCGTTTGGTTTTTTTTTTTTTCACTTCTTTTCCCTGTTTTTTTTTTTTCTTTTTTTTTAACTTAGAAGTGCTTTCCAGGTCACAATGTCAGAAATGAAAAGGATAAGATTGCAAACATGCTAACTCCTCTGCACACTATCCTTAATAATTCTCTATTCTCACCTAGCCTTCAGGAGGTACTCAGCAGGGCACAGGTCTCACAATCACCCTGTGTCCTGTGCACCACGCCATATGCACAGCCTGGGTGCCAGAGTGTGTGAAATGGCAATGGGAGCTTTTGTTTACTAAACTAAACTTATCAGCATATTCTAAGATGTTTAGAGAGGTTTTCAGCTGATCACCATAGGTTCCTCACTTGCAAGGAAGTGTAGAGACAAGGAGGCCCAGAAACTTTTGGCTGTATTGACTCAATTTTCAGTGGCTGAACAAAATTCACTTTATGCCTCTAACGTAAAGCTGTAATTAAGAGGAAGTGCTAGCTTTCCTCTTTTCAAGATATCCTGAGTTTGTGAAAAGAATGTTCTCTGACACTCAAGCCTTTGCTGCAGCTTTGGAGAGGTATACAACCTTAGTGCTTTTGAGGATCTTCACTGGCTCCTCAGATTGTAATGCTATATGTAAGGGCTGTATAAAGTCGTAATGCAGATCTCAATTATCAAAACAAAAACATGAGCAAATCCTTTTGTGGCATTTCTTTTTTGCTTCAAATAATCCTCTTTTTATGTTGGGCGCTGGTACCGGAGTGTAAGCATATGCCACTAACATTTTTACTATGTCTGTGTACTCTCATACACTGTAAAAATCTTTAGATTCACTTCTTGATGGGGACAATAATGGAAGTAATTGTGATACTCTGTTGTGAGACAGAGATTTATGCTTGTTCTGAGCAGCAGAGGAACTAATGTGGCATGCAACAGCAGAAACAATGAAAAGAGGAAAATTGCAGAGAGCTTTACCACAGAACAAATCTGGAACAAGTCCTGGGAATCTGAAAAAGCTACAGTAGTATTGTATTGCATTGCAAGGAACAATTCTGAATTATTATTTTGCAAAGGAAAAGGCTTATAGGAAAAGGAACTAAAGACAGAAAATACTAATGGAAAGGACCACTTTTATGCCGCTTCCAACTGTTTAGCTTATTCCCTTCAAGCCATTTCAGAGAAGACATGAGAAGACTCCCTTTGTACAATTTAGTCTTTCCAAAAAGCTGAAGTAAAAACATTTCACACCCTGCTGTCAAAACCATGACTCTTATGGCACTATTATTTCTATCATCTTATTTGTTCTAAAAGCATCTCTAAAATAGCAAAATATCAACATCACAGGATGCACTGATAATGAAGGAATTACAAGCTACTTTCATGACAGGACTTGAGTGGTCCAAGTTCTTTTTCTAATTTGTCACCATATCAGTGGAAACACATCTGTTAATTACTACTCCTCAGCAAAGCACATCATTGCCTGCATGAGTGCTTCTCTCCGATTCCTCTGGAAAGCTAAACTGCCTTGTTAAATCTCAGGTGAGCCAAGCTAACCTCTGCCTTTGCAGCAAACCAGAAAACACTAATATTCTCTGAATCAAACAGCTGTCTTAGCTGAAAGGCAACAGCTTACACCGTCACCAAACAGTTGAGTTGCTGCCTGAGTCAAGAGTTAAGACAGATCTAGGAGCAGTACAAGCAACCTCCCAGGCTGAAGTCTGAGGTGCAAGGTAGCATTAAATCCTGTGAATGAAAGATTCCTTCTGGCTGAACAGATTCTGGGACTTTGGTGTTATCACACTTTGTAAAGCAATAACGAGAGATTATATTCCTGATGTGCTTCATATGATACCAGATGATAAAATAAGGTGTAGACAGTGGAGAATCAACATATTGAATCTGTTTTATTTAGACAGTGACTAAATAATTACACTTTTGAAACTTCTTTCTTTTTAATGCAATAAATGGCAATAAAATAATTCAAAAGATGCTTTAACCTTAAGAGGTTTAAAAGGATTCAAGATGACATGTTGCTACAGTCTAAAATATATCACCATTCAATATAAATCAGGTTTTCAAGGATTTGTAACATTTAAAAACTTACTGAAGGCTTGAATTATAAATTCAGTACAAGAACATGTCTGGGGGAAAAACACGATAGAAACCTTTTTCCCACTTCTGGGTTATATACATGAAGATAAAAAAACAAACAGTAGTTTATCACTGAGAATAAAAGAAAACCATTATACCAATTAGAGTCTATCTGCTGTGAAGTCTATGATTTCCATATGCATATTTGCACATTTTAAGGGTACCTAAGCAAAGCCTTCTTTCTTTAGCTGAATTTTTCAAGCCTGTGCAATAACAGATGACTTTGGGCACTTCTAAGAAGGGCAGGGGAGAAAACTAATGAGATATAAGCTTTATTGTTTACAGATATGTTTTCTATGTAAACACAGCTTCCTTTTTTGTCCCCCCCAAAAAATTAACAGGGAACTTTAGTTTGTGGACTACCAGTGACTGCATGGTAACTTTACGGGTAAATATAACATCTAACAGTTCCTGTATGCCAAAAAAACACCCTCAAACAAACCTAATTCAAAGTGCTGATCCTTAACAAGTCTTAATTCATCCGGTTTTTTGGCAGACTAGATGTTTTCAGTGGCACTTATTCCATATGTTCTTTTGGTGAACATCTGAGGAAGGTAACTGGTGGAAATCTCAGGTGCAATTCTCTCATAACCCATAAATAAAATGTTACTTAAATATCGCCTCATTGCAGTTATTAGCCATGTGCATTTGGATCCATTATGATTCTATTTCCTTGTTAGACCAAATTCTTGATTTATTTATTTTGATGGAGTCTGCAGTGAAATAATTTTAATATCCAAATTTATTTTAAATCAGAGGAGAAAATGTGAAAAATAAATACCATGTAAATGTAACAAAAAGTCCTCTACTCGTCTTGTTGACTTAAATGGAAGTGAAATAAAATGAAAAAATTGGCATGCATGCCAATTACCTGTAAGCTAAGGCCTGCCCTTCTAATCAGGTCTGAGTAGGTGTGTCTTGACATCTGTTAAGGAACTCTATTGATTTTGAGGAGGCTCAAACAAATGATCAAACATGCAATGCACTGAATAAGACATCAAGGTAAAACAGTAAAAAATTCCATGGTAAGAATATTTAAAAAATAATCACAAGCATTTAAGATATAACTAGTTTATTTTTGCTAAAAAATGCTTATCTTGTTATAGAGTTGTAGTTAATTATAATGTACTGTTTAAATTGAAATTATTGTTATTCTTTAAAGATCAGCAATTCATGATGAAATATCACTGCTTTATAATTATTATTCTTAGTTAACTTCCAGCTTTCTGTAGTCTCAAAAGTAAATTTACCTACCTGCTGATAAAAGCCAGTTTTTATAAATTTTCATTTAATTGCTTTCTACTAATTTTCTTTTTTTTTGTTTGTATTTGCCCACCTTCAAAGAATCTGTACTAATGTAATCAGTTGTATTTGATGATGTTTACAGCAAAATATCTAACAAGATGCTTATCCCATAGATTTTACTGAGAATTAGAGAGAAAATGCTGTCTTTAGAAGACAATTTAGATAATGTCCATTACATCCTCTTACGGTTTCACATCATACTGAGCATGTAATAATTTCTTCAAATTTGTGTAAAAACATAGCTTAGAAAGGTGTCATTCAAAACTCAAAAACTTCAGAGACACTGAATATCTGAGGAGCAAACAGACCTCTTTTATTCACTGGTTGTATATTCCATTTATGTCCCTCAGTACTCCTTCACCATTTTTAACAAAGTTGCAAATTTTCATCATCCATTATTTTGATGGCATGACATCTAGTGTCTTTCCAGATTATCCATAAAGGCTTTAAATGCTAAATATACTAGGGGTGATTAATTACTCTTCTTCTGTACTATTGCACCGATCTGAAAGCATCACCCTTCAGCACAGTCTTCATTTATAGTTCACAGCTAGTTCTCTATATACATGGAATCGTAAGTTAATATTTTCTTAATATGCATGAAACTCTGAGTTAACATTTTCAGCAATACAGGTTGCCTTTATCTACTGCTCTCTCTTCTTTCATGAATGTTTTAAATGCTCTTTATTCTTGCAATTAATCCATTGAGTGAATTTCTTTGTTTGAATGTTGTTCACACACCACAGTCATCACTTCTTGAACTAATTTCGAAGACTTAAACAGAATGTATCAAGATTTTGTTTATTGTAACAAACATTCTTAATAAAGTCAGACTGCCTTTTAGTTATCAATCTATTGTAATACTGAAGGGCATTTTAATTCTTTAGCAGAGTGTACATATCAACATTTCTATCGGATAAATAAAAATCTGAATCTATCACAATATTCTGAATACCATGATGAGTACCGAATGCAATTTCAAGTAAAAACTGGTCTAGACCATTTAGAGTTTACTTACTCTAAAAACTGCTTATTTGCTTATAGAGTTGTAGTTAAGTATAATTATTATGCACTGCTTAACTTTTAATTTCTTTAAAGATCAGAAACTCATGAGGAAATTACACTGATTTATTAATTATGTGCCTTTTGCAACAGTTGAGTTAGGGGACAAATTTCAACTACTCTTGTAGAAAAAAGTCTGACATATATTGACAGATAATTTTCATGTTTTACCCTTAATTCTGAATTGTTCCATTTGGAGTTATAAAAGAATGTGGAAGTTGTAACTTTCCAAGACAGATGTAAAACATGACTCCTTGTTCTGGCATTTCCTTGACAGTGCATTTGTTATCCATTCAATTCCTAATATTTAGCTTTTGGGGAGAGCTAATTGCAATCAGAGCATTTATTTAAAATCTTATAAACATATATTATGATCCTGCCATAGGAGGTATGTCACAGTAGCCACAACTGCAAGGCATGTAATCGCAAAGCCAAATTGCGCTTCTTAGTTATACATGTGTAAGAGAAATAATGTCTTCTAGAGATATGAATCCCAGGATGGGCCCCCATCTGTTAACTATCCCTCATTACAAATTAGAAAATATTCCTAATGTTTGTACTTTGGTGGAACTTATGTAAAACCTTCCACCATAAGTCTGTGTTCTCATATACAATGAGCCACACAACCAAAAGGGTATTGTTGATCCATTCAAGTGTGGTTATGGAAAAACATAAAGTGTTTATTAATAAATAAAGGGTTGCATGATCTGATTTTATTGTGAGCTTTTGGCATACTTAAATTCCACATGTTAAAGAAAAAATTGTAACCATTATTTCTCTCAATTAGTTTCCAAGTGTTGATGGAATAGTGCACTGATTCCAGCTCCTCAGATACCTTGTCAGTTTTTCACAGTGAAAAATCTCAAGTCAATCCTTCTGGAACATGCTTGAGTGTTACCACAACTATTTGGTAAATGTTTTACACAAAAATAAAACAAATTGACATTTGTTGCTTTTTGAGTTCCAAGGATGTTATAGTCCCACTAAGATATTTTTCTTTCAACTATAGAACCAATTAAAAGACATAAAATGATGAATTTCATGGTCATTATATTTGCAAGAATACCTATAAATACATATATTACATTTTGAGTGAACGTGTTTATTTTATAGATTATTTACCAAAGTTAGAAAATCACTGAATAAGAAAACAAGTTTTTCCTCTAAAATACTGCTGAAAGGAACTCATGCAACCCATGCAAAGTTTAATTGCTAAACAAAATGTTGGCTTTCTGTGAAAAATAACTTGAAGCACGCTATGTTATTATACTATGATATTTTTCCTGGGCATAAGTTTAAAATAATATTATTTGTGATATAAGAAGTTGAATAGTCTAATAATTTATCAAAGTATGTGGTCAATTGTCAACACAAACTTATAACGTATTAGATAAATTTCAAGCCAACAGAATCTTAGGGTAATAAGGTAGTTGCCATTACAGTGTTATTTCAGGATTCAGGTATTGAATTGACAAAACTAAAAGGATAAATCCTTATTTATGGCTCCACCCCAAAATGTACTTAACCCATCTCCAAGGACAACATGCAAGAGAAGGGGTTGCAGCCCTTCCCTGAACTTTATTGCATTTAGTCCTTGAATTCCCTTCTGACTCTTTTTTATTTAACAGTGCAGACATATCCATATTAAAAGAGAGAAAAGGCAAGTGCTTAGTATGCACCTTAAACTCAGCTTGAAAGTGTAAGTATAGCACTGTGCCAGAAAATAATTCTGATCTTGTGCTTGAGTTTCATAAAGCTATTGGCAAAAGTTCCCCTAAGGATATGAAGTACTGATACTGCACATCTTTGGAAGCACTCTCAGTTTATCTGAGCTGAGTGCTGAGACACGTTCATCTTATCAAAGCCCTTTCGGGATCCAGGAAAACAAGAGTATCTTTATGCCTAGACACCATAAAGGACTCAACTTGCTAAATACATACAGACTGTCCCTACCAGCTTACAGCATAGCTGGGGTACTCAACTTCTACAGAATAATGCTCTAATTAGGGCATTTGCTCTGAATTTTAGGCATAATTGAACTTAAGGAGATTTGCCTCTACACCAATGTCTTCCAAGAACACTGTTCTAGCCACAAAAAAACCCAGAGCCCCAAAACACCAAAAACTTCCTCTGTGTCAGAATGTTCTGTTCTCCTGAAATTATACTACACTTCTGCTAAGACTGAAAATGGGTGGATATAGAATGAGTGAACCTGCCTTGATAACCTACTGGATATGCAGTGATTTGAAATACTCCCATACTATATTATATTCTATTATTATATTTCTTTGAAAATGCAATCCTGCATGAAAAATCCATATGAAATTAGAGAACATAGGTCATCCCAATGCTCTTCTGTCTCAAATTGTTTTCTGGGGCTGTGAACAAAAACTGATGAAAAATCAGAGCTCGATCTTGAAGATTGTTCATATTTTTGAGGTGAATGTAAATGCATGCTTTCCCAGATTCCAGTCTGGGAAAGTGTGAGGAAAAGCAGTCTGCTTTCTTATATTTAATATTTGAATGGTCCATGGGCCATTGAATAGATTACACAAAAAAAGTGCTCAAATAAACTCTGTTTAACAAGTTCTAAAAAGTGTTTGTAATTTCCAGAAAACAGCAGTATCTTAGAAAAATACCGAGAAAAAACTTCAAGAAAAACAGTTAAGGAAGCTCCAGAAGTGCATCATAACACTGCTAATGGAGCTCTTCAGAGGTGGAAGTTTAAACCAGCCTTTCACTCTGATTATCTTTGGGTCTGGATTGACTTCTGATGCAAAATAAAGCTGCTTTAGGATTATTTTAATTAGTATTAACAATTAAGTCATGTACCTTCCAATTCTTCGCTTTTTATGGAACTTGTCAGATTACAGCAGTACACCTCCATGTGTACCTCCAGTGTCTCATAAAATTCCTGACAAGAGGAATTGAATTGACTACACCTGACTAGGTGCTGCACAGGAAAAGCCATTTTGATTTTACATTTTCACGAAGGGGAAATTCAGCCAAAAGTAGGTAAGTAGCTACCGCAGTAGTGCAAAGATATAGTAGAACATGACAGGTCCTGGATGTGTATTCTTCAGGGAAATCTTTTGGACATATTTTTTAAGCATGTGTTTATTAATTTCAAATAGCTTGGGGTTTTGCCCAAAGACAAGAATGAAATAAGGACTGTGATTTTCTCTGTCTCATAATCAGATTCAAATTAAAACATTTAAAAATGTACTAGAGAAAGATCAAGCAAAATTGACTATTCTTTGCTTTCGAGCCAAGGAAAAATAAGCCTTCTACTTTTAATCTCTGTCTTCTGTTAAATCTTTCATAGAGAACAAGTACTAATAGTCTGAACTCTCTAACCTCTCAGTGATGGGCATGTAGTATGTGAATAGTAAATTACCCAGCTCTAAGAACTCTCCAGTGTGAAAGTGTTTACTCCTCTTCTAGCAAAGGTGCTTCAGAGAAAATAAGTCTGATCTCAGTAACGTCTGTTTGGGGTTGTACAACAATATGTCTTGATACCTACAAATGGGTTTTGCTTTAAGAAAATATTTTATTCTTGTTCAGACAAACTGGGACCTTGCTGACAGATGACATGCAATGATATGCAAGTGCTTCTGAATAGACATCATTGAAAAGTTAGAGCTAAATCCATCTTACAATGACCAGTGATTTTAATGAAGTCTTTTAACATGATCAAGAGAAGTCTAAAATTGATTTGAGAAATGTTCTCAACATACACACAAAGAACACAAAAATTCAAAGACTGATCCTATAATTAGAGAAACACCCCAAAAGAAAAATAGAAACACTGATTGAAAAATGAGCTATTGAACTAAAGCACAAAAGACTTCTTTGAAAAGAACTTAGTAAGTTTCTAAACACAGTCTGCACTGAGAAGTAATGAAAGCATGTGCTAACAGAGATGATTGAACATTAAAAGATGAATCTTCTGGCTTTTTCTCTAGGGTTTAGGCATATTAGATCCAATCTTTAATACTATTCTTTCTGTATTAAGTGAGTTTCATAAATTGCCTCCAACTTAACCAATACTTGTCTTCAAAGAAGGTTTCAGGTTTTATAACCATCATTGTTTGTTGTACCTTGTTGTACTAATTAAAGGAGAGCCAGAAATTGATGTAAGTGCAATTGAATGACTCAGGCCAGCTTAGTGCTTGCTCCACCTATACATGATCTTTGTAGGAAATAGCCACTTGGAAAGATCCAAGGCAACTGGAGATCAGGGGTCTAGTACTCAAGCTGTCTCCATCTTATTTTCATTTGGCTGTGAATATTTATTCTCAAATATGCCCAGAAATCTTTCCCAATGTCTGAGGAAGTGCTCCTGATACAATGCATTGGCCACAAAATCATAAAGCACACATTGTACAGCAGTAAATAAAAATAGTGCACATCCAGTACACATCTAATATACACTGGGCAGGGAAACCTCAGGCCATCCCACTCACACCAGTTCGATGCCAGGAACAGCAAGAGATGCCCAGAGCCTGGAGAGGGATAACAGGTCAGCAGGAGAACACCTGGAGAGCTGCACCACTCCAGCCAGTGAGTCGGCTTCATTGGGAACCCAATATAAATGCCTCTATGCAGATACATGTAGTGTGGGAAATAAAAAAGAGGAGTTACAGAAGTATGCACAGCAAGCACACTACCCTGGCCTTTGTGAGAGTAGACCTTGGCATCTTCAGGGACTTGCTTATTAGAGTACCATGGGATAAAGCCCTGGAGGGAAGAGCGGCACAAGAAAGCTGGTTAATATTCAGGGATCACCTTCTCCAAGCTAAGCAGTGATGCATTCCAATGTAGAGGAAGTCAGCAAAAACACCAAGAGGGCTGTGTGAATCAACACACAGTTTCTGGACAAACTTAAACACAAAAGGGAAGGAGTGACAGGTAGCCTTGGAGGAATACAGATTTTTACAAGGGCATGTAATGACTGGACAAAGAGGAAAGGCTTTAAACTGAGAGTGAGTTTAGATGAGATATTACAAAGAAATTCTTTACTCTGAGGGCAGAGAGGCACTGGAACAGGTTGTCCAGAGAAGTGGTGGATGCCCCATCCCTAGAAGTGTTCAAGGCCAGGCTGGATGGGGCTCTGAATAACCTGGTCTAATGAAAGGTGCCCCTGCCTTTCAGGGGCGAGGGGATGGGAACAATATGATCTTTAGGGTTCATTCCAAACCAAACTATTCTATGATTCAATGATCCATGGAAGAATCCCAAGTGCTGGGTTAAAGCATGCTTTAGTACATTTGAATGCTTAAGGTCACTCAGTGTCAAACAAGTAGGGAATTTATTTAAGAAATACCTTCTCAGAAAGTTTCACTTTGATGAAACATGTTGAAAAGTAAAAGCAGTACCTTTCTGATAGTACAGACATGAGCTGAAACCCAAAAAACTCCAGTGGAGACTCATTGGAACTTAGAGAAAGTCTATTCCCCTCACAGTCTGATCGGACATGTTAACCACCAAATTTTGAAAACCCCCTTCTTTCTATTTCTTCCTGGTTCAATGGTTATTTAATTATATAAACAATGCTGAGGAGTTTTCCTGGAAGAAATGAGCAGATTTCTATTCTGAATAGTGTATGCCCAAAGGTTTCATATTCCTTCTCTAGATTAGTCAGAGTAAGAACCTGAAATCAGATTGTATCTGTCCATGGCAAGCGCCTTACCACCTAGCCCAGCTGGCCACATCCAATTAATGCACAGTGGTGGGTCATTTTTTCACAGACATTCTTCAGACACATACCATTTGTGTAGTGATATGGAATAAATCTTTGTTTGTTGCTTTTTCTTCTCCCACAAAATCGTAAGTTTCTATTAGGCCAGGATTTATTGTGGTAGCCATGACATGTTTGTGACACTTTCCTAGTGGACAATTATTTACCATCAGTGAGGTTTATCTCATATTAACCTTCAAGCTGTACAGACAAATTAAAGTAGGTTTTTCCTAACTTCAGTAGTGAGGATGCTTCTGAAGATAAGCAGCTCAGAAATTGTTTTTGTTTAGTTTTTATAGTGAATCTATTGCCTGTCTGAGCACAGACAGATTAATAGCCCTAAAATCCTTCACGAATTCACACAAAAAGTATACCATTAATAGTACATGCCTGTCTTTACCACTCAAGAAAACAAACCACTTTTGCAGAGTAGGAAAGGAAGTTAATTTCCTGAAACCTGTCTAAAATAATCTTGACAATAGCAGTAGTATTTGCACTGAAACAAATTATCAGATGTGAATATCTGTATTGTGAAGCTCTAATAGTTCTCATCTGGGGCTCTGCTTCTTGCTACTTCATTATGACAAAGCAGCCCAAAATTAGAGAAAATTTGGCTCTGTTCATAAGCATCCATTTCACAGCTTCCAGTGTCTAGCACAGAGTGCTTGTTCTTCCAGGGACAAACAACAGGACTTAAGGTTAATTTACTTCATGATAGGTCATAGTTGACTGGGATATTTAAAAGCTCGGAAAAGCATGAAAGGATTTCAGACTCATTAGTTCATACTGTTCTTTCCATGCTGCTCTCAAGTTCAACATAGCTGGAACAGATGATCAAGGTTTTCTTCTTAATATTAGGGGTGGCAGGAAAAAAAACCACAAAGCAATGCCTGTGCAAAGCTGCTACGGTTTTGCTCATCTGACTGAAATGCTACACATCTATTAGCTGTATTCAGATATTAAAAACCTGCTCATGAGAATGTCTTAAAAGGCTTATTAGTTTGGGTGGTTGACTCAGCTGAAAACATGGTGATTCACATCCTTGTAATTATCTTTTGCAGACAAAACTAAGCAAGCTGAACTGCACATTTCTGAATTAATTAAAGTCCAATATTAAATGAAGGCTTATTTAAAATAGTGCTTCCTTTGGAACTGTAGAAAATGAGTAGGATTTATTGCAGTTAATATTAAGCATCTACATTGCAAAAGAGATGAAGGTTATACCTGATAAGAATTCCCAGTAAATATTTCTGTTGTATCCCTGAAGTACTGCATTCACTTTTCTCTTTAAATGGGGTATACTTTCTGAATTTATTAATGGGCCCTAGATGTTGAGAATTTTATAGTTCATTTCCCTCCTCACACTCATACTTCTGCTCATACATGACTGTATAACTCAATCAGTTCCTCCTTGCATTAGCTTTAAGATTTTCTCGACATGACCCGGCACTGTGCACTTACAGCCCAGAAATCCAACCATGTCTTGGGCTGCATCAAAAGCACTCTGGCCAAAAGGACCTCTCTGCTCTGCTGAGATCCCACCTGAGCATTCCGTTCAGCTCTGGGGCTCCCAACCTAAGCAGAACATGGGCCTGTTGAAGTGAGCCTAGAGGAGGGCCACGAAGACAATTCTCTAGAGAGCTGGAGCACCTCTGCTTACAAAGACAGAGAGTTGGCGTTCTGCAGCCTGGGGAAGAGAAGGCTCCAGGGAGACCTTATAGCGCCTTCCAGTGCCTGAAGGGTGCTGCTACCAGAGAGATGAAAAGGGACATTTTACAAGTGCATGTAGTTATAGAACAGACTTTAGTCTGAGAGAATAGGTTTAGATCAGATATTAGGAAGAGATTTTTTAACTATGAGGGTGGCGAAAAACTGGCACAATATGCCCAGAGAAGCTGTGGATGCCCTATCTCTGAAGTATTCAATACCAGCTTGGATGGTGCTTTGAAAAAGTCTAGTGGAAAGTGTCCCTGCCCATGGCAGGCAACTTGGAACTGGATGATCTATAAGGTCCCTCCAACCCACAGCATTCTGTGATTCTATGATTTTATAAATTATACTTAACCTTTTGCAAATAAGAGCATGAGTAGTGTTACAATAGCAAAAACCAATTAGACACTGCCTACAAAAACTTGCCAGTCTAATAGAAAAATTTTATAGAATTGAAAAAAAATTAGGAAAAATATCTTATTTAGATTTCTCCCATCCTAAATAAGGATTCTTCAATGCAAATAGGATAAAGAGCTAATATTCACCTACTCAGGAAATGAAGCTTGACACTAAAGGAAATAAAACAGGATTTAACTCAAGAAACCTAGGAAAATTGAATACATTCCTAAGTGCATGCTTGTAAGTTCTTAACAGACTTTTTCACATCTGAAAATGTGTCATGTCACCCTATGGTCCCGTATGACTGTACAGGAGAGAAAAGGGCAGAGATACATTTATACTGAACCCACTTACCTGCAGTTTAAACATCTGCTATAGGATGAGATTAACTTCAGTCCCTGTCTATGTTTTTACTGTTGAATAAATGTCTGGGCACTAATCCTAAGTGACATCAAGCAATCCATACCAATATTTCTTAGGGTTTACTCCTTACATGCAGAGGTGTGCAGGAGAGATAGAGGCTCAAGGCAAAGACAGAAAATAAATTAAAATTTTAGGGCTGATTAGTACTCAGTCTTCTGCCTTGAACTTCCTCAAGTCAGCTGTAAGAAAAACATGTTCTGTAGGTGCCTGTTTCTCTCCATTGACTACTATAAAAAGAGTGAAGGATACAGATATCCAGGAACAGTTATTTACAAAATATATAGATTTAGTGGAATGAGATGAGATTAATTTCTCTTTTACACTGCTACCACTTGAGTTATCGGCTCATGGAGGCACCAGAAAGATCTCTACACTGAGTGCAGCATTCAGTGGAGTAGGGAGTAGTCTCATTGTTTTCATTTCAAGATAAAAGAGTAGCCCTGAGAGTAAAGATTTAATTGCCAATCCACTGTCTTTCAACCATGAGGGAGTCTGACTTTTATATAATCATCTCTTGAGTAATTCTAGGTCTAAAGAAATTAGCTGCTAATGAAACACTACCATTACTTCAAAAGAAGTAACAACAGTTGATTAAGTAAGTATATGTCTTCACAAATGAGCAAAAATTGTCTCAGGGCTCTTTTAGAAGGGATTAATGTGAATAAAAAGTGTACTTATAGTACATTTAAAAGGCTGGGAACATATAAATTGTTTATAACAAATTCATCTTTCTTTTCATAGTCATTTAATACTGTATTCATTAGTACTGTGGAATACAAACTGCTAAAAATTCTGTAAAGCATGATGCAGAAAGCAGTAGTTTAACACAATTGCATAGGGAAAAAAATCTCTGGCTGTGTATTTCTTCTTTTACTAGTTAGAATTACAAACTGGGAATTCAGCAAAACTGTAAATGTTTGTTGTTCAGCTGCCAATGTATTTGCTCAGGAATTTGTTGGCAAGGTATGTCCTGCATTAGAATACTGTGTATCATGGAAATTGGGTGTTGATCAGCTGCATAAATGATATAACTACCTTCTGTTGGATAAGTCTTAACTGCGCCACTGCAGACTCCTCACAGTGCAGCTTACATAGAGCAGATTTCAGTTCCTTCCTGTTCTTGTAGCTTATTCCTGGTAGGAAGTTCAGTTCCACAAAGCAAATCACGTACTTCCCACCAGTGGGTTGGAGGAGAGAATCAGAAGGGTAAAAGTCCAAAAATGTATAAGTTGAAATAAAGGTGGTTTAATAGGTAAGGCAATATCCAGTATGTCCTCATTAAGCCCCCACTACCCTTTGAGCTCATGTTAGGTCACTACTGCACTTGTACTGCATCTTGTGATTCTCATCCTCCACTGGTTAAGGTGGTTCTTCCTGTAGGACTTCCTGTAAAATGCATTTCAAATCATGGCTTACAACAGTTTAAAGGTATATCCACTACAGTCTTCATCCCTAATCCCTTTGGGTCAGTCCCCAGGGTTTAACACTGCAGTGAATTCTTTTCCTCGCTCCTGCTCCATCATGACCTCATCTGTAGACCACCATCTCTCAGGAGTGTACCTGCTCCAGTATGGCCTTATCCAAGTGTCTTCATGGGTGTACCTGCTGTGTGGTGAATTAATCCATGGCCACAGATAGACACTTCAGGGTGTACCTGCTGTGGCATGGACTTACCAAGAGCAAAAGATACTGTGAGATGTACCTTCTCCAGCATGGACCTTTCCTTGGGCCACAGTCCCTCAGGGGGGTATGTACTTTCATACAGTGGAGTAGAAATAGAAAAACATGACTGGTTTAAAAAGATCAGGAATAAGATGGAGAAAAGGGGTGGGCTATTTAAAATGAAAGGGATTTTTTCTAAAAAGAAAAATAAAATCTATACAGACAAGACAAAGAACCTTCCAAATAATTCTAAGAAGCTGAAGGAATTTGTGGAATGTGGAACAGATTCTGACAGTTAGATGTCACAGACCATGACAGACTAGGAGCTGGACCCAGTAAAGGAAATCTCCTACACTGGCCTGACAAACAATGGAGAATGATTGTTGCCAACTTCACAGACTGAATTGTCTTTGGGGGGAACCCAGCTCTTCCAGTCCACTGTAGTGGGAAAACAGATATCTCAAGAACTTGTTACTTGGCTGAAAATTCAGCATGGCCATGCATAGGTAAGGAAAGAGAAGTTTACTCTAACTGTGCTGCTTTTGGCTGGTATAGAGTCAATTTTTTCACAGTGGTTGGTATAGGGCTGTGTTTTGGAGTTGTGCTGAACACAGGGTTGATAAAATAGAGATGTTTTTGTTATTACTGAGCAGGAATTACATAGAGTCAAGGCCTCTTCTGCTTTTCATACTGTCACGCTGGCGAGAAGGCTGGGGGTGCATGGGAGGCTGGGAGGGGACACAGACAGGATAGGGACCCAAACTGGCCAAAGGGATATGCCAGACCATATGACATCACATTAAGTATATAAAATGTGGTGAAGAAAGAGGAAAGGGGTCATTTGGAGTGAGGGCACTTGTCTTCCCATTACACATGATGAGGCTTTGCTCTCCTGGAGATGGCTGAGCACCTGCCTGCCTGCCAGAAGCAGTGAATTAATTCCTTGTTTTTCTTTGCTTGTGTCTGTGCATTTTGCTTTCCCCTATTTAACTGCCTTTATCTCAGCCCACAAGCTTTCTACTTTTACTCTTCCAGTTCTCTCCTCAATCATTCTGGTGGGGGAGTGAGTGAGCAGCTGCATGGTACTTGGTGGCTGGCTAGGGTTAAAGCATGACAAACTCCCAGAAAAATTGCTGGACAAACTAGTCTATATACCAAACTCTAACCCCAAAACCCATTTTTGATTAAGAGTTTAGGTTAAGAATTTGAAACATTGATTTTCTCAACATGAAGAAATTCAAGATGTGTTACCCACTTAATAAAATATTTCTTTATTCACCAGACCTTCAGATCTTTTGAGACCACACTGTTGTTCATTCCCACTGTTGATACTGAGCTTCTCTGCAGAAGGTCATCACAGATTCCACCAGGGTACTACTAGGCCTTTGTGACCCTGCCCAGTCTCCCCAGAATATCTCCCTACCCCTGTCCATGGACCCAGGGAGGACATACAAGCTGAGGTCTGGACACCCAAACCTGTCCTGAGCTACAGTGTAGGTGTACCTGTCTCCAACCCTGACTGTGTCACCACTTCCTCATGCTCTTGACTGGATCACCTTGGATCTGGTTCATCACCTACCATGTTGGGGGCTGCCTATGGACCTTGTAACCAGTCCTGGGCTCTGCCCACCATGCTCAGAGTCCACAGGACAGCTTGTCTTCCCTTGTCATGGAGCTCCATTTCTGCAGATCCCTGTCAGATTCACAGGGACATGGGAAGAGTGTGTAACACAATTAGGTTATTCAGTAATTCACTGTTTTTTGCTATTGTTTCAAAATTTTTATCCAATGCTACATAAGAATGTAAGTTTCTGAAGCGACTGAAGCAATTTTGATCAGGACTCAGTTCTCTACTTCCAGCACCATACCTTTTACATAAAATACAATTTGGTATGGATTGAAATTTACTCTGCAGTGAGTACCCAGTGCAACCAGACAGTGAGTCAGGGACCTATGGAGTGGGTAAGGAGGGACCAGAATCCAGGCAAGAATGCTGGGGCAGGGCAGACAGAGGGGCTGTACTGGTGCTTAAGGAATCTGAGTGTGTACTGGTGAACCTAGGGAGCATGGTGTGTGTGCTGCACTTGTGATCTTCTGCCTCTGCCAGCCCAAGAGCTTGGTTTCCTGTTCATCTCTTCCCATAAGTATTCCTGTGATTCTTCCAGAAGTTCCTATAGAGATAGTACCTATGGCAGTGGTCTGTAAATGTATCTCCAACCCTAATTCAAATCCCTCTATAAGTCCTTTTTCTACAATGTATATCATAAAGCCATCCATAAAATCTAATAAAAAATTATCAAGAATTGTTCATACAAAAAAAAAATTATAACACTCTCATGTCAACCTTTCTGATCAAGCAGTCTTCCCTTAGGTAGTCTAATATGAGGCTAATCTCTGCTTTGGTAGCTGGAAAAAATCTAGCACACTTTAAGTCCTATCAGAGTTTAATAAACAGCAATGCATAACATCAATCACACTTGTCACATTTATCCAACAGTACAATGAAGGTCTCACTTTCAGATCACTTAAGCTGTTTTCTAAAATAAAAGAAATGCAAACTTTTACATGCAGTGTCAAAAGAACCCTTTAAAATAGTGCAGAGGAGAAAGAAAATTCTAGTAAGAAATGCAAGTGTTTTGATTGAAACATCAAGAATCAAAATAACTATGTTAAAATTGAATGTCTGAGTACATAATCTACAGATTTCCCTAGAAATCTTAAAATTATGTAAAGTCTCTTATGAGAATATTTGTTCTGCCTAAATTTGCACATCAAGACATTATTTGTCTAATCTGATAATCCCCATATGCTCCCTCCTCAATAAAAAGTAAAATGCTCTCATCTTGGATAGGAATTGTATTTTTTTTCCTCAATAATTTAGATGACTGAACTTCACCTGTTTATTGCTTGAATATTCATGTCTTAAGAGTATATGTTTATGTTTATATACACTGCAGGCAGGATTTGACAGTAAAATGCAAGTGCCAGTGAATCAAGAAACTGAATAAATAATGCCAGTATTCTTATTTTCAGTTGAAACACGTGCTTTGTAACCAGTACCTAGGCAATGCTTGTGGTACATGACATAAATGACAATCTTGTTCATATATTTGTTATACACTTTTCCTAAGTTATAGCAGCATTTTTTGAAAAGAATAAAGCTAGAAACAGCTCAGCTTTCCCTAGGAGAGAAGCCTTTTTTATCCATTTGAATAATAATAGGAGACACCATAAATTTTTTCTTGAATATTTGATTGCTTTTTCTTGCCTTTTGAAATTGTGATTTTTATTTGTCACTTATATACAACAATATAGAATGACGTGCTGAATAAATTCTATTTGGTTAGCAATTCCCAGTAGCTTTGATCCACTACTGTATATATTAACTGTATAGCCTCACATTAGTAATATAATAAAGTTGAAAAGGAACCTTCAAAATTCCTTTTACCCTCCAGTTTTTATGGGCAACATCAAAGTGTGCAGTTTATATCAGACATTGTCCACAACTTGTTCAAATTTCTAATCATTTTACAGTAAGACATAGTGTAATTGTTTGTGTCAAAATTGGTTTTTTGTAACTGGGACAGTCGTGGACAGAATAATTCTTGAAGAAACATGTATAGATATAGTTCTCAATAGATATACCAATGATGGCAAACATCAGGCACTGATGAACAGAACGATATTAAATTCAGATTGTTTGCGTGAATATGAAGCCCTTGGTCCTCTCCCTAAACCTGGAGAATTGAGAACATCAACTGCAAGCCTGGACAGGCAGTTTAGGGGAGAAAGAAAACAAGTGTACCCAGAAATGCAGAAATCTAGATAATTTCTATCACAAAAGTTCTTGTTTCTTTCCACCAACTATACAAGAAGTACAGAAAAATTGCTCAAAAATAGATATTTGTATTGCAGATATCTAAAGTGGTGGCAATCAACCTGACCTCAGGCATCCAAGCAACAGACTTGTCTCTGGGCATATAAAAGAGACCTCAAAATATCAGACTATGACTATATACATGAATTAATAGAAACCCTCATTCAGAGTTACTTTTTCACTCTTTCAGGAGTCAGATCACCTCACAGTCATTGTAGAATTGCTCCATAATATGAGCTGTAGCATTTAAAAGAGCAGGCAGTTTCCTCCCCAAAGATCTGAGAGTCAGTGTGTAGCCTTTATATGATACAATATTGGTTGTTTAAGGAAAAGGTTTTCTCCATAAGCAACAATAATTCTCAGACTTTTAAAACTGATTTAAGAATATTGTGTAAATGTTAGTTATTAAGTGAAGCTTCCATTAATAGAGAGTACCACTGATGATCTAGTTAGAGTATACACTCAATTTTGCAGTTAATTGTAACCTATCTGAACATTTTTCTTTTGCATTTCTTCAAATATAACTTTTTCTGAAGGCATGCATAATGATGTATGTGTATATGGATATATATTATTTATGTGCACACATATATATGCACGTTATTTGCATCTGTCTTCCCAACTGAACAATTTTGGTTATTTAGGAAATTGGAAAAAATGAATCCTATCCATTGTCTAAGCTATTGAGAAAAAAATATAATTCCTACCCAAGACAAGAGAATCTTTTCTTTTTCACTCAGAATTGAATACCTGCGTGAAGACATGATATGAATATGCTGTGCACAAATCAAATCTCTTAGAGGTTTATAAACACCATTAGCAAAGATAAATTGTTTCGTGATTCAGAAAATGAGAGGCAATGCAGAAAAGGCCTTTGAAAAGTGTCAATAACATTGTCAGTAAATCAGAGACCAAATGCTGCGAGTGCTTATAAACTATGGCACAGGAAAATAAGCATAAATGGAAAAGGTCTGCAACTAAAACACTTTCTCCCACAGTAGTTTGTAGATTGTTGGTTTTTCCTATTGACATTTCTGTTTCTTTGCTGTAATACAGGAACTGAAAGTTTTATTTGTACATATCATTAAACACTACCTCCAGGTACCTTTCAAATCACTGTGCCTTCAGAAACACATTATTTCAAGTTTTCAGGTATTAGGGTTTTACACTCTGGACGAAACTCACTTGGACATAATAATATGAAGCTCATAAATTTGTGATTCTGACAACTACTGATTATGATTCAGGAGAATTATAAGGTTCAGCTCTGTTCTGTAAAGATAGACTGTGGTCTCAACAGCTCGTAATATAGCATAGATTGGGACTGGTGATCAGAGAAAACACTTTCATACAAGTTTTTCTTATCCATCTATCTATCTATCTATCTATCTGATCTCCTGGGTGTTTTATTTTGGCTTCAGCTCACAGAAGCAATAAACTCTGACTTATCTGAAAGCTTTACTCAGAAAATGCCATCTTAAATTAATCATTCAGGTGTTCACATGATGTCAGTCTTATCATCAGGCTGGAAATTTCATTCCATGAATCATGTCGTACTGTTTGAGTAAAAGGAATATAATGTCTAACATTTCCAGGTATTCAAAGTAGCTGTGTTTCTTCATATGAGATAGCTACAAATGATTGATTATGGGCAAGAACTAGGACAGCTGTCATTCATGCTAATTGCTAGCATAATTTCAAACAACAAATATATTTAAGTAAATCATAATGGTTTTCTGGAAAAATCATGTATGTAAGAACAGGTGAAGTTTCCTTCATGATAATATTTCAATACTCAAGGCCACCATACAGTGTACTAGAAGAGTACTAAGATCGTTTTTTTACGCTGATCTCTTGAATGTCAGTAACAGACTACTCCCCAAAACAACGACAACAACAAAAAAACCACCACCACCAACAACAAACAAACAACGAAAAAAGCCACTAGTTGCCAACATAGCTCATATCGTATATACTTTGGGCATTTTTTTTCATATGCATATATATATATATAAAGTGATAAAAAATAATAAACTCCCAATCCCACCCTGTAAATACCAAAGCACTTTTACTATAACTTTGAACTAATTTTATCATTCATCTGGAAAAGATTTCCCTTTCCTACAATTTGTTTATTCAGAGTTTATCTTAAGGGACAGTCCATGGAATCAATGTGCTGTGCAATACCTAGCTGACTGCATGATATAATTAACACTAACTTGTTTTTTCCTTCCTTCTGTTTTTGTCATGGTCATTCCTACTATTTCTACTCACTGCAGATTAACTCCTCAGAGCAGGATCTGTGATATCTTCAGTGTTCATGACTCACCTATTACATACAGCTGCCAAACCTTGTAGGACTTCCTTGTCTTTAACCATTTCATTATTAGAAAAAACCTATCATTAGCTCTCATTGATTTGCGCAGTGATAACTAAAAAAAGTCCATCTAAGTATCAAATCAAAATAATCAGACATGAGAAAGAAGTAAAAAAAAGAAAAAAAAAAGAAACATTCATTCATTTTCACCTTGAAAGCACAAAATTTTATAAACAGATGGAACTGATGCTATAGATACAGTATAAAGCTTTGTTCCTTTTTTCCTTTTTATGGCAAATGATGCATTTGCTCCTACCATGTTTAGTCCATCAGATAACCTATATCAGAAGAAACCAAATATAAGTGCGTCGGTGCCGAAAGATCTTTGTTAGTTCATTGATAACTAAATGTGGAAGACAGAAAACATACAGTATTATAATTTAAAATGTTCCAATGTGCCTTTTTATAGAAAAGTAATTGGATAGATGTTAAATATTCACACTGCAAACTAGTTTTGAAAAATTGCCCATGCTAAATTTGTCCCCCACCAAATTTCTATTTTCTAACATTACAACAAGTCCAAGAAATATTTAAGTTTGACTTGTTCTTTTGATATTAATGCAGGCTATAAGAAAACCATCTCAAAGAATCATCAAGTTTACTTTTCAGTCTTGCTACAAGATGACCACTCTATTGAGACTGTGGTGACCTCACTGTGACTTTTCAATGAGTCTGTAATGCTTCACAGTGAAGCTTTTTACTTTATGCTAAGCAGCATTCATTCTTTGCAATTAAAACCATGTGCTTTTATCATTTCACAAACATTTGATTGTGACAGCTAATTCAGTGCTGGCTTTGTCTTCAGTTTAAAAGAAGAAGTGTAAACCAATTGAATCACAGATACTGTGATGACATAAAATTACTATTACAGATATAGACAATTACCCTATTGCAATGTTAAGGGATCCATGTGGGTCATACTTTTAAAGGGGTTTACATCCTGGTACAGCAATGTCATATAGCTCTGTTAATCTACAAACTGGTATCTTTTATCTAAGTGGTCTCTGTAGTGATCGGTCATGCTGACAATAAACTTTTTATAGTTTTTCAAAGAAAAGCAGTTATTCATCTTATAAATGACATCATTATGCTTTGAGAACATGAAAAAGCTTTATTAAATAATTTCTATATTTTATTTAAAGAAATAATTAGGCTTTAAAAATATTAGACATTTATTTAAAATATTTCTTTGCTGGGACAATTTGTATATGAGATTCTATTTTCTTTATAGACATAATTTCTTTTCTGTGTTTCTGTTTCATTTATAACACTAAATCGTAGGCAGAAAATATCATTTTCTGGTGTCCTTATCTTCTTCACTGTCAGTGGGTGATGCCAGAAAGTTTCTAAAACGTTCAACATTGACACAAGCTCTTATTATATTCCTCTTCATCTCTTTGTATTTATGTGAATGTAATGATGCCTAAGAAGTATTTTAAATTTCAAGTTTGTCTGTCAGCTATTTCAAGTAACCAGTTAGTTTTTCAAAGATTACCTTCTGCTTCATTGGATTTGAAGTCTACAATCCCCTTTCTAGTGTTTTGCAAAGATACTAGCATGGCTAGTATCTAGCTAGAAAATCAGTGAAATAAACAATATCGCTTATTCCAATCACTAGAAGAGGCTGCAGGGCATATTTTACAGGTCAAGGAAATTCCCTGTTTCCACATCCAGTATCCATGTAGTCAATATCACACCAATCTAGCTAAATAAATTAGCTAAATAAAAATCAGTACAAACATTGGCTTTTATTTACAGAAAATTCTAATGTTGAAACTGGTATACATAATTTGAAAATAAAAAGCCTATCATTTTGAAAATGTGGATGTTTATAGACATCTTTGTTGTCAGATATGCCAGAAAAGCAAAAGTATGTCCTTTGCTAATGAGTTTTTTAATTTTGTTTTAAAGGCCCACAGAGACCTGATGGGACAATTCTTTGTGAACTATAACAAGCTGTTAGGTGAATACCTGCTTGACACCAAAATTCCAGAATCTTAGTAAAAATGTTCTATTGTGGCAGCACTGAAAGACATATCCTCACTCTAAGAAAATGCAGAATCTCCTTTGTTCTTTTTTACTTTAATGTAACAAATTATTTATTGTCCTAAGGAAAATAAATTAAGAAGTGAAGTCACCTATTGAGACCCTGCAAAGCGGTTGTTTTGAGGTGGCCATAAACTGCTACCCATTAGTCTTTCCTTAACATCAGCCAATGTTTAAGAATAAGTGTAAACTGGTAATTTTCCAGTTTCATCAGTCCAAATGTTCTTTCAATTAGTTTGTTTTAGTTTGTTAAATACTACCAATAATGGCTTCATGCAATCTAATATAGTTTCCATGATATTTGAAAATACTGTGTCCAACAAGGTACTTCATGAATCCTAAAAGCAGTGGAAAAATTGACCATCTTTTTTCATTGACATATACATGTTTCACAAGTGGTTTTACAAGATCTTTAACGGTATTTAATTTGTACGTATAACTTACATTCATAATTTTTTTGTTAAATTATTTTCTTAAGAAGAAAATACTGAGAAAGAATGATGTAAGAATAGAGAAAAGCATGGAGAAGGGTTAATATAACAGTGTAGGAATGTATAAGCCACACCATGGTTGCCAGGTAAGCCAGACATAAGTCACCCAGGCCAACTTACTAAATGGAAGAATTTGAGAAAAACGCAACTTAAGAAAGACATGGATTTATTAAGTTCTACTGATTACAGAAAGCATTTCCTGACAAAAAGAGATCTCAGAAACATTAATTAATCAAAAATGTTTGCATTTCTGCCACTTTTCCCAAATGTCTTTCAGCTAGTAGCTAATCAAATGCAAAATAACACCTGTAGGTTGTCCAGAAGATTTTGTTCCATCATTTCAGTTGATGATTCATGCTTTAATGACTCCCATGCAGAATGAATGGGCTTCAGAACTAGCATGGGTCTCTCATCATAATAGAAATGGCTTTCTTCATCATCAGTGTTGTCTATGTCAAATAATTACAGGAGTCTTCTACTCAGTTCTCTTCATTTGCAGAGAACTCTGCAAATACAGTCTTTCTATCATTCTCTAAGGAAGTTCAGTCCCATGTGACTTATAAGGTAGCTTCCATTACAATAATTCTCCTTTAGATTCTAAAAAAAAATCTAAAGACAGCACTTACTCAGTTTTCTATAGTCACTACAGATTTATAGCCATGAGGAAAACACAAGATAGAAAAGAGGGATCAAATAATACCTCACTACTCATTACTTCAGAGTAAAGAAAAATCAAACTATACCATAAGAAAATATTTAAAACTGAGATGGCAATAAGAGCCTAGTGTGAAAAAAATCAGAGGATTCTGTCTGGGAAAAAAATACATATTACTAGTAGCTTTTCTATAGAGACAGTGCAATGGTAGTGGCACTGCCCAAGCAGATGACTGCTGTATGGAGACTTCTTCAAGCCTGAAAAATGTCACTGGCATTTAGTTAGATTTTCTAACTGCATTGTGCAGACATGATTGTTTCTCTTTTATTTTGCTAATAGTCGATCTGGAAGGAGGAATTTTGATTTTAAAAGGGTAAATTTTGATAAATTAAGGATATTGGTTAGGATATTACGATGAGATTTCTGGTGGGTTTCTTGAGCCTTGTACCTCTCTCTTGAGCTGTTTCTGAGCAGAATGAAGAGTGGACAGTGTAAGGATGTATATACATGAACTGTACCCCACAATTTTGGGAGCTGGATTTTTTAATCTTTCCTATATCAGATGTCAGAAGGTATTTTCACTGACTAGTCATGCCTGCATACCTGTGACACTCTCAGAGCACAAAATTCACAATTTAATCTGACTACTGAGTCTTCAGGAGTCTATGAAGCTAGAAAATAGTGGTTTGAAAGGCTCTTAACAAAAGGTGTCCTTTCTGGTCTGATTTTCTAGGAAAAAATTATTGACTGCTGGATGCTCTCTTTGCAGTGCCTGATGTTGAACATATTACTTTTTGCCTTAAAATAAATATAGGAAAGGGGACTCTACTCAAGAACAAGCAGGAATGAAAAGAACATTGTGCAGCACAGAAAAGGTAAAGGAGATGGAAAGAAGAAAAGTCAACAGCAGGAACAAAATGAAAGCATTTTATCAGCCCACAGCTATCCACCCTGCCTAGTCAAGTTAAAAGGCAACATTCAGGCAGACCATCAACTCATGCAAACCTAGTCCCTCAAGCGTAAAGAATAATTTCCCATTTGGCCTGTGGGAAGTGAGCTGTTGCTAAAATGCAAGCAATTCTTTTGGAAATCTATTTAAATGCACTTTAGGTAACTAACTTAGGAGAGAGGAGTTTGGGTTTGAAAATTTTCTGCAGGCCTCTATAGAAGGTGGTGCCTCTAAGGTAAGCAAAACTATTTCTAATGCGTTCCTGTCAATTTGTATGCTGTTTTAGAAGAACAACACACATATATTTAGCCACCTTTTTGTCACTAAACAAACAATGATGATTTGGGTTGGTTTTTTTTTTTACTAAATGATGGCAGAATGGAGAAAGTGTTATCAGCATAATTCATCTGTCCATTTCAACTGAACTTTATAGTAGAAAACATTTTTAGCTCCCAGTGAAACCCCTTACATACCACTGTGTGTTCACAGTTGATAAGCTGATAGTTGCAAGATTTATTAATCTTGAAATCATTTTGGGAAAAAAATTAAAAAGCCTAATGTGAGGGGTACAGCTCCTAAAGTCTATGAAATATAGTTGCCTGTAGTGTCTGGGGATTGGAGTCAAGGGTCCCTTAGGTCTATTCCAAACCTTTCTTCTTGAGGAAACACTTTGCTAGCACACAAATGTCCCAAACCTAAATAGGACCTGGTATGTTCCCATTCCCCAGCCATACCTTGGTTTCCCTAGTCATGTGCATTCTTTCCAGGTAAGCCAGAACCATGCCTGCTGTTCAGAATAGAGTTTTATATTATATATCTTTTCATAAGTACATGTTGCCTTGCTTGTTGTTTTCACCTGTGGAAACAATGGCTCAGATACAAGAAATTCACAGGACCATCCTATATATTCTCTATTCTCGAGGGGGAAAAGTATTGGAGTGAATACAACCAAAAATATGCATGGAAAAGGAGTATATTTGACATTAAATAAATTCAGAAACAAACATTTCCTTTTTCTTTTCTTTTTCCCCTCACAAATAAACTTTGGTTTACTGGATGAGTGAAAAACAGATGGGATATTTATTGTCACCGCTAAAAAATGTCTCTGCCACTGACTTTTGTTTTCATTAGTGTAAGCAAGATCAGGGAATTTTGTAGGTTTTTTGGAATTGCCTTATCCTTGTCTATGAAACCAATAGCAAGATTTTCTTTTGGGTCTCATTTGTTATTTATTCTTTCTTTACTTTCTGTGAGTCAAGTACTACATGTCTTTCTTCTTTCTATTTAATATAATAATAATAATAATAATAATAATAATAATAATAATAATAATAATAATAATAATAATAATAATAATAAAGGATCTCTTAATCAATTATCTCTTTTTTAAGTCATAATTAAAACTCCATGAATTCTCCTGCCTGGAAGAATTAAATCTCAGGTTACAAAGAATAATTAGCTCAATTTTGTCACATGTATGGGAGATCCTAAAGCATCAATTATTTTCCATCTCCTGAAATGTTGAAACATCACATATAGAAGTTGCCATTAACATCTCCTGCTGTTGCTGGGAATTGCTTCAGCTCCACCATAAGCAGTATGTTAAAGGTTTGAATTAAGATCCATGTGAGCAGTACAAGTTTTGAAGACAGCTGCAGAACTCTTGTCTTCAGGCAGTACCCTCATTTAAGATTGTTGTATACCATTTACTTTAGAATATGAACTTTAGTGATTACGCATCTTGGATACTGAGAGAGATGGCCTGTTATATACAAAAAAAATATGTGGGTTTCTCCTTAGACTGTGATAAGCTTTCACTTGAGGAGGAATAAAGTCTGTTTATTTCTGGAAACATAAAATAACAATAATTCCCCAAAATATATCCCTTTTAATACAAATTAACATCTTACTACCACAAAATTTATTCATGAGAATAAACACTACATAAAAGTCAGGAGAAGATAGTCACCAAAATCCTGATTACATGAATACGAAAATATACATATACATATACCTGCACATTATCAATCACTCCAGAGCTACCACAGTGCTGGAAGCTAGACTCAGAATCTCCTGCAAAATACAAAGCAAGTATTTGCTGATACTACTTGTATCAGCCTCACTGTTTACAGGAGTGGATTTTTTACTTCAACAACAATCACACAATTTATAATGGATATATTATATATATATATATATATTTAAGATTGCATGTGGGGAAAGTATATGCCTGTTCCTGCTGTGTTATGCAACATACGAAGCAATCTAAATATAACAGTAATACATCTCTTTATTTAGAAACAAAGAAAAATTTTCTTTCTTTTACCTGGTGCATAGAACAATGAGGTTGAAAGTTGTGCAGAATTAGCCATCTTTTCACAAAACATTGAAGCTGAAATTCATGCAGTTCTAAACTTCTAAGACAAATCTCAAATGTTTTCTGATCCTTTCCTTGTCCTTTTTTCCTCTTCCAAACATTGCCACAACTGTATTAGTGCGCGACTGTCTCAAAACATCTGATGCAAATGTAAAAATAGGACTCTCTTCCTGTGTCTGATAATACACTAAAAGTTGCTTCAGGAAAGTGGACATGGAAAGAGAGATTCCTACCAGCTGATTCACAAGAAGACTCAACTGTGTTCTGAAGAAACAGATGGTTCCAATTAACTCTTTGCATGTATGATTAAATACACAAGGGCTCACAATCTTACCTTTTTCTAAATCTGGAAGACATAATAAAGTTTTCCACACATTCTAGAGGCCTGGAGCAGGTCTAGATATTTTTAAAATGGGAAAAAAAATGATGGTGTAGGATATAGCTTTCACTTTTCTGAAAATATCTCGTGATGTATTTTGATGTGGAATACATTTTCATACAATGCAGCCAATAAGGAATAAAATATCTCTGTAAGGGTCATGCATTGCAAAACTGTCTCTAACTTAGACACAAGTATGTCCAAGGTGATATTGACCAAAAATACTGAACATCAGAGTCTGAAAGGTATCTGGGCTCTTAGCTGACACTTCAGAGCGATTTAAGAGCCTTTATAATTGTAAGCATCTTGGCATTAATGACTTAAAGGTTCAATATTCAAAAGTAACTTAAGCAATTAAAAGCCCAGGTTGAACTGAATTGTAATTACTCTGAGGTTCCAAAAGGCCATATTTTTTGAAGCTACTAAAATATTTTTGAATTGTGGCTTATTGGTTAGTGAGATTTCTAAGGGAAAAGAGATGTAAGTGTATATGAATATACTGTAATACCAATCTAATTTTCACTTCTGAAAATGGACCTGTGTCCTATGTTAATAGATATTATCAAGCTAGTCAAAAATTGTAGTGTTGAGCAATAAATACTGATTTTTTAACCTTTATATTCAAATATTCTGTTTATGTTTTTCTTACAACACAAAATGGTTTAAAATTCCAAAAGTAAAGATCACCATTTTAAAAGAAAAATGTGTGGGATTGGTAAAGTGCATGCTGCTATAGAGGGAGCTGGTGAAGTGTAATTGAAATTACTTGTAAAATTCTTTGTGATCTCAGTTAAAAAGGGCTACAGAATTGTATATAATGATGATGATGATATTGACAATGATCATTATTGATTCTGAGAGCTACTTGTGTTTTCATATAAATTGCACTGTTTACAAGATCTATGAAGTGGGTGTCCCAATACATTTCCTCTCTTGTACTCAGGCAAAATTTTTGATGAAAGCTACACGTGACATAGTGCTCCAAACTCACTCAGCTACTGTCTACAGTAAAAGGTATGCAGTCCTTGGTGAAGTCAGAAACAAAACTAAATGTGCCATTTTATTTAAGCTCATAAAGACCAGAAAACATTCCTTTTGTTGTCCACAGAATTTATGCCATTTTCATGACAAGACAACATCTGCTTTTTCATCCTACATATGACTGAATCATTTAAATGTTATTAGTCAATAAACCATTGAGATGTGTATTGCAATTGCTTCATCAAGAATCACAGAACACGTGAGGCTGGAAGAGACCACTGGGGGCCATCTGGTTCAACCTCTCTTGTCAAGCAGGGTCATTCTAGAGCACATGGCACAGGATTGTGTCCAAACAGTTCTTGAATATCTCCTGTGAGGGAGAGTTCACAACCTCTCTGGACAATCTGTTCCAGTGTGTGGTCACCTGCACAGTAAAGAAGTTCTTCCTCATATTCAGGTGGCACTTCCTGTGTTTCCGTTTCTGCATTGCCTCTTGTTCTACTGCCTGGCACCACCAAGAAGAGCCTGGCTCCATCCTCTGAATACCTTCCCTCCAGATCCTGATAGACATTTATGAGGTCCCCTCTCAGGTGCCTCTTCTCAAGGTTGAACAGGCCCAGCTCCCTTAGATTTTCCTCATAAGATAGATGCTCCCGTCCTTCAGTCATCAGTGTAGCCTTCCACTGGATCCTTTACAGCATCTCCATGTCTCTCTTGTACTGAGGAACCCAGAACTGGACACAGCACTCAAGGTGTGGCTCTCATCTACTCCACCAGGGCTGAGTAGAAGGGCATCTTCAACCTGCTGGCAAAGTTTTTCAAAATGCAGCCCAGGATACCACTGGTCTTGGATCAAAGATAATTTTTACACTGCTTTTCACGTGAATTATCTGTCATCTTACTGTAAGGTTTAGAAAATACTATATAGCAATAGCAAAAGTAGATGTGCATTAAAGAATCAAACCTTCTTTATAGCTCACAAGTACTTTAGATTTTATCTTTATTTTCATTTATTTAATTACATATATTGCTTCAGGTATGATAGAATTTTCTGGAAAACCAGAAGACAGGCTTATAAATCAAGAAAAATACCCAAAACATTTGCCTTTGAAACTTCACAGATAAATGTTAGATGAAGATACATTCAGTTGACTGTGGTCCACAGCCTCAAGGAAAATGTGAAATGTGGCTATAGAAAACTGGAGTAACTTCTGAAATTAGAGAAAGGGCTAATACTGCAAAAAGATTCAGCATCCTCTCCTTTACTCAACACTTATTAAGCTTTTTGAAGCAGGGCAAGTCACATTTGTCACAACCACAAGCTGTGCAAGGACCAGGAAAAGCAAAGCAAGTGCAATGCTTCATGACTGAAGTCTCACATCTAAGCCTTGGGATTTGCAAACTAGGAGTGCCTCATTCTCCATTGCTGGTCCACCTGGTCTTGTACTTTGCAAGATCAGTACCTACAGATGAAAAATAGATGGAAGGAAAACCTCCTTATATTGAAGAATCAGTGGTTTGACTACTTGCCTGGAGAAGAGGATATATGCATTAAATTTCTCTTCCTGCTGCTAGGAATTTGTGTACTACTGTAACCAGAAGGCAACAGGTATTCAGCGTAAGGCTGAGCTTTTTATGATCTAATCAAACAGTCATCACATCAAATAGAAAATGATGTACAGCCTTGTGGCTTGGGCATTGAGTTGAGAAAACAGGAAGTTTATAATTATCTATTCCATCCCATAGTTTGAGTTTCAGAATAATTTTTCTCAATTTTTCCCCTGCTTTTCCTTTCTCTCCTTCATTATGCTGTCCATAATGCCAGCTTTCAGAGGAGAAACAGGAAATATCTTAATATCAAATAACATTTTAAGTCACTATCCCAATTGCAAGAAGCAGGAAATGAGTGAAAAAGTGTAATGGGACCCATCTTTTTCAAATTTCTCTTCTGTCTCAATAGTAGATTTTAAACTAAGTGGAAAGAGAAAAAAATGACAGAAATAAATATATTACTCCCTTGCAAGGTTCTGAAAGAAAAGGGCAGAAAGGAGGCCAAGGAAGAATGAAAAATTTTCTCATGAGTGTGTAAAAAATTAGGTACCTTTGAAATAGACATTGAATTGTGTGATTATTCTAGGGATAATGTAAGCATTTTCCTAGCACTTCTCACTGGATAATGCAGCCGAAACCCCTAAAAGTCTTTTGTACCCTTTCAATGCCTAGACAGCTCAGAGGTCAAGCTGTAGAACCCACCTCATCACTAAACACACAAAACACATCTTTTAGAGGGTACCATAGCACTCAGCACTGAGCCTGAGTCCCATTTATAGATTCAGTCCTATATTGTCAACACTGCGTTTTTCTTTGAGGAGGAAAGCAGACACAAAAATCATAGAATAAAGATAATACATTATGTATTTAAAGTAAATGGAAATTACATAGATTGACTGAAATTCGGCTTTTGACTGAGAGAAGAGTCCTCAGCCTACAAATCATGGGTTCTCCAGGGCAAAATGAGAAGCTGCCTCTGATTGCCTGTCATCAAGGGCTATTTAATGTGAACTGCAGGAAATAGTCTACACTGCAGTACACTGGAATGGGAGAGACACATAAAGAAAAGCCCCTTGGCAAAAGAAAAAAGGCAATTATTATATAAATTACTGCAATACCATGATAAAGATTGAGTTCTGCAAACAAGAAAGAGTTTGGAAAATGTACAATACAGCACAATACAGAACTCCCAACACATTACCTGATGTTGGGCAATGAATCAAGTAAGAGAAAACATTTTGTAAAACCAAATGTATAAATACAATAAAATTTTGTCCACAAATACACCCAGCACTCACATTTTTTCTAATTCATGGATCTTTATCAAACTGGGTCATTATAGCTCATCTGATATTCATAACTATTATTACAAGCTGTAACAGCTACAAATACAAAAGTATTCAATGCACTGGAATTTTCTATTCAGTGATCCAGTTAAAAGTACCTTGAGTTCTGAGTGATTCAGTAAATTATATATTACACTATTCACCATTGAAGATGGCTTTGCAAATAGCATCTACCATGGAAGGCATAATTTTCAGTATTATCTACATGTAGACCTCTCCAGTCTGAAGTGTTGATGCTGCAAATGGATGGAGAAAATTCCCAAAGGATAAAAAAGAGTAGTTCACGTAGTAACCGCTAATAATAACAATAAAACCATTATATAAGTACTTTTAGAAAATAATGAAATCAAAGTAAACAAAAACTGCAATTTTTTTTATTCCCAAAAAATGCATAAAAATTAACATGCTTTAGCATTGTCTTAGTTAAACTGACTCTGACATGAAAAAATAATAATTCTTGGGAAGCATTCATTAAAAAGCTTTTCAGGGTAGGAGAATAATATGAACTAGAATGACTATCTGTGCTGGTTTTGGCCAGGGTAGAATTTACTTTCTTCACAGTGACTAGTATGGGGCTGTGTTTTGGATTTGTGCTGAACACAGGGTTGATAAAATAGAGATGTTTTTGTTGTTGTTGAACAGGGCTTAGACAGAGCCAAGGCCTTTTCTGCTTTTCCTGCTGGCAAGGAAGTTGGGGGTGCCTGGAAGTTTGAGAGGGGACAAAGCCAGGACAAGTGACCCAAAATGACCAAAGGAAGAAGAGGGGAACATTTGGACTGATGGCTGTTGTCTTTCCAAGTCACTATTACATGAGATGGATCCCTGCTCTCCTGGAGATTGTGGCTTCATTCTTGTTCTGCTGAGTCACCCGGGCGGGGCTTGCGCGGGAGAGCGGCGGGGGGGGTTTAAACCACGGGGAGGCGGGGNGATTTAAAACCACGCTGAGCAGGTGAGTGCTTCATTCTTGTTCTGCTGAGTCACCCGGGCGGGGCTTGCGAGGGAGAGCGGCGGGGCGATTTAAAGCGTCCCTAGGGAGCGCGGCGAGCAGGAGCGGGCAAACAGGGGCGCGGCAGTTTGCGCGGCAGT
>VZTJ01004024.1:5925-16425 GCA_013397795.1 Orthonyx spaldingii | reverse complement strand
ACAAAACAAAAAAACCCCAAAAAGCAGCAAAAAAGCCCCAAGAAAAACCACCAAAAAAACCCCAAAAACAACCAAAAAAAACCCCAAAAAATTCCCAAAAAAACAAAACAAAAAACCCCAAAAAAACAAAACAAAAAAACCCCAAAAAGCAGCAAAAAAGCCCCAAGAAAAACCACCAAAAAAACCCCAAAAACAACCAAAAAAAACCCCAAAAAATTCCCAAAAAAACAAAACAAAAAACCCCAAAAAAACAAAACAAAAAAAACCCCAAAACCCAAAAAACAAAAACAAAAACCCAACAAACCAAAAAAAAAAAAACCCCAAAAAATAATAATAAAAATAAAAAGCCCCCAAAGCTGAGCTGTGGGATTGGATGTTTTCCATGGAAAGGGCAATCCCAACAAATTGGAGTTGAAAAACAACTCCCAAAAACGGATGGTGGAGCTGGGATTTGGGATAAGGTTTCTCTCGGATGATAATGACGGGATTTGAAGGTTTTCATGGATTGTTGGAGCCGCTCCAAAGGGACAGAGCAGATCCCGCTCCTTTTTAGGGAGTTTTCCCAGCCTGGGCCGAGCTCTCCCGAGGTTTATCCCACGCCACAGAAATCTGGAGGTCTTAAATGAGAGGGGAAAAAAAAAAAAAAAAAAAAAAAAAGAAAAAAAANAGAAAAGAAGAGGAAAAAAAAAAAAAAAAAAAAAGGGAATAAAAAATTGCTGCAGTCAGGGAAAAATCCCAAATTTCTCCTTGAGCCGTGGAGCCGCCGCTGCTGCGGGAAGCGCGGAAAGGGAAAAACGGAGCCGCCTTTGTTGTGTCCAGACAGGGAGAGACCCCCGGAGAGAGCCGAGCTCTGTTCCCAAAAAACCACGAGGTCATCCCGAAAAGCTGGAGCAGCCCCCGGGACACCAATCCCGGCTTCCCCGAGCTCTTCCCTCCCTTCCCTCTCCCGCTTTTCCCGGCTCAGGAATCGCTGCTCCTGGTCCTGGTCCCGCTCCAGCCCCGAATCCCAAAAAAGCGCAGGGTTTGGATACCTCGGGCCTGGTGCAGTTTGGGATGCGGGGCTGCTGGGTAATTAATTAATTAAGGAATTAATTAAGGAATTAATTAAGGAATTAATTAAAAAGATTTGGTTCAGGCAGAGATCCAGCGGTGCCTCCTCCATCCCCTCATCTCCCCAAATCCCTTCTCCAGCACCGCTCATCCCACAGGGAAGGGAGGATTCACAGGGACATCCAGGAGCACCAATCCCGCATTTTTTCGGGACGGGGAGGATTCAGCCGCTCCCCGGGACGGCACAGGGACATCCAGGAGCACCAATCCCGCATTTTTTGGGACGGGGAAGGGGCACAGGAAGACAAGCCGGGCGGTTCCTCGGACGCTCGCTGTTTATCCACCCCGCAGGGAGTGGCTGCTCCCAGCTATGAGAGGAATGGGAAGAATTCCACATCCAGCCAGGGCTCGGTGCATTTTTCCACGCTGCCGTAACCCTTCCTGCCGCGGGCAGGTGGCACCCGTGGGAGAAAAGAGAAAGGGATCGGTGCCAGGCTCGGCTCCCGGTCAGGCTGGGACAGGCCCGCATTCCTTGGTTTCACCCTCGTGACCGGGATGCCGAGGTTTCGGTTGGAAAAGCCGAAGGCGTGGGCAAGGGATGGCAGCGGGTGATCCATGCCAGGCCGGCCCGTCGGGATCGGGAACAAAGCGATGAAAGAAAGGGCAGAGGCTGCTCGGAGCCGGCCCAGATCCGTGCTGGGAGAGGAGGAGGAGGAGGAGAAGAAGGATGAGGAGGAGGAGGAGGGAGAGGAGGCGTCTCCTCCAGCACGGAGCCGCTGCTGAGTCACGGGCGCGCTGCTGTCACCGCTCTGTCACCGCTCTGTCACCTCCTGCCACTGACTCAGGAGCCGCGCTGCGTTTTTTTCCCAGGAAAACAGCCCAAATCGGGATTGTCGCGGGCTGCCTGGTACACAAAGAGCTCGCTCGGCAACGCAGCGGCTCCGTGGGACCGCGGCCGTCACTCGCTGCTGCCGTGACGTGCGGGGCACCGGGAGGGCGGCACAGCCTTTTCGGGGAGGGTGTGAGCACAAAACATCGGTTTTTGTGGAGCTGTGAGGCTGGGAGCGCCCGTGCTCGGGGGTGGAAACCGGGAGAGGAGATTTGGAGCCGTGCCCGAGTCAGACAGAGCCGGTGCAGGACCGGGCTCTGAGCATCGTGCTTTTAGTCCAGAGTACCCAAACCGGTTTAAAACAAATCCTGATCGTTCCGGGGTTAATCCCGATTTAACTGCCCGGCCTCGAGCCTCCGGTGCGTCTCCTAAACCAGGCAGGAGTGCTCCGGGGGGGTTTGTGCTGCAGCCAGACCCTCCCCGGGCTGTGTTTGCGTCGTTCCCGAGCTCCTCGCCTGCATCCCGGGATCCTTGTCGGGATTTCACAACCTCCCTCCCGGCTCTTTGTGTCGGCCTTGACCTCGGGACACCCCCGAACGATCCCTCCCTGGCTGTGCTTTTGCATTCCCTGAATTTTTATGGATTTTTGCGTGGTTTTAGTGCTGCCTTACACCAAAGCTGGGAAATCTTTCTCCAGCTCCAAACCCTGTAGATGTTCCCTGGCCTGGGATCTGTCAGATCCCTGTGCTGCTGGAGGAACAGGGATGACAACCCGGCCTGGTGACTTCATCCCTCCTGGAATCGTGAGGAGCAGCACCACCAGAGCCATTCCCGAAAATCCGGGCAGGCCGGGAACGCTGCTGCTGCTGCTGCTGCCGGGATCGGCGGCTGAGCCGGGAAAGCAGGAGGTGCCGTGGCAGAAATTCAGGAAGATTTCTTTCTGCTGAGCGAGGGCTGGCGGTGACTCAGCGAAAGGCGAGCTCGCCGTGCTGAGTCACGGAGCGGATCCCGGCAGGACAAATGTCAGCCCTGGCGCCGCTCCAGCTCCAGCTCCAGCTCCAGCTCCAGCTCCAGCAGCAGCGGGAGGTGGATCCAGGCCCAACTCCGGCTCTGCCCCCCGGCAGGAAGGAATCCAGGTTCCGCTGGGGGACCAGNCCCGGCAGGACAAATGTCAGCCCTGGCCCCGCTCCAGCTCCAGCTCCAGCTCCAGCTCCAGCAGCAGCGGGAGGTGGATCCAGGCCCAACTCCGGCTCTGCCCCCCGGCAGGAAGGAATCCAGGTTCCGCTGGGGGACCAGTGGAATTTGGGACTGGGAGTGATTCAGGTCCTGCAGTGGAATTTGGGACTGGGAGGGATTCAGGTCCCACTGTGGAATCTGGGATTGGGAGGGATTCAGATCCCACTGTGGAATTTGGGACTGGGAGTGATTCAGGTCCTGCAGTGGAACCTGGAACTGGGAATGATGAAGAAATCCTGGCACATTCAGGAGGGTGTGCAGGAGACCGGGGTGTCCCCTCTGTCCCGTGCTTCCCGCAGACATCCCATCCCGGCCCTTTCCCGAACACCGAGTTCCTGGAAAGACGCGAGGGATGATGGAGCTGGATCCAAACCCGGGGCGGTGCTGGTGTCACCCGGTCTGCACCACCCACACCTCGCTCCTGTCCTGTGGCTCCTTCCCAAAACCCTTTTACCTCCCGGGCTCTTTCCACGCCCCTCCGAGTGCCGAGGGACATCTCCGGGCTTTGTTTTGGATCCGTGGATCGATGGCCGGCGGTTGCTAATGACGCGCCTGGTTAATTAATTGTTCACCCCGGTTAATGAATTGTTCACCCCGGTTAATGAATTGTTCACCCCGGGAGCAGCTCCAGCTGGGAGCAGTCCCGGAGCGTGGCAGAGGGACCTGACCCAGTGCAGGGCCTGCTGTGGAAACTGGGACTGGGAGGGATTCAGGTCTCACTGTGGAATTTGGGATTGGGAAGGGATTCAAGTCCCACTATGGAATTTAGGATTGGGAAGGGTTCAGGTCCCACTGTGGAATCTGGGATTGGGAAGGGTTCATATCCCACTGTGGAATCTGGGATTGGAAGGGATTCAAGTCCCACTATGGAATTTGGGATTGGGAGGGGTTCAAGTCCCACTGTGGCACCAGTGGAATTTGGGACTGGGAGTGATTCAGGTCCTGCAGTGGAACCTGGAACTGGGAATGATGCAGATCCCACTGTGGAATCTGGGACTGGGAATGATGCAGATCTCACTTTAGAACCAGTGGAATTTAGGATTGGGAGTGATGCAGATCCCCGTGTGGAACCTGGATCTGGCAATGATGCAGATCCCACTGTGGAACCTGAGACTGGATGGATTCAGGTCCCACTGTGGAATCTGGGATTGGGAAGGGTTCATGTCCCAGTATGGAATCTGGGATTGGGAGGGATTCAGGTCCCACTGTGGAATCTGGGATTGGGAGGGATTCAGATCCCACTGTGGAATTTGGGACTGGGAGTGATTCAGGTCCTGCAGTGGAACCTGGAACTGGGAATGATGAAGAAATCCTGGCACATTCAGGAGGGTGTGCAGGAGACCGGGGTGTCCCCTCTGTCCCGTGCTTCCCGCAGACATCCCATCCCGGCCCTTTCCCGAACACCGAGTTCCTGGAAAGACGCGAGGGATGATGGAGCTGGATCCAAACCCGGGGCGGTGCTGGTGTCACCCGGTCTGCACCACCCACACCTCGCTCCTGTCCTGTGGCTCCTTCCCAAAACCCTTTTACCTCCCGGGCTCTTTCCACGCCCCTCCGAGTGCCGAGGGACATCTCCGGGCTTTGTTTTGGATCCGTGGATCGATGGCCGGCGGTTGCTAATGACGCGCCTGGTTAATTAATTGTTCACCCCGGTTAATTAATTGTTCACCCCGGTTAATGAATTGTTCACCCCGGTTAATTAATTGTTCACCCCGGTTAATGAATTGTTCACCCCGGGAGCAGCTCCAGCTGGGAGCAGTCCCGGAGCGTGGCAGAGGGACCTGACCCAGTGCAGGGCCTGCTGTGGAAACTGGGACTGGGAGGGATTCAGGTCCCACTGTGGAATTTGGGATTGGGAAGGGATTCAAGTCCCACTATGGAATTTAGGATTGGGAAGGGTTCATGTCCCACTATGGAATCTGGGATTGGAAGGGATTCATGTCCCACTGTGGAATTTAGGATTGGGAAGGGTTCAGGTCCCACTGTGGAATCTGGGATTGGGAAGGGTTCATATCCCACTGTGGAATCTGGGATTGGAAGGGATTCAAGTCCCACTATGGAATTTGGGATTGGGAGGGGTTCAAGTCCCACTGTGGCACCAGTGGAATTTGGGACTGGGAGTGATTCAGGTCCTGCAGTGGAACCTGGAACTGGGAATGATGCAGATCCCACTGTGGAATCTGGGACTGGGAGCGATGCAGATCCCACTGTGGAATCTGGGACTGGGAGCGATGCAGATCCCACTGTGGAATCTGGGACTGGGAGCGATGCAGATCCCACTGTGGAATCTGGGACTGGGAGCGATGCAGATCCCACTGTGGAATCTGGGACTGGGAGCGATGCAGATCCCACTGTGGAATCTGGGACTGGGAGCGATGCAGATCCCACTGTGGAATCTGGGACTGGGAGCGATGCAGATCCCACTGTGGAATCTGGGACTGGGAGCGATGCAGATCCCACTGTGGAATCTGGGACTGGGAGCGATGCAGATCCCACTGTGGAATCTGGGACTGGGAGCGATGCAGATCCCACTGTGGAATCTGGGACTGGGAGCGATGCAGATCCCACTGTGGGACCCAGAACTGGGAGTGGTGCAGGTCCTGCTGTGGAATCTGGGACTGGATGGATTCAGATCCCACTGTGGAATCTGGGACTGGGAGTGATGCAGATCCCACTGTGGGACCAGTGGGGCCTGGAACTGGGAGTGATGCAGGTCCTGCTGTGGAATTTGGGGCAGGGAGAGATGCAGATCCTGCTGCAGAACCTGGAACTGGGAGCGATGCAGATCCCACTGTGGAATCTGGGACTGGGAATGATGCAGATCCCACTTTGGAACCAGTGGAATTTAGGATTGGGAGTGATGCAGATCCCACTGTGGGATCCAGAACTGGGAGTGATGCAGGTCCTGCTGTGGAATTTGGGACTGGATGGATTCAGGTCCCACTGTGGAATCTGGGACAGGGAGTGATGCAGATCCCACTGTGGAACTCGGCACCAACTGCTGCTTGTCTTTACTCTTGGGAGAGGGAAAAGAAGGGAAACAGGGATTCCCTGGGGTGCTGGGGAGCTGCAGAGAAACCACGAACCAGGCAGTGAAACTTCTCCCCCTTGCCAGGGATTTTTGAGGACGCTCGTTGAACAATTCCTGCCGTGCAGCAGGACCCTCCCCACACCATCCTTCCTTCAGCCAGGCTGGGCTTCCAGGCTGGGCTGGGAACAGCTCCCAGAAGTTCCCTGAAGCCGCTCTCCCCGGGCTGACTCATCAGCCGAGCTCCATAAACAGGAAGCTGGGAAAGTACAGCCAGGTGATCCCGTGCTGCTGCAAACCTCTTGGAAGCACAACTTGCTTGGATTTTTTCCCCTCCCCAGCTGCCTGCTAACTCCTTATCCAGCTGCATTGTTTTGGCAGCGGCTGCAGCAGGAAGGTCCCTCGAGTTCATGCGCGGATTTCGATTTCCCGGAGCTTTTTCCCTGCTCCTAATCCCTCCTGCACTACTCCAAACCGGAGCACGAGGGAACAGCCGCCTTCCTTCTCCCGTTTTCCACACAGCCAGACCTGATTTCACCCTGGCAGCTTCCCGTGTTGGCCTGACTTAACTTCCAGGACTGGAGAGGTGGAGATTTCCAAACAGCGCTGCTAATTCAGGGAATCATCCCGTGGCAGGGCCGGGAACGCCGCTTGTTTTCTCCCTCAGCATTCCCTGCTCCGAGCGGAGCCGGGCGCTGCTCGGGGGGGATTGAGGAGCCCAGAACACGTTGGATGCGGCTGCCAAACCAAACAATCCCTGAGAGTGCCGCTGTGGTCTGGAATAAACTCTCTAAAAGTCTAAACATAGGCGAGACGGCGAGGATTTGGGATGGGACAGGCGTTCCCGCCGGGAAGGCTCCGCTTTGAAGCTGCCAGGCCTGGGGAGAAGGTTGGAGGAGCCTCTAATTAAGGCATGGAAGGGCTGCAGTGGGCGGCTGGTGGGGCCCGGGAGCGCCGGCGGGATCCCACTCCGTGTTTGCTTTGGCTCCTTCTCCTCCTGGAATCGTCTCCTGGGCTGCCGGAGGGGGTGGGAGCTGCCCCCTCTGTCCCCAGGGGCTGAGTCAGCGGCGGGAGGTGACAGCTTGGACACCTCCGCGGGGGTGTCACAAAGAGAAGGGCCCGGGAGTGGTGTCTGGCCAAGGGATTTGGGGTGGCCGGAGCTGCCCCCGGAGTGCCCGGCCCCGGGACACCGCGGATTGGTTTGGTGTTGTGGGCAAAATCCTTCGGTTCCTGCTGTGGAACTTCGAGGAAGGTTCAAGACCTGTCAGGGCATTGTGGGGGTGCAGGACACAAATCCCATGGGAAGGTTGGACACAAATCCCGTGGGGAGGTTGGACACAAATCCCATGGGGAGGTTGGACACAAATCCCATGGGAAGGTTGGACACAAATCCCGTGGGGAGGTTGGATACAAATCCTGTGGGGAGGTTGGATACAAATCCCGTGGGGAGGTTGGACACAAATCCCATGGGGAGGTTGGACATGGTCCTATGGAGACAGAACCCCGGGGGCAGGATGGACATGATCCCATGGGAAGGTTGGACACAAATCCCATGGGGAAGGTGGACATGATCCCATGGGGAAGTAAGACATGGCCGCATGGGGAGGTTGGACATGATCCTGTGGGGATGTTGGACATGGTCCCATGGGGAGGTTGGACACAAATCCCATGGAAAGATTGGGCATGGTCCCATGGGAAGGTTGGACATGACCCCATGGACACGGCCCCATGGGCAGGATGGACATGGCCCTATGGGGATGTTGGACACAAATCCCATGGGCAGGATGGACACAATCCCATGGGAAGGTTGGACACAGCCCCATGGGCAGGATGGACGTGGCCCCATGGGCAGGATGGACACAAATCCCACAGGAAGGTTGGACACAAATCCCATGGAAAGATTGGACACCCCCATGAGAAGGTTGGACACAATCCCATGGGAAGGTTGGACACAATCCCATGGGAAGGTTGGACACCCCCATGGGAATGTTGGACACAATCCCATGGGAATGTTGGACACAATCCCATGGGCAGGTTGGACACCCCCATGAGAAGGTTGGACACAATCCCATGGGAATGTTGGACACAGCCCCATGAGAAGGTTGGACATGACCCCACATGCAGGTGTCACCTCCGCAGGGCCACCAAATCCACCAGGGATGGTCCGGGCGGCTCCAGGAGCCCCTCGGAGCCCCCTCGGTGCCCTGAGCTTCCCTTCCGCAGAACGAGGCTCGTTTTCCGCTCTCGTCAGCGGAGTTTTCGAGGGAACTCCCTGGAAAGGGGATTCCGAGTGCTCCTTCAGGGAAAGGGGAACTCGAAACAGCCTCAGGAAGCGTCGGTGGGGTCAGCAGAGCTCCTCCTTCCCACGTGGCCGTGGGGGCACCTTCCCTGCGGAACGGGATCAGCTCCACAACCATTCCCACCCATCCCACGATCCCGGGATGGAGCGTACGGCCAGAGCAGCTCCACACACGCCACCAACCCTCCTTTTTCCATGTTTTTTTTGCAGGATTCTCCTGTGCTGGGGCCCGGAGCCGATGGCAGAGAATGTCCACAACTAACAACATAGCGCAGGCCCGGAAGCTCGTGGAGCAGCTCCGCATCGAGGCCGGGATCGAGAGGATCAAGGTGAGGATTGGCAGCAGGGAAAAATATCCTGGATTTTCCCCTCCCAAAAAAAACCCCTCTGGGATGTCCCCAGCTCGGAGTGGCAGCATCCCGGTGTTCCCTCCAGGAGCTGGAGCGGCCCCCGAGGAAGCTGGAGAGGGACAGGACAAACGGGATGGGTTCCAATGGAAAAAGGGGAATTTTAGGGTTGAGATATGGAAGGGATTCTCCCCCTGGCACAGAGCAGCTGCTCCTGGATCCCTGGAAGTGTCCAAGGCCAGGTTGGATGAAGCTTGGAGCACCCTGGGACAGTGGAAGTTATCCCTGCCATGGCTTGATGGGATTTAAGGTCCCTTCCCACCCAAACCATCCTGGAATTCCGTGATTCCTAAACAAAACCCCTTCCTACTGCTCATCCCAGGAGTCCTTTTCCATGGACAAGGATGGTGTCACCTTCCCTGTGTTTCAGGAATGTTCCTGGAACCCGATTTTTGGCATCCAGACCCAAGACAAGGAATTTCTTGAGGGAATTTCTGGGCATTTTGGAATATTCCCTATTAAATTCCTGCCTGGGAATAAACATTCCCAACAACCTGAGCCCAGGAATTGGGATCCCAGAGCAGAACTCTCTGTGGGGACAAGGTCAAGGCTCTGCTTCAAGCAATTAATCCCTTAAGACGTTAATTATCCCCAATCCCAGAGCAGGGGGAGGGCAGGGAGCAGCCTCTTATGAGAGCAATTGCCCTGGAAAGCTCCAAATCCATGGATTTGGGAACGATCCAGCCCCTCAGGCAGCTGCAGGGCACAGGGAGGAGGAAAATCAGGGCTCTGCAGCACATCTGGGATGTGGCTCCACCTCTGCCCGGTGTCGTTAAGGAAATTGAAATTAAAAAACGGGATCGGGACAACTCCGGAGGCTCCAGCAGCTCCCTCTGGATTCGGAGCCTCCTCGGATCCCTCCAGGCTCTCCCTTCCCAAAAAACAGCCTGGAACTAAACCAAGCAGAGCCTTAAATAATGGATCCTAAAGGTTTCCAAACCTGGACAAGAGGCTGCACTCAGGGAAAGCTTTTCCTTCGCTTTTTCATCCCGAATCCCTGAAAAACACGGATACAATAAATATTCCTTCCAAATCTCCCCGCTGGGTTATTTCCCTACACTCCTCACTGTTTATATCCATCAACAAACCCCTGATTTTCCACTCCTATCCCCCCTTTTTCCTTCTCCTCATCTCCACAAATTTTCTTTGGGAAAAGAAATTCCTTTTTTCCTTTGGGAAAAGCTGGATATAAACCCCCACGGAGCTGGGTTATTTCCTCACTGTTCACACCCCTAAATAAAACCCGGATTTTCCACTCCAATCCCCCTTTTTTCCACTTCCTCATCTCCACAAAATTTCTGCCTGTAAATCCCCCACGGAGCCTCGAATTCCCAAATTCCGTGCTGGGAATATCCCCATAAATTCCCGGTGGGTTTTTTTTTTTTCCGTGAAAATCCAGGTCTCCAAAGCATCCTCGGAGCTCATGAATTACTGCGAGCAACACGCCCGGAATGATCCGCTCCTGGTGGGAGTTCCGGCTTCGGAGAATCCCTTTAAGGACAAAAAACCCTGTATTATCCTATAGCTCCGGGTCCTTCCCGAAGGGAATCCTCCTCCAGCCTCGGGAATCAGGCTCCTGCACACCCCCACCTACACCCAGGGGTCAAAAACTCAACGTTGGCTTCGAACAGAACTTAAAAATCCCCGTGAA
>VZTJ01004023.1:2478169-2599104 GCA_013397795.1 Orthonyx spaldingii | reverse complement strand
CGGGCGGGGGAGGGGACCGGCCACGTTGGCGGCGGCGCCTCGGGGGCTGCGAGGCTGAGCTGGCGCCTCCGGGGAGGCTCAGCGGGGTGCCCGCGCTGTCCTCGGCCGGCACGCGAGTTGTCCGTGCGGCCATTGTCCCCTCGTGCCTTCGTGTCCCTTAATTGCCACCCTGGCTTGTGCCGCCTGGGGTGCCCCGAAGTGTTTCTTGCTCATTGAAGAATGTGTATCGGGTTTTACTGTTGAGCTGACGTAAGCAAAGCTATGGTGAATGAAGTCCAGGTCTCACCTCCAGAAACTGCTGTACAGAGAGCTGTGGAATCTGTCCTGGGGAAAACAGGACCTTCATTGAGCTTACCTGGAGTGAGGAAAGCTAGATGCTTACTCTGGACTCCTGTGTCAGTGTAGTTGTGTCGGTATTTGCAGAAGTGAGGTAAAAGGGAAAAGTATTTCATTTTATGTCTGTAAGGCACACAAATGAATGCCAGAGCTTAAGAACTCAGACAACATTGTTCTTGTACTGCAAGTTTTTGCTTGTTTCTAGCTGTTCTTCTTCTCAGGTCACCGGAAAAGTTGAGAAGCTCTTTCATCTTTCCTTTTTCATGTCTTCCTCTGCAATGTGCTGAGCTTGCTGCCTCGATGTCTGCTCTTACCGGACTTGGATACAGAGGATGCAAGCAATGTGGTTTTATTTTTGTTTTGTAGTGGCTTTCAAGTCCACTGAAGTTGTTAATGCATTTCTCACTAAAAGTCGTTAATGGAAGTATTTTAACAAAGTTTTATGCTTAATGAGAACAACTGAACAGAAAAGATGTAAAAATATCACAGGTGGAAGAATATGCCTGTTAAAAATTACTAGAGCCATTCTCATAAAAATAGGTTTTCATTTATCAGAAAGATTTTGTTATTGTTGTTGCTCTTAATCTGTAAATCTTCAGTTGCAGCAACAGGTATGGATATTTGGAAAATATGATTGCAGTGTTACCAATTTCTAACTCAATAGGTTATTTGTATAGATGAATAGGCAGTTGCACCTATTTTTATTTCACTGTGTTTTGAGTAATGGTGAATAGTCTTTGATTCTGATAACATATGGAAACAATTTTCCTGTTTCAAACCATGAGGAGAACTTAGGTATGATGACACAAGAGTGTGGTTCTACAATTGTGTTTAGGAGGCACATTTCTGACAAGTATCCTTTCTCCTGCCATTAGTGTTCTTGAAGTTGGATGGTAGGGTGATTAAAGAACTGATTAGTCTGAGAAACAATCCTATTGTTTCATCTTCTTTTGTTGAGTGGTCCCAAGCAGGGTGTGAATAGTATGTCAGTGAGGTGACACCTCCCTTTAGTGGCAGCTTGTGGGGTTGCCAATTTCAAGTGTCTGTGTAACCACAGTCTGAGAGTCCTCGTCTGCCCTGGTAGTCTGAATTTCTAAGCATCGTTGAATTCTGCTTGTCAGCTTCAGCAGATGGTGCTGGCTATTTTAAACTTGATATTTTTTGCCTATTTACTTTATTTTTAAGATAGTACCTGTTTTGAATAGCAGAACTTGGAAGGTTTGAAAATACTATGCTGTATAGTTTGCTTGGATTTACATTCTTCTTGAAAACTGTTAGTACTCAAGGACACTTCTGATAGTTCTTTTACCATTTTAATTGGAAATTGATTTTATACTGACAATCATAGGCAAATAGATTATTTTGTCAGTATGGGTCAGTTTTTTGCCTTAAGGTGCTTTAACAGTGATATTACTTAGGTGATTGTGACTTGCTTTTGGAACATCTGTCTCTTTTAATCCTGGTTATTTCACACTTTTCATAAAAAAATTCACACCCTACTTTCTTCTAGAACTGAATCTTCTGGAATCAGTGAGGAATGGAATGGTAGAAAGGGAAAGGAAGTTGAATGCTGCACTGGGAAATTAAATGAAATGTCTTCCTATGCAGTAACCTAGGCTACAAAGTCAGACCTTAAAGGTTCACAGGTCTTTATTAACTTTGTTTTTCTGTTACCTCATTTGGGATGATTAATTTTTAATTGCAGAGTGCTAGAACTTACAGCTCTAATTACTGGGAGATGAGTCTTGTGATGAAGATGTGAAGTCATGTTTAATTCAAGACATTGATGAAACTGGCATGGATCTCTTAGGTTGGATGCCCAAATTTGCTTTAATTTCAGTTCTTGTTACTATTGTCACTCACTTGTACTGAACTTTCCAGTAAGAAATTTTTTTGGAGGGAAAGGGGAGTGTGTGTTACAACAGTTACTTGTGAAAGAGGCATACAAGGAATTGACTATGCCAGGGAAGAGAGTGGTGTGGAAATCGAGCAGTCTTTATTCAGGATAGTGATGCCACTGTATATAATGCCCTGTTGGAGAACCCTGAAATATATAACAAGAGTAAAAGGAATTACTGAGTAGTAGATCCGTGAAAATAGTGAATGAGGCAGTGGCTGCAGACAAGGTTGCAAGAGAGGACTTGTGAAGTAATTTATGGAAATATAGGCAGATTGAACTCTTCTTCAACCTATCTTCCAAAATGTATAATCTGTTTCTGTGGGCCTTTTTCATTGCAATCTAATGTTTTGAGATTTTCCCAACACCCACCACCTCCTGTCCCCCCAGTAAGCTTGCAGGGTGTGCAAAAAAATCCAAAAGTGGGTGTCTTATCAGTAAGAAGATTACTTAGATTTTATTTCTGGACTGCTGTAGGGAAGGAGAAGCTGAAGTTGTTTTCCTGAGAAGGAATGAATTAAAAAAGAAATACAGCACATCTGGTAACCATTGCTGTTGCTGAGATGATAAGAATATATTAGAAAACGTAAAATTCAAGTCTTCAACATACAGTAGTAAATCAGTTTAGCGAAGAGTTTAAAATGCGTGGAAGAGTAGCCTGTAGTTTAGGCTCAGGAGTAGACACTTAAAATATTAAGAAAAAAAATTTCTAAAGAGATGTAAGTGATTGTAGGAAATTTTCTTATTGGGAACTTCTAATAATCCTAAAACTTATAACAAGCACTGCTTTTAAGGTCCCTGGGGAATTGCAGTTCTCCCTGAGGTACTAGCATAGCTGTAAGAAGTAATTTATGCTCTCAACTTATTTTACTGTAATGCCTTGTTATTTCGTGGCTGATCAACCTGAATGTGGAACGTTATCTGCTGGTACAGCTGTGTTTGCTTCCTACATGCTGTGGGATGACAGCCTGGCTATTTGAAAGAATGTTTATGGATGGCAAACTTTGCCTAGAAAACTAATCTTTACTTCAATAATTTAAATTTGGGAGCCCAAATACTTTTTTTAAGCATAGACATATTCCCAAATATTGATAAATTTGCATGTACTTCAGTGTTTACTGCTCTGTAACTTGGTTAGGTCTGAATATTTCAGTTAACGAGTGAAATTTGCTGCATGTATTCTATATTGAATGGATGAGAAAATTCAGTCATTGCCTACTCTAATGCTCAGTTTGTGGTGCTCTAATATTTTCATTAGAAAGGTATTAGCATGATTGCTTATTTTGAGGATTTGTTTGTGAATCCTTCCTTATTGGTTATCTTTGTTATCTTCTTTGTTTCTGGTCTTCTTCTTTTGTATATTTTTTCTGTGTCTTACTGACAAATAATTTTATCTTCTCTTATAGGTAAGAATATACACCCTGTATTGTTTTGTATTCCTTTCTTCTGTGTTTGGAGAGTGCTTTCATTTGTATAGTAAGTGTAGTTGCTCCCCCCTGCTTTAAATAGAGCAGGACAGGTGGAAATGCTATGTGAGATGGTATGGAGTAGAGGTGGTTATCTGAGTGGCCACGTTACTTAGTGCAAATTGATGTAAAAAGAGTTGGGTTTTTTGTGGTTTTTTTTTGTTTGTTTGTTTGTTTTTTTTTTTCAGAAATTGTTTTTCTTGATGTTTCAGAAACTTTCCTGAGCAATTTTTAGATAACTTAGCACTTAGATATTAGCATAATATGTTGCACACCAAGTACTTCTGCTGGGCGTTACAGATCATTGTGGCATTTATTTGGCATAAAAAGAATGATTTATAATAGCTTACAGGAGAACATAATCAGAAGTCAATGTCTTTTGTTACTACCCAAAGATTGAGGCAAAGCTGAATCAATAGACAATCTGTAGCACATTTTGTTGATTGCATCTTGGCATTTAAAATATTTGGCTTTATAGCTGGTTTTAGCTTAGGCAGTTAAATTAGACATTATATGAAGTAGTGAGTAATAGAAAATACATGAAGAACTTGTAGGCTAGGAGCCAACTTAAATTTAATCAGTGAATGTATGTACGAATATTGTATTTAAGTTAAAATGTGTGACATGCTGTCTGATGATTATTGTTGTAATTGCAGCCAAGAGGCAACAGAAAACATGGTGCATCATTTATCATCACTAGAGCAATTGCAGGTAAATATGACTTGTTCTTACATTCATAACTTCTAAGACTGTGTGGATTACTTGTAAATTTTAAAATTTCAGCCTTTTAGAGTGCCTAATGTAATGGAAATAGAGTGCAGGATGTATTTTCAGGAAGATATTTTCTGATGGTGAAAGATATTTTCTGTGTTATTTTAATGTCAATTTTGTGAGTGTTCTTGTCTCCATTAGTTGTTGGAACAAACTAATAAACCATACATCAAAGAAGTTAACAAGCTCTGTCTTTTGCAAAGTGTAGTTGTGCTTGTTTTTATTTTTTTTTATTTTTTCCCTCTCTTAACATCTCTTGCACTGAGCTGTTTGCTAGTTAGTTCTATGAGGAATTTTTGCATTCTGATGATATTAGATTGCATAAACCAAGTGTTGAATGGCAGTAACTGAACTGGATTTTCATCCAGTAGGAATTTCTCTTAGAATTTCCAAAAACATGCAGTGTGGTGGTTTTTGTGTGGTTTTTGTTTGTTTGTTTTTTATTTGCCGTTTGCATTTATTCAAACATAAGAATTCATTGGCCAAGTATAGAGGGTTTTTCCCTCAATACCTTTTTCTTTAGTGAGAATTTGAAATTCCCTGTGCAGTAAGCTGGAGGGTATTTTAAGAATACTACAGATGTAATTTTTACCTCTTTCCATTGTAGGTCCTGCATTGTTTTTACTTCGGTACATCTGGTACAGGTAGGTTTTGTGAGAATGCTGCTTCATTTTCCTATTTGATAATATTTTCATAGCTTTTTGGTTTGATGGAAAGTAATTCTTAACGAGAGTAAAATTAAAGAGTTGTAAATATTGTCCAAGCAGTGCTTAGAATAGTCTCTTTTCTTAAATTGAGTTGTAGCTACTTGAGTTGCAACTGAAGCCTAAATAGAAAAAATCTGGTATGTGTTAGTTTGATTTGGTACTTTTATCAGAAGCTGAAGTAACCTTGCAGTTGGAACATCTTTCTCCAAATGCATTTTGTCCTCTCCACTCCCAACTGAGATACTGCAAGGGAGGCTGTTGTGGGGTTTTTTCTTAAGCCTCAGTGACAGGTATGATGGCATGACAGGGTTTGCTTTCTTTGGAGTAATAATTTTGAATTTTTTTCCTTTGACAATTCAAACTCATACAGAAAGCTTGATAACTACTTGAGCAACACTCACACCATTTATAAATTTAAGTTTTGATTCGAAAAGTCATTAAATGGTCCCAGAAATATATTGGGGTAAGTACAGTGTTTCTGGAAAATTTCAGCTGTGTGGTTATAGTACTCTACTGATGCACTTACCAGGTTTGAAGATACCAGTTTCCCTTTTTAAGGGATAATCTGTTGGTTTTGAGTTATATGGAAAGGGACATTAATGTGACTTCCTGTGAAACAGTACTATACTTGAATCTGGCAGGGAATGTTTTTTTCCCCTGTTGCTGGTGTTCTGCTTTGTTTTTGTGCACATACTCTCCCCTACCCTTTTCTCCTGAGGGGGTGATATTTATGGGCACCATACTGTCATGTAAGTCCAGCTGTAGACAGAATTCACTTACTTTTCTTCCCTCCCTCTGGTAGTCATATTTAAAATCTACTTTCAACCTTTTGTAATTGATTCTAGTTGCTGTTTTCATGTATTTGATAGAAGAGTTTGGGAGGGAGCTTGGGAGGCCTCTAGTTTAAAGTCCCGCTAAAAGCAGGAGAACATTGAATTCAGACTGGCTTCCTCAGGCCTCTGTCCAGCTAGGTCTTCGAAAGGTTAAAGGATGGAGAACCCAAAGACTCTCTGGTCAGCCTGTTCAAGTGCCTGACTGTCTTCATGGTGAAAAATCTCTTCCTTTTGTCAGCTTGGAACCTCCTCAGTTTTGGAACCTGAGAGACATTTAGGTTGGAAAGAACCTTTACAGTCAAGGAGTCCAACTGTTACCCCAGCATTTCAAAGTCCTCCAAAGGGTTGATCATAGTTTCTTGTGTTCCTGCCGTGCACCTCTGTTGCTCCCATCTTCATGGTAAACTCCTTGGTATCAGAGTGCTGCTGTTTGGTTCTCCTGAAGCCTTCCCTTCATCAGGTTAAACAAGTACAATTCCCACAGCATCAGATTCGTTGCAGGGCAAGTACTCCAGTCCCCTGATCATCTTGGTGCCCTTCCTGTTTACTGGTGTTCTTCTTTCAATGGGTGTCCCAAAACTGGCTGGTGACCAGAGTATAAAGAGTGATAAATACTCAGTTCCCTTAATATGCAGTTTTGTGCAGTTAGTAAAAACAAGGCTGTTGTTAGCCTTTGTCGTTGGCAGGGTGCAGTGTTGATTCATGTTCAGTTGCAAACCCTCTCAGGTGATTGATGGTTGCCTTGAAGCTGAGTTGTCTGCAGTGTGTATCTCAGGTGCTGCGTTGTTCACTGTGCGTTCTGATTTAGTCCGATGGTTTTGGTATTTCAGCCCCGCGAAGTTTTCTCTGCCCGCTGGACTGGTTCGCCTGGTTAGTAAGCAGATCAACTGGCACCTCGTACTTGCAAGGTAACAGCTCCCATGTTTTGCCATCTCTGACAGCAGTGAATGTGTTAATGCCTCCTCTGCTCCCCCACCGTCCCCACTGATAGCCATGCTGAGTTGATACTGTGCTAAAGGCATGTTATGCTTTCTGGTCAAGAGAAATATTGGAGGCTCTCACAGGTGGCCTTGTGAAAGAAAGCTCAGTGTGCTGCCTGGGGGCTTCTGCCAGCTTCCCTTCAGTTAATTCACCTCTCACTCAGGTCTGAATGTCTGTCTAGCTTTTGAGGCAAAATGACTTGCAGTGCAGTCATTCTCAAATTCAAGTCCTGAATTTGGTTGATTAAAGCTTTATAACTTGGCAGGATATATAACTTTAAAATAAGAATTTATATTTGTGGAAAGTGAATGCCTACCCTCAAGACTTGTCTGCTGTTGCCTACACAGAGAAGTGAGAGTTCCAAGGCTAGAACCAGCTGTTCTGCAGGAATTTTAACAATATCACTGAGATCACTGGCTTTTAAAATAAGTGCAAATACGTACAGAAGAATGGTTCAGTGACATGATTGCATGAAGGTAGTTTGGAAGGTTTTAGTTTATCTTGTGTGTTAGGTGCAAAGACACATAACTTACTGAAGTGTGATAGTTGTTTATTCCAGATAAAGCAATACAGTTTTGGATATTGCTGTTGTAAAATTATCTGTAAACAACATTTGGCTCTGACCTCCCGTGCACTGAGATTTTAGACATTGTTCTGTTTTCCTAGTGCTGCTGGAAAAGAGTGGCAGATAAATTTCAGTGAAATGAAGGTAATATAGGCACAGATATTTTCTTTTTAATAAAAAATTGATATTTCCCACTTTAATTTTTTAAAACATTTTTTTTAAATGCCTGACCTTGGAGAAAAGCACCTAGAACTCTTGATGCACATTCTGTAAGGAATGGACTTTAAATGAACTTTCACACCTGTCTTTTCTCTTTCAGCAATGGTAAATTGTTGGCAGTTGTTCAAGACCAATGTGTAGAAATCAGGTAACTTACCATTATCTGTTGTTTCAGCTATGAAGTTCTGAGAAAGTGTTTCTGGTCACTTACTAGCTGTACTTTTAAAGATTTTTTCTTCGTTTTGCAATGTTATATATTGTGAAAGTTATCTGTGGAATGATCAGAAAAGCAGAAACTTTCTGTTTCTGTTTAGTTCTCAGCCATCCCTCATTAAAAAAAAAATCCAACCAAACCCAACATAAACCCTCCTTAACCCCCCAATTATAATCGTTATGGATGTGTTAGTATAAGTATATATCTGTATATCTCTCTTTGTTTTCAAGATGTGAAATAAAAGCAATCAAGATCCTCTAAAATACTCAGCAGAAATCCTCTTTGTAACCTTTGTCTTTCTGTCCCCTCTAGAAATTCTCCCCTAATAAACGGGACAAGGAGCTCGTATCTAGTGATGTTCTCTGTAGAATAGCTGGCATGTACAATCTTCACCTTATTTTACAAGTGGTGTAGCTTGCTGTAAAGACTGATGCTTTCCCTTTTCTTGTGCTCTCTTAACAACAAGCTCTCCTTTGCCAGTTCAAGAGCACATTTAGCTGTAGAACAGATCTTGATTGAGTGTGTTTACTTGCTTCACAAAAATCCATTTGCTAGAAGGTCAGACCTTCCATTTATATGTAAAAGAAGCAAGTGTATGAAAATTGTTCAATCAAAAGTGGTGTGAGCACCATAAATGTCAGCTTGAAGACTATAAAATAAATCTTGCGTTTCAACTGTGTTAATGTAACTATATTCTAGCATTGTTTCTAAAATTGTAAGCTAGAGAATACTGACCAGGGTTTTTTTTCTAAAGTTATATGAAGTGCTGAAATGATGCTGTCCTATTTTGTACAGCATTACAAATAAATGAGGGATGTTGGTATTTATGCAGTGGGAGGAGGGTCTCTAAAATACTATTGTTAGTTACTGTAGCTGCCTAAGGGTGAAGGTTACTACCTGCTCTTTGAGCAAGTAGTTAGAGGCATGCAGGCCTTTGAATTGTGCACTTGGAATATTTTTCTAGTGTTCTGTTTATTACAGAGAATTGAATAGTGGGGTTTTTCTCATATCTAAATTCATATGAGTCTGTTTTCTGCAGGTCTGCAAAAGATGACTTTGTATCCATAGTTGGAAAATGTCAAGGTATAGCAACCTCTACATCATTACTTAGTGGCATCATTGTTTGTTATTCATACATTGCTAAATGGTGGTGTTGTTTCACTTTAATGGTAATGTTATGACTTCTTAAAATCATTGGAAAGAATCTCTTAATAATTTTACTTTGTGACTAGCCCCGTTACCCTCCCTCTGCCACTTCTTTTTATGATGATTAATATATGAAACCTGAATCTGAAATGAAATGATAGTTAGAATTAATGAGTCTGACAGACATAGGTGGTTTTTCTTTTTTTACCTTCCTCTGAGATAAGCTTGTAATGCTGGCAGGCCCCCTGTATTTTGTTGATGCAGTTGACTTTTTATTCTGTTTAAGGCATTATATTTATTTTTTGCTTTAATTAATAATTTTATTCCTTTTTTGCAGTGCCAAAGGATCCTAACCCTCAGTGGAGGAGAGTGGCATGGAGTCATGATTGTACATTACTTGCTTATGCTGAAAGCAGTGGAACAGTCAGAGTGTTTGACCTGATGGGTAGTGAGCTTTTGGTCATTTCACCGGTATGCGCTCTCTTGGGTTAAACATGAATATAGTAGAACTCTTTTTAAGGATCATGGATGAAATGCACTCTTTGAGCTTTTTCAGGTCATGGCTTAGTTTGCTATCAATGCTTACACTATGAATACCATGAAAAAATGGACCATAAAAAGTTTCGCTGTAATATATCCATCATACGATCAACAAAATCATGTGTAGCCCTTCCAAAGCACCAAGGGGATGTTGTATATCTGCCTTGGTATTGTGACAAATCTGTAGGTGCATCAGACAGGGAGAGTATGGAATCACAACAATTTGTAGTAATAGATTATAAATCTGCACTTTGTATGCAGAGTCAATTATAAATCAAGACATATTGCTGCTGGAGTACTTTGCTTGGTATGATAATAGATAATTGCTGATGACAGGCCCCACACAATATATTTCCTATTTTGTATGTTCGAAGGGTGTATTAAACTGATTTGTGAAGGTGGCTTAAGTGTATTTCCTTAGTATATTGTCTTTGCAAACTTAATAGTAATAAGATTTCTTTAAAATTAAGATAAAAGAAAATGTATTTTGTTTGTAATACAAATGATGAAACTTTATTTTTTTAAATACGGTACAGTACATTTAACTTGCTAGTTCTTCCAGTAACAAAGACACTTTTTAAAAATCCCTTTTCTCTCCCAATGTCTGCCTTCATTTTTGGGTAAAGACAGCAAGTTTTCCAGGCGATCTGAGTTACGCTATTGCTGGATTGATCTTTCTGGAATACAAAGCAAGTGCTCAGTGGTCAGCTGAACTACTTGTTGTTAATTATCGTGGAGAACTGAGAAGTTACCTTGTCAGGTAAGCATAAATTTTGACTTGCTTTGAGAAGGCACAGCGAACTTCAAAGGAATTCTTTCCACTCTTTAAAGAAAATAAATCTGAACTAATGCATATATTTTTTTTCCCCTGCATACTTAGTGTTGGAACAAATCAAAGCTTTCAAGAAAGTCATAGTTTCAGCTTTAGCAGCCATTATGCCCATGGGATAACAACTGTAATTTATCATCCTAGTCACAGGTAAGTGTTCTGTTTGCTACCTGACAATGATATGTAAATGATGAACCAAAAGTGGCAAAATAAGCATTGAAGTGTCTTGGATATGGAGGGAGAGAAAAATCTATTCTAAAATTGCTATTTAGTGCATCAGTAATAACAAGTCATGTCTCTTTCTGCCATGAAAGAGGAACCTTAGTTCATCTCACTTGGCTTTCATTATTCCATTAGTAATGTTCTTTTCTGTTTGAGTACCTGGCGTAAGCAATATGCATTTTTTAAGATGTCAGGAATAGCTTCGAAAGAGGTGTCTGAATGTGATGGGAGTAAGGACTGAAGTATACGTTTAGTTGTTGGTTTGAGTTTTTTTGTTTTGGTTTTTTTGGGGTTTTTTTTCCTCCCTGTCTGGAAGTGATTGCTGGCCTTGTTGGTAGCCCATTTTCCCTAGTGTTCTGACTGGAACTGCCAACCTTTGGTATTTGGAGTTGTCTTGTGATATCTTTTCTCTATTAGTAACCTGTTGAGTACAGAAACTGGACTTGAAATGTGGACTGACTGCCTGCCTGCCTGCTCTTGAACTCAGTGTAGTTGGAATAGGCCTATTACTTATGCTAAAGATGTGTCTACATGTTTAATAGGTATTTCTTATGTAGCAAGATAAACTCAGCAACTTTATTTCTATTTCTCTTCAGTTGTAGGAACTAAACTTTGTTCTAGATGTTTTTCTTCTGTTAGATCTGCTAGGATTGAATCTGTCAGTGCAATGTTATATCACTTTGTTTTAAATGGAAATTAGGCTTGGCTATAGAATACCAGAAGAAACTCACTCTTGAAAAAACTTGTCCTCATTCTTCAGTGTTAAGTGAGCTGTCATATCTATCTTAGGAAAAAAAATTATTATTAATGAGATGTAATGTTCTTCTAGCATATTATTTTGAGAGATTAATTTTATGTATGGCTTTTTCTTTCCACCTAATTCATATTTAGTGATTTCACATAATTAATACTCAGTGTACTAAATCTACAGTTTTGAGGTAATAGGTGTGGGTTATGGAGCTCTGGGTAGCACTGCATGCCCAGACCACAGAACCACCCCATTGTTTCCTTTGATCAGACCAGGGTTAATGGTTGTAGTATCTCCTGCTATGTGCAGTCAGTTGAGTGGCTTAGTAAAGTTGAAAAACTGATGCTTGAAAGAATGCATAATTGGATGAAATGGATGGAAAACAAAAGGTTTTGATCTGTTTTGCCCCTGATGGAGGCAAGTCTTTTCTGTTTTGAATTTAATCTGTGGTAGAAAGCTTGTAAATTTCACCTTGGAGAACTCTAAATTCATGAGCAGAGTCTCTTGCTGAAATTTCTTGTTATCCCAAAAAACCCCTAGAAGGGCTTGAATGCAAGCACTTCAAAGCTGTGCATTAAAGAAAATCGTTGATACAGACACCTCAGAGTTTTAATTTTCAATAATGCGAACTTTGATCACTTTACACAAGTTCAACTTTGTCATTTTGTGCTTTCTTGCATTTAATTTAGTCTCAGATGGTGGAAGTATACTGGTCTCCCTTCACTGCTTGTAAGGCTTGACTTAACTGCATTACTGTATTACTGTGTATTTGCTCATTACCCATTACAGTGCAATAAAATAGCACTTAAGAACTTAGTACACTTCGTTTTTTCCACTAGATGTATGATAATTGCAAAGAGAATATGTCAATAGGGAATGTTTCTGAATCTGTAGGAAAACTTTAAGCAATAGCTTTGGGAAAAAATCCAATAACGACTTTTACGGTTTTTGAAATGTATTATATAGCTTAATTTAGATACCTAATGTTGGTGTTCTCATGTGATCCAGCTTTCATCTAGGATAGAATTTATGGTGCATTTTGGTTGACAAGACTTGAATGTCTGGTTCAATGTGAGCTCTTTGTAAGCTCAAATCCAAGGTTCAACAGCTGCTTGTTTTGGTATCTTAAACTGGAGCTGAAGGTCTTACTTCTGGGTTATCTGCAATTGCTGCAGAATGTGTTTGATATTAAAGCCTGAAGTTTGCAATGAAGGGCTTGTGATGAGAGAGTTAAAGGGTTTCAGAATTAGTTAAAAATTGTTGTACCAAAATTGCTAAGTAAAGAAGGGCATGTCAAGTTTTTCTTGGATGCCTCAACTGAGCTTGTTCTTGAGACCAGTGTTGCACTGATTATCTTCAACCCAACTTTGTACAAACCTGTGGAGTACGATTGTACTGCAAGAGCAGTCGGTTTTTGAGACTGGAGGAACCCTTGGAGATCATCTAATCCATTCCCCTTCACTTCAGGGTCTGCTAGGGCAGGCTGCTTGGAGCCACGTCACTGCAGTCCCAGACCTGCACATCTGTGTCCTCCCTGAGGAGCGTGCTCTGTGTCAAGGCCTCTGAGGTGCTGGGGAGCTGCTCCAGAGGTTGCTGGAGACTGAGCCTGGCAGCACATCACTGTAATTGTTCAGAACATATACATGCACAGGTTCTAACCATCATTTTCTGCAAACTGCTGTGCAAAATGCTGCAGCTGTTGGCTGCAGTCTAGGCCTGATACTTATATAGATCTGTTTTAGGACTTGTTGAAAGGGTTCCTGATCCCTGCTGATCAGGTGTCCATCTGGAACAGAAGCTCAAAGGCGCCTGTGATCAGGAACAGCTGGCAGACCTTGCTAAAAGCTTCTAAAGCTTGCTAGCTAGCTCTTCCAGGCAATGACAGGCATCCTGAAGTTCCTCAAAGGCTTCCCAGGAGCCCTCATATGGTCCCAGAAGTATGTAGATGTTTAAGGATCTAGAAATGAAGCCTGGAAACAGCTGCACAAACTGCTGCATGCTGGCTGTACTCTGTGTAGAACACATGTGCTTAGGCAATTCTTAGGTTGTCTTAGGCAATTCTTTACACCACAAAATAACCAAAACTCTTAAGAACTTCAAACATCACTCTGAAGAGAGGTCTTACCACTTTCTACAACTACCTAAAAGGTGGTTGTAGCCAGGTGAGGGTCAACCTTTTCTCCCAAGGAGCCAGGAAGTGTAGAAGAAGATGAGGTTTAAGCTGTGCCAGGGGAGGCTTAGATTGGACATCAGGAGGAATTTCTTCACAGGAAGGATGATTAGACATTGGAATGGACTGCCCAGGGAGGTGGTGGAGTCACCATCCTTGAGCTGGTCTAGTTGACATGGTACTGTTTGGTAATAGGTTAGACTTGATGATTTTGGAGGCTCCTTTCCAGCCTAACTCATGATATGATTCTGTGGTTCATCCATGGTATAAAATCATCTTGCCGTATGTTTGTGAATAGCAGGAGACCTGGAATGCTAAATAAGTTTTACTGACATCTTAAAAAGGATTAAATGTGGAAGGAACTTTTATTTTCCTTTTTTTTTTTCCTTTATTCTTTCACTTGACTTTTGCAGGTGTAGTTTTGGCATCCCCTGTGGCCAGAGCTGCTCTATGTGAGCGGCAGCCGCTGTTGGGGGCAGATCACTTGGGAATGATGCAGCCTTGGAAAAGGGATAATGGAGCATTCCCAGGGTGAAGCTTCAGACTCCTACAATTGTGCCTTTTTTTTAGATACTTCACCTTTTAATAGGCTGTTCATTACAATGAAGCTTCCAAGTAAACTTAGACACCTGTTCTCAAAGCTTTCATCAAAGTAGTCATCAGTTAAATATAGAAGTGCTTGTTAATGAGGTGAAAGGGCTTTGAGGGAAAATACTTTGATAGAGTTTAGTGGTGATCAGCAATAATTATAAGACTTATGTCAAAGTTTTTAAAATGCCACCTGCTGTGTGTAGTGAAATTATTACATGCACATATATAATTGGTACAGTGGCTTTAGAAAACAGAATTGACAAACCTTAAAGCATTCAGTTCTTCAGTGAAAGAGAAGTAGTTTTTGTACTACATGTGAATAAATAGAAATCTGATGTTTAAACAGAATGATCAGAACTTGTCATACTCTTCAGCTGTAATTTTTTTTTCATTTTGGAGGGTAAGGGGGAAACTCAAATTGTGGCCAGACTTACTTTATTTTAGATGTTGGGTATTTTGACTTACCTGGAAAGCTAGAGATGAGAATGGATAGGTATAAATGCTACAAATAACAAATGTTACTCAAATAATATTGAAGTATTTTTAGATTTCACGGTATTTATTCACAGACAAAGCTTATTGTGACTGTTAAATGTCTTTGTATATTTAGTCTTTTTGTTACTGTAAGCAAACTACTATAGACTTAAGAAAATTTAAAAAAAAAAGCGGCAGTATATGAAGCCATAATACATCTTAATATATTTTACAGACTTCTCCTTGTAGGAGGCTGTGAAACAGATGAAGATGGAGCTTCTAAAGCAGCTGGTTGTGGGATATCTGCGTGGAGAATTCTGTCAGGCTCGCCCCATTACAAACAGGTCACTAGTTATGAAGATGATGTTAGAACAGTAAGTATGTGTCCTCATTTTACTGGATGGATATTGTCACTGGAAACTCAATATGTATCTCTTTTTGAAAGATGATTTTAATGCAATTTTGCTATTTTCTAAGCTATGATGTGTATGTCTAAGCAGTTATCTTTTTTCCCTCCAGCATCTGTTTTTGCTTTTTCTGTAGTATGATTTGAACTTTAAATTCTTAATTATCACTTACAGTTTTAAAACCAAAAACGACAAGAAAGGAGTTTGTAAATTTCCAAGCTACAATATTTTTTACTCTTAGTTGTACATTGGGTTGTGTTACCTGTCTTTGTTGGAAAAAAAAATTCCTGTTTGTTCTTTTATTATTTCAGAACAAAAGGCAGCACATCTGAAATAAATGCTTAAGTTCAACCCTGGCTCTTGATTTCTTTTGCTTCTAGTAGAAGTAAATGTTTGTTTTGGTAACAACTTGGTTATACTGAAATCAGTTTACAGTATACCAGGATAAATTCCAGTGTTTACTCTTACATAGGTATTGCTTAGTATTACAAGCAAGTTGTTAATTTAATTGCAAATGAGTAATGCTTTTCTGTGACATGTTATATACCTAATGAAGTGGACAAAATCATACAAATTGGATTTTGTTGTGCTTGCATTATTTTAAAGTAGGTGAATCTTATAGGATTTTAAAAATAGTAAAATCATAGAATATGTTGAGTTGGAAGAGACCCACAAGGATCATCAAGTCCAACTCCTGGCTGTGCACAACCCCAAGAGTCACACCATGTGCCTGAGAGCATTGTCCAAATGCTTCTTGAACGCCGTCAGGCTGGTGCTGTGACCACTTCCTTGGGGAGCTGTTCCAGTGCCCAACCACCCTCTGGGGGAAGAACCCTTTCCTGGTATCCAACCTAAACCTGCCTTGGCACAACTTCAGGCCATTCCCTCAGGTGCTGTCACTGGGCACGACAGAGCAGAGACCAGTGTCTGCCCTTCCTCTCCCCCTCACGAGAAAGTTGTAACTGCAGTGAGGTCTCTCCTCAGTCTGCTCTTTTCCAGGCTGAACAGACCAAGTGCCCTCAGTCACTCCTCACACGGCTTCCCCTCAAGGTCCTTCACCATCTTTGTTTCCCTCCTTTGGACACTCTAATGGCTTAATGTCTTTCATATATTGTAGCACTGCTGAGTCATTCAACTCACCAGGACCCACAAGTCCCTTTCCCCAGCGCTGCTCTCCAGCCTCTTGTTCCCCAGTCTGTGCCACAGCCAGGGTTGCCCCAAATACAGGACCTGGCACTTGGCCTTGTTAAACTTCATATGGTTGGTGATTGCCCATCTCTCTAATTTGTCAAGGTCTTTCTGCAGAGCCTCTAAAGAATCTTGCAGAATGGTTTTAATATTTTAAATATGACTTAATTTTTGGTGCATAAAACAATATATGAGATTGTCTTTCATTGTATGATTTGTTTCTGTTCTTACAGGCACAGAGAAGAGGATTATTAAGGATTATAAATTTAAGATTTTACAGCAGGCGGGGAACAGAACAGGTATTAAGATCTAGGTCTACCTCAGAAATGTATTTTACTAACATAATTGTCCATTAATGACTACCTGAGAGACTGACTGAAAGTAAGTTTTAGTTTATGCAACTTAGGAATTGACATTCTATTAAATTAATCAAAAAGCTTTAACATTAAATGGAGTAGCTTGCCAATTATTTGGCTTTCTTAAAAATCCAGTTAGTTCATATGCTTAAGCTTGAATCACTGGGTTTCAGGAGCAGGTCTAGAGATGTAGAGTTCAATATTAAATGTAAGCCCTTATTCTAAAAAGAAGGTATAAGAAGCCACCTAATTATTTGTTAATGAACGTGATAATCAGACCATGTTAGATGTGTTACATATTCAAGAAGAAAGCAGATTGTGACAATGTTTCTCAAATATATGCCCAAGAGATAAAGAATAAGGACAAAACTCAGTCTTCTGCACTAAACCTATCCCACTAGAAAACAACAAAAAACCCTCAGCCCATAATTTTCATACCATATGGGGAAGAAAAAAATGAATGGATTTCAACTAATCATTCATGGCTTAAATAGAGCAGACACAAGGACTTGATTTTTACAGTCTGAGGTACTATGGAAACATTTTGCTAAGTAGCTTCAGACGTTTATTATAGATCAGACTTCTACTCCCAGGATGCATGTGAACCTAATGGAATTGCTGATCAGAATCAACTTAACCTTAACAAACTCTGGATGTGGACCTTGTGTTCTCCTGCACTCTGAATGAGTATTAAATCTTGAGTGTCATGCTGAGGTGTAGGTGTGTGCTCTATGTATTTCTCAGCTCTTGTACACAGTGCTCATGGCTTTCTTCTCCATGCCTTAGGAGCTGCCCATGCACTCCTTCTCTTATCTCTTGTCTCCTCATCGTGTGTAGCCTTCATTTGATTCCTTTTTCTGTCCCCCTTTCCCTTCTTGTAAAAAAATTTGTTTTCCCTTCTTTTGCTTTACAAGGAAACAACAGTAAAGAATCTGTCTGCCACCTTCACTCTGTGTCTTCCTGAGAGAAAAAATGGCTGATCTGAGTTGGAAATGACCTTACTAGATTTTTAGGATGTTTTAGGTAACTGATTAAAAGAAGAAGTTGCCTGCTTGATTGGAAAGGGGAAACAGATCTTTCTGAATCTTTCTCAAGGGTGGAACGGGGAGAGATTTTATTTCCTTCACTGAAAATGCTAAAGATAAAGCTGATGTGAACTTCTTTTACTGAAAAGCTTGTACTACATGTAGCTGTACTAAACTTCAACTTCATTGCACTTACCAGTACTAAATCAATGAAGAATCATGAAGACTTACTCATCCTTGAATGTTTCAATCCAATTTCAGAGATTATGGCTTAAATATGTAAAGGATAGTTTGTGTTCTTAGTGTGAAATGAACACCAGGGTTAAAATATGACAGACACAGCAGCTAGAGGACTTGTATGTTAGAACTGGCTATACTGGGATTTGACTTTTAACGTTGTTAAGTGACACTTAAAAAATGTGAAGTGCCAGTCTGCTGAGTTTTTCAACATTTTGTTTTGCTGTTCCCTTAAGTTCACGAGCTGTTTACAGAGGCAGCATTGCCTGCTTTGGCAGTGGACTGATTAATTTTTATAGATAACAGGACTTGGGTAATAAATTTCAGTGTGTTAATGGCCACCCAATATCTAAATCTAACAGCCAGAGAGTTATTACTGACTGCTGAGTACACATTTACCTCATTTTAAGATCTGCGATGCATGCCACTGATCAGTTATCTGAACGGGCTATATATTTTAGCTCTGTGTTTCTAGGTCCTTTACCAGTCTTTTGTTCTTTGTCCTTTGTGCATGCAAACTGATTTGTAAAGAGAGAATTGCCATTAGAAGGCGTGTACAGTTCCTGGGCAAACTACAATTCAAAGTGCACTACTGCAGCTGCTTAAGAATATAGTCAGAGAATATTTTCTAATATAAATAATTCTTAATGGGTTTTAAAAAAACACACAATGCTCTCCTTTTCAAATAAAAACACATTTTAGGCATGGATTTAAGGAGTGCTCTCAATAGCTGCAAACCACTGTATGACATGCAGCAGATTTCTTCATTGTTTCTGTGGCATACGTAGAACCTTAAAAAGTCTAAGAAATAAAATCAAAATAATAATTAAAAAATCCCCAAGTCTAAACAAACATAATGACCTGAAAAGAATATTTTTATCTTCAAATAATACCTACCACTAGTGTTCTATAGAAACACCATTAAAACTTGTTAATTGATGGATGTCAATTAACCTTTCTGTGCTTCATTTATGTTGGAGTATTGTGTGAGGGAGGAGGTGCTGGCCTAGAAATTGGTTAGCTGCAAACTTGGACAATTTTAACTGTGAATCCTTATTAGAAAATTTTTTAAAAGTGAACTGACAAAATGGACTTTTATCAACAATGTAATTTTTGGGAGTCTGCATCTTGCTGTCTATCGGGGAAGACTAGACACTTTGAGAACTGAATGGTCTTTCTGAAAATACAGAATTTTGTTGGGAGAGGGGTGAATAAATATAAAATGTATCTTTGGAAATTGTCATTCATTGCCAGTGGCACTAAATTTGACTTTAAAATTTATGTGTGTATTTAGAGGATCTTGTGCAACTAGTGTACAGATCCAGTTGTAAGCATGTGGGATTTCATGAATCCTTAAGAAAGTATTTTGTTAGAAGTATGTTTTGCCTCTTAAGGTATCCAGAGCTGAAGGAAAACAATCCAGGAGAATTCTTGTAGCCTTGATGAAGTTAACCTACAAATGTTGAATTATTTTATCTGTATAGACATAATCTGATATTCACTATGTTACTGCTTGGTCTCTTGTCACTCAAGAGATTCTTCAATTCTGATTCAGTGTCCTGAAATGAACAATGTGCTCCTCCAGGATCTCTTAATGTCTGTATGTGTTTGTATGTGTTGTATCCCTTTTTTTTTTCTTTAAGAATTAGATTTGTAATAATGCCCACCCAGAAGTTTGCTCCCAGGGAGGAAGAGCTGTAGTAAGCAGTGGTTTGGTAGTAGTCTTCTTTGGGTTGACCAGAGAGTCAGGATAGTAGAAAACTGAGGCTGCGGAATGTTTTTTCTGTTCAGAGAACAACCTGCAGTTTTCCCTCCAGGTAGCTTTCAGGGCGTTCTCCTAGGAATGCTGCACTTCCAGGTTTTATTTGCCATATAGCAACGTGATACAGAAGTTCACATTCCTAAAGATTTGTTCATGCTAAGATAGTGTTCTTCCTTTATGCAGGTTGTTTTCACTCTTCCGTGCCACAGTTGATGCCTTATTTTTTTTCTTTTAGAGTAAGGGTTTTTTTGTTTGTTTTTAATTTAAGGCACGTTAACTTTGCAGAGTGAAAGATTGTACAATTTTTTTCCCCCTAAAATAGAAAAATATGTTTGGAGGAATTTTTTTTCGGGTATTCCTTAGTGTATATTTTTACTGTGTTTGTTTGTTTATATCATGTTTGGCAGGATGGAATTTTCAAGATGAGTCTTTCTCCTGATGGAGCTCTTTTGGCAGCTATTCATTTCTCAGGAAAACTGACGATCTGGTCTATTCCATCTCTCAGACAACAAGGAGAATGGGACCAAACTGCGCAGGTGAAAAAGAATGTCCATGTTTAGAAACTTGAATGATATATCTTAGTCCTCTGCAAATGTGTTCTCATAGGAGATGAGAGGAGTTGAGATAATGGTGCATTAGCTACATACCAGCTTCCCAGTCAACTCCATGTTTTTCAAGAGCGCTATATTTACTTTTATAATAATGTTTCTATGTTTTACCCATAAACTGTGAACTTGAACAATTAAGAAAAAGAACCAATTATGTGCAATGAATTTTTCATGAGGCATTTTGGTGCCAAGTAGATAACACTGTTAGAATTAGACTACAATGCTGTTACACTGAAATGCCTTTAGAAAATAGAACATAGGAACAATAAAATAGAATCTGTTTCAATGGTTGAAACCAAATTCTGCTTGATGTGTAATGTATTCTTATATTCCTCCCTCAAAATTTACCTTGCCTTGTGCCAGATGACACTAGACTATTTTCTTAATCAATTTGCAGTTAAGTTCAATGCTTTCTACAGGAATTGTTTGCAAAACTAAGTAGGGGAATTTGTGTTAGGAATTGCTCAGACATTGGCAAACTTTTATGTGACTAGTGTGAATTTAAACACTGGGAATTGAAAGTTAATTAGTTTCCAAAGAAAATTCCAAATAACTAATATGCTTTCTGGGTAAGGGTAAAATTTTATTTTAGTGAGGAAATGCATTTTGAAAAGTGAAAAATCTGAAATGATGCACACTTCTATATGAAGTATTCTGATTTTCCTCCCATTAATTTCTTGGCTAATAGATGAAGAAGGGCTTTTCACTTGAAGTACTGTGTGTTATGTTCTAAACCTACAAGACATGAACCAATATCAATTCCAAACAGAGTAAACAAATGGGATCGAAATGTAATTTCAAGCTTATTTAGAAAAGCATTTTTAAACAGCAACCAAAACAAACAAACAAAAAACCCTCAAAGAAATCCTGCTGTAGTGTTGGGAAAAGTGTTACGTGTGTATATATGTGTACCCATTTATCTCTATTTTTAATACACACTTCAGACATATTATGCTCAAGGATGCTTACAGTAAGTTGTATGTTTTCTTCTTTTTTAGCAATAATGAATATGTATTCTGAAGGAGCACTCGGGACTTTGTAATTCAGTAAGGGTGATATAAAGGAATGTTCAGTACTTCACTGTTATCAAAATTTTTTTTATGGGTGAAGCTGGTGTCCAAGTATAATGTACATTTTCATAACATGTGTGATTCCAATGTAGTTGTCAACTAAACATATTTGTTAAATTAACTTAGAGGGGCCTTATGTTTACTTTTAATTAGTAGACTCTTCTCTTTCTACTGAAAAAGCAAGTCTGAAAAACACGTTCTTGATCCAAATGTGCTGTGGTTATTTCAGCCACCTGTACTTCCACTGTGTTGCACTTGGGGGCAGGATTTCTGTCACTGCTAAATCGTAATTAAAACAACAGCACTGCGACATAATTCTAAACCTTGCAGTGCATCAGTTAATAACTCAGCTGCTTCTTTTCTTGCAATGGTCTTGAAAGGCGCTTTCTGATTCTGAAAAGAGCTGGGGAAAATACTTACAGAACTGTACTAGACTGTCACACTGGACCACTCACAGACACTTCTAGAGATTATTTTATGTGTCTACAGTCCTATGTGTAGACACGAGAAGCAAACACTTGGGTTTTGATTGCTGAAGAACCTTTATTTCAGAAATCTTTAGGGTATGATTAGTGTTTAAAGCTGGTCAGGCCAGGTCTCGTGGTTTTGGTTAGTTTTAATTATCTGTAGAAAAGTACAATGACTCTACCAGCGGTTGTATGTTTATGCTTGAGAAGAGTTTGAATTTACAGGGAGCATTTTTATGAAGAATGAGTGGGTCAGCAACAGAGCAAATAAACGGATTCTGTGTTACAAAAATTTGCTTGCATATAATTTTGTTTTTTTTTTTTTTTTTAGCCAGGCTATGATGAGCTTAACCCAGACTGGAGGCTCTCTAGTGAAAAAAGAAAGAAAATAAAAGGTATGCAGTACAGTTAGATCATTATTTTATATCACTGTGTAGTTAAAAATAGTAATGCAAATATATGAAGACTGAAATGGCTTAATTAAATCTCAGTCAGGTTGCCAAAATTGTATGATTTGAATTTGTTGCATGGCAGAGCTAAAGAGTGTCACAGTAGTTCTTTTTCAGATTCTCTTGTAGGAATGCTTTTGTAGCCATAGGCATAAAGGAGTTGATATTTCAGTTAGCACAGGATTTAATTTTTTTCTTTCTGTAAATGTCTAATAAATCTTGAGAGCTAATGTAATTTAAAGATATTGGTTTAAAATTCTAAAAACAATTCTAAAGCTATTTGCTCTGACTGGATTTGCCTCATCAGTCTGTATTGTTTTCTGAAAATTCAGGCCACCCTGTGCAGTCATTTAACACCCGGTTATTGCATGGCTGTTCCAAGAGTGCAGAGATCAATAGCTATTCCATGATCCATTTGCTGCTGCTTGTATGCATCTGTATTGTTAAAAGATTCCTGTTTCTTTGTACTATTTTTCTTGGTGATTCTGTCTCTGGGTTAATTCAACTGACCTTCATAGGTAGGCTGCTGACTAAGCACAATGAAAAAGGTGATAATCTGACCTGTTTCTTAGTGCTGTTTGGGGAGCTGTTGTTTTCATCAGAGGAGTGGAAAGTGACATGTAGGGAGCAAAATGAGCCCACTCTCTGATGAACATTTTATCCCAACACCCAGTTACCATAATCAAGACAGTCTTGGAAATGCCTCGGCTTCCATTGTCAGTCCTAGAGACTTTTCTGTTTATTTGGTTTTTCAGTTTGATATTCCTAACAACCTCCTCTTGACATATGTTTGTAGGTTTACTTGTCATCAAAAGCATTGTAGCCTTTTCTGATTTTCATTAGTATTGGGTTTGTTGTCATGTCAAGGATGGCCTGATAGTTAATGAAGTAGATCTTTGACAGATTTTTGATCTTTGATACTTTCTGTGCAAGTAAATCAGTTTACTGTGAATTTTTTTCCAAATAATTTAGATATATTTGTAATTAAGTTTCCTTTTTATTCTCAACAGCTTTATTTAATACAAAAACGGCTTAGTAAAATATAATTGATATAAAATACAAACTTAGTGAACCAAGGTTGCAAATATCGCAATAAATATCTGTTAAATTAGACCATATTTCTTCATAATTAAAGTCTCTACTGCTCTTACCTGAGATTTAACATTATCTTCATATGGTGCATTCTCATTTTAGATAAAGAATCCTATTACCCATTGATAGATGTAAATTGGTGGGCAGATAATTCTGTCATCCTCGCTCGCTGCTCTGGTGCATTGACTGTGTCATCAGTCAAGACATTAAGAAACTTGCTGGGAAAGGCGTGTGAATGGTTTGAGAGCTCTCCTCAGGTCACTTCAGCTCACGATGGAGGATTTCTAAGCCTGGAGGTGAGGAATGTGCACAAGCAGGTGTCCTTTCGGAGTGCAGTACAACAATTTGCTTTTTTATATGTGATCCTAAGGTGGGGGGGTTAAAGTAGAAGATGTTACTACTAACAGGAAAAGTGATTCTGCTTCCTTATCTGTAGATGAGTATTGCAGGTAAATTCTGAACTTGCAGCTTAACTATTGTAAGAAATCTTGATAAAACAATAAATAACTTGTGGAGAGTAGAAGCAAAACTCCTGGAAGGCTGAGTTTCAATGAGAGGAAACTTGCAACAGAAAAGAATTTGTTTTGACAACTTGACTTGTTGTAACCTTGCCTTGTATGCAAGTGCGTCTGAAGGACACTGCAACCATCCCTTTTCCACTTTGAAATACATGGCTCTTAAAGAGAGAGTGAACACATTTCAGTTAGACATGGGAACACAATTAAGGCAGAGCCATGTAAGAGATACATTTTGTTGTTTATCTTCAGTAGGATTCCAGAATGGAGTAGAATATAATAAAGTTAATCAGTAATTTTAATTAAAACTGAGAAAATGACTATTTTCTAAAGCTTATATTGAAATTGGTCTTAAACATATTAATCAAAAGTTTGTTATTAGAATCAGCAAATCTCAGTACACACCAAAGCTTGTGTGTATGTTTTTGGAAAGTTGTATTATTCTGTAAATAATGTGTACAGCCAGTGACTGGCATACTACAGCCTAAGGATATAGTCTGAGATTGCTTTGAACAGAATACCTTACTTTGGATAGCTGAGAGTTGAAAACACTCCTGTATGCTGCAGTAAGCTATAGAAAACTGTGGGAAGATGTTCAGTTCTGCCCTGTCTGAGCTAGTGCAGGAGGTTCAGTGTAATGGCAGGTTACTCTGAAGCCTTCACTTTGGTAGGTGGGGGTGAAGCCTCAGATCCAGGAGATACATGCAGTCAGGGTTTGTGGAACAGCTTAAGCAAACTGAGAAATAAGGGGTTTAAAGGAGAAGGGGAGGAAGGATGTTGATTCTGAAATCTGAAGTACTGGAAGTGGAGATGTACTCAGGTCTCACCGAACTAGTTTAGGTGTACTACGTGGATGCTTTTTGTTCATGTTTTCTGTGCAGTGTGAGATAAAACTTGTTCCAAAAAGATTGCGCTTGGAGAGCAGGCCTGGCGATGAAGATGAGGGAGAAGATGACTCTGACTCAGATGATGAAACTTCTGCTAAGGACAGATACTTCAGCTACCTAAAGCAAGGCCTGTACTTTGTGACAGAAATGGAACGATTTGCTCCTCCACGGAAACGACCACGTACTATTACAAAGAATTTCCGCCTGGTCAGCTTGAGATCCACGACTCCAGAGGAACTGTACCAGAGAAAAGTAAGTCTAGAAAGAAAGGTCACATCTCTTTTAATCAGAATTATTTAGAAAGAGCTTTTTATTTTTCTTTTAATTCCTGCTGTGTTAACAAAAGGATTTAGGCACATATTTCTGAGAGTCTCTTAACTGGCAGTGTCCTGTGTCACCCAATCAATGGGATTCTTGTTTAAAACTAGCATTACAATAATGGAAATGAGATGAGGTTTTCAGTGGGAGACCCTGTGCCTCATTGGCTTTGCTAGACTTGACAGGTACTTCTGTGTTTGCACATAGTGAAAGACTTGGCAAATATATCGAATGAAATACTTGTTGTTGGCCCAGGAGTGGGTTAACTTGCAGTCTGATGTGAATGCTTTGCATGTTTTTTCAGATTTATGTACAAATTAGGCCTGTGATTCATTCTTACCAAACAGATACTGCTTTGTGTTTAAGGCTCTTGGACAGACTGCTTTGTCTAGGCCATTCCAGTTGTTCTGATTGTAAACCAGGCCACTCTGTAGCTGTTAGAGTTCCCAGGGAATGCTGATATCAGACTAAATATGATGTATAACTAATATGATGCTATGTAAATCACATCTTCCTTTTATTTGAGAGGAAAATCTCTGATTTTCTAGAGGTGTCAGTCAGATCTGTGTCTTACTTACCTGTATCTTAAACCAGTCTTTTTCCTACCTGCTTATGCATACCCACAGTAATTATCCCTCTACCTCTTTCAACACATACAATTAACAATTGATTGTTTAATATGGAAATCAGATGACTTTCATTTTCATGTGTTTGCTTTTTTAGATTGATAATGAAGAATATGGGGAAGCTTTGTCTTTAGCTCAAACATATGGCCTTGATTCTGATCTGGTGTACCAAAGACAGTGGAGGAAATCGACTGTTAATGTTGCTTCAATTCAAGACTACTTGGTGCGTTTGTGTTTTGTGATTTCTTTTTTTCAGCCTTTCTTATCAGAATGACTGTGTTATCTTTACAGAAATGGAATTCTCAATTGTGTTCTTATATATGCAACGTAAATTGGTTGCAGTTTGAAGAATTGTCCTGCAAATTCCATTTCATGTTATGTATAAGAGAGCAGTTTAACTGAAGGCCTGATCTAGAAACCTTGGCAGTTAATGAAAGTCTTTCTTTTGTATCATCTTCTAACTCCTGTTAATAGCAACACACTTTCTGTGTGTAATCTCTTCCCCCACATGCAGCAGTAGATTATTGCCTGGCAAATGAAGAATAATAATTGGAAATATCAAGTGTTTAAACTTCCAATTATTTTAGAAAATAAATTGGGAAGGTGAAGTTTGAGTAACAAAATTTGCTGTGAACTCTGCTAACTGTAAGTGAGCTTTTCAGTGGAATTCAACATGGGGTTTTTTTGGCTGGGAAGAAAGACTTCTAACTCGGCAGACAAGTGGTGTCGAAGTTGTGCAACCTCATGGTTGTGGTAAAGTATTAGCAGTAGAGGTATACTGTTAGTATAGTATAGTAATACATAGTTTAGTATTAGTATAGTAGATATAGTGTAGTATTAGTAGTATAGGTATGTAGGTATATTAGTGTATATATAGTAGTATAGATAGGTATGTTAGTCCAGGCTAAAGTATTCCAAGAGATCAAGAGAAATATAATCTGTTTTATTTTTCAAGTCAGATATTGACTGAATGTCTAAATTTAGCCATTCTGTATGTGATCTGTAATGTCAACTGAAGATCAGCAGACAAGGCAAATGTGTGTTGTAATTCTGGTGCCTTTTCTGTCACAGGATCCTATTGGCATGTGAAGGGGATGGTATTGAAAATGACTCTAGTGCTATTGTGGAATACATAGACTTGGTTTATAAAACATGTATTTTGCCCCCAAACCATCACATTTTATTTAGTGTAAAGAGGAGTGATATTAATTAGAAAGTACAAATAATAACTTCTGGTTCTGTTGTTGTGGAAGTTCTACTAAATAATTTGGTATTTCTGTGCCCTTTTCTGCCACATACACTCTGCAGGAATTGTGTTTATTGCATTCTCATCTCTTTTGTTGGTTTGCATTGTCAGTCATTAGAGGAACTCGACATTTTCTTAAGTGGAAGAAATACATGAGGAGACTTGAACGTAATCTCTGGTTCCATTGCTTCAGATTGGACCATGTAACATTGTGTCCGTGCTCTTGTTTTTGGACAGAGCAAAATCAAGAAACGTGCATGGGTCCTTCATGAATGCTTAGAAAGAGTTCCAGAAAATGCAGATGCTGCTAAGAAGCTGCTTCAGTATGGCTTGAAAGGCACAGACTTGGAGGCTCTTGTGGCCATAGGAAAAGGAGAAGATGGTGGCAGGTTTGGGAAGAGTTCTTTTTGTTTGTTTTCTTTTTAAAGAATGGTGTATAAAGTACTTTGTAGTAATTTGGTAATTTTTTTTTTTTCTTATCAGCCACTAGTGAAAATATTGAGAAGCTTTTGCAGGACATAAAGAAAGGTCATGCTGTGATTCAGACTATTCTGTAGATGTCCACAAAGTACCTATACATTTTACCTCTGTATGTATATAAAATGTAGGGTTCATTGTAAATATATGCCCTGTAATTTCTTCATCAGAGGGAATTTATGATGTCACAATTTTACTATGAGGATCTGTTTCTTTTACCACTTCTGAAAGCTGCAACTAATTCTATAAATGTGTTTTGTTATATGTCTTAATTATATTGATCAAGCAGAAGCCAGACACAGTAGAGACAATTCTCCTCAGTATTCAGTTCCTGGTGGTAGAAACAGAAAGAGACTGTTCTGTCTTTGTGCACTCATCTATTACCATTGTGCTGTAGAGCTGCTGCCAACTCCACTGCTAGCTGTGGAATTTAGAAACTTTTATTAAGTTTAGTTTTGGTTTGTTTTAGGGAGGGAGTGGAAATAAAAGTTGATGTCTCTTTTTGGGTTGTGATGACTCCTGTTTGTTTACAACAGAAGAACCAAGTATTTTTCTATAAATGTGTAGTTTTTTAGTCAAAACATACATGAAAAACTGATTAATATGTCTTTTCAAGAATTAGTTCACCGTATATTTTTGTTGGGTTTTTTTTTTCCCCTTTTTATCTTCAATACTTAGAGTGTTGGTTTTGTTTTCCAGATTTATCCTACCGGGAGAGGTGGACATTGAAATTCCCTATGAAGACTTTTTGTCACCAAATGAAGAAATGGATACTAGAAAGGAAAAAGAGGCCAAGAAGCGTCAAGAACTGCTATTATCAGTAAACTTCTCAAAGTAAATGAAATGTTAGGCCATGTTTTATTCACAGTTATAGTTTTATAATATCTACACAGTTGCAATAACATAATTACTCTCACATATATTATTCCTAATAGAAAAGTGTTTAAATCTTAGTTGGCATTATATTGTGTCAAAGTTCTTTCTTTACTTAATTTCTTGATATATCCCAGTGCACAAAATCATTAAAATGTGTAACCTTCATCTTCATATGCACATGACATAAAATATTAATGGCAAACATGAAAATTCCTGTTCTGAACACAGGCTGACACTGGAACAGAAGGAGCTCTGCCGTAGCAGGCTGAAGCTGTTAACTTACCTTGATCGCCTTGAGACCTATGAGGTGAGTTCTGAGTTATCACACCATAGGTATTCTTGCAACTTCTGTATCACATCATCATATATATATATATTTTTTTCTTTTTTTTTTTTTTTTTGTTTTGTTTTGTTTTTGTTTTTTGTTGTGGTATTATTGTTCATAGTCTTCTTGAAAGGCTACAGACTGTCACTGGAGAAAAGTAAGACACTTTCTGTTCAAGTGACTGTGTTTCTGCTGCTTCACTGTTTCAAAAGGCTAGTTTCTAGTCTTGAGAGGTGCAGTTGAGCAAAAGCCTGCTTTGAACATCCTGTGTCTGCAGGGAATTGAATTATGCAACAACATGGAATGTAGAGTTCAGGCAGGATTACTGTGATTTCCGTCAGTTGAATTGGCAAGTTCTGTGCAGGTTCTCTAACAAATCTTTTTCTTCCTGAGCTTACCAAAGTGAAGGTTTTTGGAATGTCAAACTGTATTTTGCTAAGTTTTTATATTTTAAATTTGCAGTTGGCAATGCAACACACATTATGGCTTTTACCACATCTCTGTAACTAATGATGGCTAAACCTTAATTAAAATAAGGCAGAGAATTGTCTTAGCTTCTCAGTCAAAAATGCATCTCTTTTTTTCATATTGAAACAAAAAACCCAGCATACTTTTCAGCATATGTCTCATACTTACTCGTCCTAGGATAAAAAGATGTGTAGGCTTTTTCATGCTTTTGTAAATCTTGCATAAAAAGCAGTCTCTCGGTTTTTTGTTTTTTTTTTTTTTTTAAAGGAAATCCTTGGAGGACCTCATGCAGCTGAGCAGCATTATGATGGAGAATTCTTTAAGAAGTTCAGAAATCAGAATATTGTACTTTCAGCAAGAACTTATGCTCGGGTATTAATATTTATGTTGCTGGAATGCAATGTTGTTTTGATATTGCTGTTTGGACTTAAGTGCTTTTTCTCTCTCCCTTTGAGCTTGGTTGAATCTCAATGGAAATTTAAGAGGGGGTGTCTTTTTTCAGTTATAAATAAATAAATGCTGTGACCCTGACCTTATTGTCTTTGTTGCTAAAGAAAATAAAAAAATGAACTGTTTGTTGTATGACCTAAGCTTTCTTGCGCATTTTCAGTCTAAATCAGTCTTAAGCTCTGCAGCTTACTGTTCTGTTCTTTAGGAAAGCAATGTCAGAGCCCTGGAAATATTGTTCACTTTCCATGGATCGGCTTTACTTTCACACAGACAGGCAATTCTCTCCAATTTTCCAGAGACTACTTCACCACATGAGTATGCTTTGCTGTTACCTGAAGCTTGGTAAGGATGCATCAATATATATTAACTCAAAGAAAGATGATTTTTAGGTTAATATGTAAATTGGTTTCCATGTGTGGCAATCTGGTATTGGTTATTATCTGTAATTAAGAGAGCATCTTTGTCTGTGTGGGTCTTGACCTGACCAGTCATCACTTTCTGCTTTATTTTATGCCATTTGTGGAATCTTTTGGGTCATTAACAGAAAAGTCTGGATTTTGGAGGTTCTTTGCTTCATTACGTATCTAAGAACGAACATGGACCTTTCTGATCTGAAACTGCCCAGATTTTTCACGTGTGTCTTACGGGTGTTTAATTGGTTTGTGATAACAGCCAGCATTAGGAAATGAATAATACAAGTGTTTGGGTCCCTGGAAGCACATACATTTTTCTGGATTTGTTTTGTGAAGTGATTTAACACTTAAGCAGTCAGTAACTTGAGTCATTAATCTCCTTGATACTGATTCTTGCTCAACTTGGTAAGGTAGAATTATGAAAAGCTTTAAATACAGACTTTCCTACTGTTTCATTTCAGCATGAAAGGTTATTTTACTGTAAATTTCATCTAAGTTTTTGTAAGAGAGTCTTGCTTAAACATCATATTTATGTTCTGTAAATTAATTAGAAGAATTTTTTGCTTCTGGAGTGTTCCTATTAGACACTTGAGTTATGAAATTAATTTTGAAGCATATTGTTCAGTGTTCATAAAGAGATAGATTTCATTATTTAATATTTTACAATAGGACTTTGAAGTCTTACTTCAGAAGGAAAGTTTTTGGAGGAGCTAATAGAATTTTTTTTGTAGTCTTCCATCATTATAGTTAAACTTTTCAATTCAAGGTTTTACCTATCCTATTTGTGCAATTTTCCATTTAGAATAGGGTTTTTCAATTCATCGAGTTATTCCCTTGACACTTTTCCTAACTTATAATACTTACCACTTTTGTCCTCTCTGAAGAGAAGGTCTTTATTTCAGGATAGCTGATGCTTCCTTTTTTATTCGTTGGTAGTTTAAGAACACATTTAGTGATTTATCTTGTTTTAGCCTTTTCTTTAAGGTAACAGGACCATGAAGAGAAATTATTGCAGTGTTTATAAAATTGGTAAAATGTATTCCAGTCTTTCTCTTTTGATGAGGTTTATAATGTGAGACATAGGGAAGAACGGTCATCTTAAATGTGATTGTGATCTATTGTTGGTCATAAGTAGACTCCTCATCTTTCTGAAGGGTTATCTGTTCTTGGTTTGGGTTTTTTTGTTTTTTTTTTTTTTCATTTTTTTATTCTGTTGTTTGGCTTGTTTACAAAACTGACTTACGTGCCAAGAAGCAAAATGACAGCTAAAATAAAACATTTCACTAGTGATCTAGTAGTAAAGATGTGAAGTTATGGGGTAAGAACTTAGTTTCGTCTGCTGTTGAAAAATGAAAGTATATAGTTTAAATCTTTATTCTCACAGCAGACAGAACTTTCTGGGTGCTAGGATCAAGTATGTGGAGGTTCACACTTTTTTTCCACCAGATTGCAGAATAGACAATAATGTGTGTGTCTTTTGAAGTTTTTGTCTTTGGACAACTACAAAATGAGGATGAGATCAAACCTTATATACACAAATCCCATATACTTAAAGAAACATAAAAATATACTATATATTTGGTCTAACCTTTTTCTAAAATAGTTGCTTTGTTACTAAACTGATCACTCACATAATGTTGCTAAACTTACTTCCTAAACTAATATTTTACTAGTGTAATTAAATTAAATATGTACTGATGACAATATCTATTAATGAGAATAATATACTAATGAAAGAGGCTTAAATTGTACAAAGTAATATTTTCATACTATTTTAAGATTTTCTATGAAATGGTATTGGTCTCCCCTTCTGCTCCCACCCCAGTTCAAATAGCTTCAGCTTCTGGCAATTCTTGTTTCACGTGAATCAAAGACAATTGAAGTTCTTAGTCATTTTTTGTGAGTTTACTGTCCTTTTATCTCTAGCATTTGTTTTTTAAAGAGTTTATTAGTATGAATAAAATTACTGACATTCTGTAGATGTGTTGTCAGTGATATGAAATGTAGTTTAAATGAATGTGCTATCTAGTTTTCTTCTTATTAGAAGACAGTATGTAGACATAATTTGCTGTAAATTAACTGAGCAAGATTATGGTACAATTTATTCATTCCCACAGAACATTAAAAAGTTGTAAGTACTGACTGTAATTAATACACTTGTGAACAAAAGGAAAAACATTACAAAAGTATAAACCCCAATGTTTTAATTGGTAGAAAAAATGTTGCAGCATTACCACACAGTCTCTTTAGCTTATGTCGCTTGTAGTTACAGGGGTCTCAGGATAAGCAGTGAGAGTGAATCAATCTGTGTTGATGAGCTTTGACTTTATACAAATGGATTCTGAATCAGGAAAGGACTTTGTCTGGTTTTCCTTTTGAAATTTCACACTGTTGCAGTTATGAAATCGGGTGTATCCTTCAGAAGGTGTTTTTTCTTTTACTTTCAGTTCCAAAAAAGGCTGCTGTCGTGATTTCTTTTAGATCCTTGTTTTTTTCTGAAAAGTCTTGGTCACAGTGTCTGTACCAGGAGATTTCAATAGGGTATTTGATCACTGTGGTGCATGTGATGAGACCACTGACACAGATCAGCTGATGGTAGTGCCTGTTTAAGAGTGCAGCCTCTTCCAGTGGCCTTGCTGAAAGAACACCTTGTTGGTGCCTTGTTGATGCCTTTGTTGCTCAGTCTCCTGCAGCTCAGACACCCCTGCTGATCAGGAACAATTTTGGTGGAAGTGTCTTCTACATCTTCCTATATGGCTCTGGGTGTGTGTATAGGATGAAGTACTGTTGTGAATTTACCATGTCGTGTCTGTGTACATTGCACACTTTAAACAATAAGGGCGTTGATTCCCAGCTGGGGCTTTGTGAGGTGTCACTCATGCCTTTGGAAAGTCACCACATTGCTCTATGTTCTCTTAGTTCTTCCATCTCGAGGGGAATCTGGCAGAGGCAAAACATGAGGTTGTGTAGCAGGTGCTGCCTTGTTTGTGCATGGAACAGGTGAGGTGGGATAAAGAGCAACCTCCATCTGCAGCCAGGGTAGGAGCATTGACACAGTTGCTCGCTGTGCACCCCCACCAACACGAATGCACATACAAATGCTATATATGAAGAATTTCCTAACCTGAAAGAAATGTTTTTGTAGAGGTTGTGTTACACCTGCCATTTCCTTTCCATCTGCATTCTCTAGTTCAGCTGCAGCTAGTAAATTCTAAGTACCTGCTGAAAGAAAGGCTCGTTTGGTTAGTGCATTCTGTAGGCATAAAGCAGGTGGTTTTTTTTATACTCTCACATGTCATTTACATTAGGATGGCATTTAAAGGCCAGTGTCACCAAAATTTGAGGTCTTGTCAGTCAAGGAGGAATTGGCATAACAAATGGAGAAAAAACGTAGATTTTTTTTTTTTTTCCCTTCTGTGACATGTTATTAGGAAATACATGTATTTTTTCCCTATATCTGCTTGTAAAAATCTCAAATGGTAGATATCCTTTTGTTTCTTGGTTTTGGCATATATTTTATAGCTTAACATCTATAGGAGTTACTCAGAACAGTTCAGGAGTTCTCTAAGCAGGGAATTTATGTATTCTTGAGACTCTTGCAAAAGACCGTGATTTAAGTAAGCTCAACAGTTCCCTGAGTTGAGAAGGAATCTGAAATACTAAGACACACTGGTGACCGTAAACGGTGTTGGCTTCAAATTAGTGTTGTGACAGAGGGACATTACTAAGTAATGTGTTTTTGCAGAACTGGGATTGTAATGTTTTCCTACTTCTTTTCATAGAATTTCTCAGCTTCTTTTATAATGACGGCTCCTGTGTCTCTGCTGTCTCTTACTGGATTCATGCTCCTTCTCAAAGATCCATCAGATGCACAGACTGCATCTGTTAAGACAACTAGAATAAAGGTGGTAAAAGTTCAGGTATTCAAAGGAGATGATAGCTCCTTTTAATCTCTGTTTTAATAGCTATCGTTAGTGTTCTTAATCTATAGTTAAGGCTGTTGCCCTCAGGTTTTTAAATGTGATCTAGGAAAAGAATGTTTTGCCACCATTATAAATACATAACCAGAGTATTTTTCCTTTTCTTTTAAGTTTCTTATCCTTTTTGCTAGGTTTAACTGCTATTGTAACATTACTGCTCACATTTTCAACTCACAGAAGTCTGGAACTTCAAATGTATGGTTCCCTTAGCAGACATAAATGTGCTGTATTGCACATTATGCTGTAGTAAAAATCTTCCCCCTAAGGCAGCAAATTTTTATATTTTGCTGTGTTTTTGCTTCTTAACTTTCTCAAACACTGGTGTTCAGTCGTGACATAAAGTGAATTTTTACTGGAGAGTTGTGGATGAACTCCATTTGCCTGATGAACTAGGATGGGAATGGAAGTATCTCCTAAAAACTTAGTTAAGGTTTTAAAACCTGAAAATTTCCATGTAGTTGACTTTCATCTCTGAATGAGTAAGTACTACTAAGAGTTCATAAGCAGTTAACTTTGCCTTTCCATAATGGTGTCTTCTCCTGAACTAGGTTTTTAGTTATTGCCTGTGGCACTGCAGTTTCAATAAAGCTCTTAGAGCTTCATCTCTTCTCTTCCTCATATGTGCATGTAAATAGGTTTGATGACTGAATGTCTGCAGAATTGTCTAATATAAAGTCCCCACTTTTTCATATTAGTCTTTTTTCTTGTGATGCTTAACTGCTTTTGTTTTTAGTGTAATTCAAAGGTGTTCATGTTAAAAGAATTAATCATGTGGTCAGTTCTTCTTTTGAATTTGCTTGAATTCATTTGTATAGTGCTACAGTGAAAATAGTAATAATAAGACTGTAAATTTTATATGCATATCTTTTTTGTTTGTGCTAACAGGAAGAAAAAAAGTTCAGAGGTAGAGGGAGAAATGTAGTTAATATTATTTCAAGGATGTATTTGGTAAAAAAAATGACAGGTCTTACCTTCTACTATGAAGTAGAAAAAGTAATTTTTGAGGGAAAGATGAACTTGTCATGATGGGACTCATGTTCTTGTCTGGATTGACTTCTGGTAGGAGCAGGGAAGGTTCTTGTCCATATAAAAATTAACGCAGTGCTTTGGCAGAAGAGAGACTCTTCTGCAAATTGCTTAATGTGCGAATCTGTCAAAACAACAGGAACAGCTCATTATAGCCAGGAGGCTGCTGCAGACACTGAGCTGGCAAAAGTACCACAGATGTTGGTTGTGAGGAGTTTTTGAAGATGAGAATGAGAACTTGAAGCCGTGAGGGAGCTGTGGAGAACACAAACTGTCAGGGAGGAAGGAGGGAAGTTTCACAGAACCTGCTGTGCTGCAGCTGAGCTGTCACTCAGCTGAGAGAGCTGAGTGTGTTCAGCATGGAGAAGGTTTCAGACAGGCCAGTAGCAGCCTTCACATAACTTCCTATAGCATGTGAGCTGAACTGTGGCTGTGCTGTTTATCCACAGAACATTAACAGGATTTCCTTTGTATTTCTAGCTGGTTAATGCTTGACTTGTCCTGACTTCATCTACCATGTGTGTCTTTGCCTGCCAAATCGAATTTGGCTTGCCTTGCCCAATCTTCTAATGAAGTGTACTGCTCTCATTGTCTCACCTGTTTGTTGTTCTTTTACAGGCTTTAGAATAAAATTTCTCCCAGGAACATTCATTATGCTTGATAAATATACACTTGTGAAGTAGTGTTTTCACTGTTTGGTGGCAGACGGCTTTGATCTTATGTGGAGTTCAGCTTTGTCTTTAAAATAGCTTTCACAGAACCAAAATAGGCTGTTGCCTCACAATTTTAATTGTATACACAAAGAAAAAAAAAAAAACCACAGTGAGCTTTTGAACTGTGTTTGTGTACTGTTAGCTGACTTTTCTCATGTTTAGATTATTCATTCCAGGTTGTTTAGGAGGGAAGAAAGTTTCCGTCTCGCCAATTTTTGTTAGAGGTTAACCGCATCATTATTAAAACATAGCTTGATTTGTTTATATGAAACCAGTTCTATCTTCCTCCTCTGGTGGCAGAGCTGCTTCAAAAGACCTGGGATTGCAGTGTGCACAGCAGGGATTCTGAAGGTTAGTTAACTGTGGCGACCAAAAGCAGTGGGATACCTTTTCCACGGGTTTATGCAGATCAGTTTTTCCAAAATGCGTGATGATTTCGGTGCTCTGTTGTAGGCAGCAGCTGTACTTCAGTCTCTTGATAAATCTGTCACGTCCTATGGATATTCCTAGAAAATGAAGCACTTCTCTCTCTGCCCACCGCTTCTGTATCACGTAGTATATTGAACAACTGGAAACCTACAAATACCTGTAATCAGTTCTGTAGTTGCATTTACTAATTCACTATTCAGATACTATAATGAAAGAAAGTTTTCATGCAATATGAACAGTGCAATACATATCACAGCTGTTTGAGACTGTATCTCTGGGATGTATTTCATATATTCATCCTCAGCTATGGAATAATTGTGACCTAACAAAACTGTTTTAGAGACACAAGAATTGCAGAGCAACAGAAAGTGGCACTGATTTCCCCATTGCTGTCTGAGAAGATAATTAAAAGAGAATATTTTATTATTTATGTAACACACAAGCTTGCAAATGAGGAATTAGTGTTTCTAACATTATTTTTCAGACACTGAGACATAATTAAAAAAGAAAATCCAAAGATTAATCTACTTCCAAAATGCCCCAAACCTACTTCTAAAAACATTAATGTCTTTCACCAGAAAGATTCATGTTTCATGAATGTGTTGGGGCAAATTGCATTTTGCATTCAGTGTGGATGAGTTTACAAGGGAAAAGACTTTAAGAAAAAAATATTCTGAATTTTCAGCTTGAAGGGCCCTGGAGACAGGCCTGTTGTGTGAAATGCTTGAAAAGAAAAAAAAGCAAACCACAAACCCACAAAGTTGCTGTAGGTAATGGAGACAATTGGAATCTGACCTTAAAACTGAGTTAGACCTTCCTCTTTTGAAAGCCTGTCTGTGGAGAGAAAAATAATCTGCAGGTTTCAATAAATGCAGTTGGTAGGATACAGAAACTACAATAGCATGGACCTCTTTTGTCAAAGAAAAGAATGGGAGGAATTGCCAAGCCAACATAAACAATAGAGTGAAAAGAGCAATACAGGAAAAATCAGCTCTTTTTGAAGAAATAGATTTGAATACGTCCATAATCAGTGAATTCACTGGATTCTAGTCATATTTATTCTACTGTTGAAAAGAGAGAAGGGTAAAGGGTGGGAGCGAAGCAGCGGATCAGGAAAAAGTAAAACATACCCCAAAGCTCTGCTAATATTTGCATACAGTTACAGTATGACACAGCTTATAGTTTCTTTCAGTTGGCAAAGAAAGCCACCTGCCTTAGTGACTACAGTGATCCGTCCCCGAGTCTGGAATTCCAAGTGCACAGGAGTGCAGATTAACCTGCACATCTCTGACCTCTGTGAGATTTCAGTTGCTGGAACAAACCTGCAAAGTTGTGTGGCACAAGGAGAGAGAATGAGCTCTGGATGCAGTAGCGCATTGTACACTGCATATACAACTGATGAAATTCACCATTCCAGCCCTGCTCGATCTCTGTCTTGTGTGCAGGGTTTGTGTGGAGGTTCTGATGTGCCCCCGTTCAGCTGGATTTGCTGTGCAGGTGTTGGTAAACAAAAGCATGGTGGAAAAATGGGAGCTCTGCCTCTTTTGAGATGTGTGTTCATATCTCTATCTCTTTGTCTTATCTGTATGCATGTTTTTGAATTTTCAGACTTCAGTGGTATTTTGGAACCTGAAATCTTTCTCAGCTGACTTGCTTCCATTTTAATCACTACTTTTCCAGAGTTTTGTTGCTCTCTGTTTCTACGTGAGTCACTGAAACTGCTGACAATAGAAGTATGAGGAAAAAAAGTAGTCTGTGCTAAACCATAAGTATCAGTTAAGAACAAACCTCGTGATAAGTGTTGAGATAAATACAGTGTGCTAATCTTTGCCTTTATAAAGGACTGAGGGGATGTCTCATGCTTTGCTTGTGTCAAGACTGGTTTATTCCAGCCCTTGTATTTAATTTCAAATACGGAGTTTTTATTAACTCTTCAGAGTGAGGGGAGATAGCAAGGACAGTTGAATACAGTCATGTAGGGGGACAGGAGGGAGTTACATATTTTATCAGTGTTGTTGAGAAGGTGAATGGAGTTAGGAGTCAGCTCTGAGTTCTGTGGGTTCTGCTAGGGTTTTTGTTTTGTGTTTGTGTTCTGAGGTCACCAACAAACATACCTGTTAAGACTGACTTGACATAAAGATTTTTACTAGGATGAAAAATCTTGCACCTGTATCTTTAAGCATTTAGAGGAGATGGTTTCTGAGTGCTGCTTGACTCTTGGTGAGAATTTAAAAATCTAAAATTCCTCTCTCAACTTATTCCAGTGGTGAACCTGAATACTTCTAAAATGGCAAATAGAGCCAGAGCAGAAAATATTTTTAAAGTATTTTCCATGGCTTATCTATACACCTGACTTAAAATATTTAACTCTTTTTCCAATGTGAGAAGGAAAAAAAGATAGAGTAGACATTTTGCAGTCAAGATTGCACTGCATGATGATTCTTTCCCATGAAATGAAAAATCTTTTCCTCTTCAGTATTCCACAGTGAGGTCTGTTGATAAGCTTTTATGAAAAACTTTTGAAGTATGCTTTTAGCACTTCTGGAACTGAGGTGTCTGTACAACTGTAGATTTCACTCCTGCAAAACCTTGTGCTGAAACATGAGATTGGTCTTGGTAGATTTGGCCAGAAGGCAAATGACCAACAGTAGTTTTCAGGAGAGGAAAATAGGTACAGGCAAACACACTGCAACATTTACTTGAAGTTTCTCACGTGAGAAATAACATACATCTATAATCTATGGCTCAAATATCCTCAACTAGATATTTTTTCGATGTAGTAAACTTTCATGAGGCTATTCTAGGAATTCATTCTGTTTTTGAACCCAAGTACATGGTGGTTTATCTTCTGTGCCATGCAGCAGGTAGTTAGCAGCTTAACTACTATTGTGTAAAATAATATCTACTGGTCACTGTAAATGAGGCCCAGTCTCTTCAGTATTTACACTGTTGTAGGAAGTGAGAACAGTGAAATACAATTTCCTGTTTAAGTGAAATGGTAACATGAACAACTTGGTATCAGTCTTGGCATATTGGTTCTTTCTTTTAGGATTCTTCAATCTGCACTGGCATTTAGAAAAGGGATGTCATACACTTCTTGCCTCTAGTCATTCATATTGCTTGTCTCTGTACTTTTCACCTTTTTTTTTTTTATTGTACTCCTTTGAGAAAACAGGCAGAGAGAGGCAGAATTGCACATTGCTTCATCACTTGATGGATTTTGGAGTTGCAGGGAAAGGGGGAAGGAAAGCAACTTTCACAGAGAGCAAAGCCTGGGAACTTGAATTGAGTGAGATCTTTCTTAACCATTACTTTTTTTAAGCAGTAAACTTGCAGCTTCAGTTGACACTACAAACCTGGGGTGTTAGAGAAGTTATTTTTAATGCAATCTGTACGTAATTCATGACTTCTTCTATTTGGAAAGGATTCTGTTTTAAAGTGTATCTTAAAAAAGTATTTGAAGCAGTTGGAATTTAAGGACAAATCCAAGGGATAGGAAAGAAAGTATCAGCTTTTAGATGGAAAGAGGGAAATGCAGATTATTTTCTGAAAATAGTTAGGGATACAGGCTGTATAGGTGATGTAATGTCTGCAAAAAGAAGGTTTTGCTAGTAACTGTTGCCTTTAGGCCAAGGTGGATTATGCTTGCTTGCTTAAAAATTAAAATTTTCAGTCTCTAATAGTTGTTTATCAGAGTCAGTAAAGTAACTCAACTATGTTAAGAATGATTGGAGGTTAGAAACATAATTCATACTGATACATAGGTGAGTTAAATACATGCAAGTTTTGCTAATCTTAATGGTAAACCTCTTGTGCTACTGAATCTGTAAAAAAATGACTTCTTAATTGGAACTGTATGTTGTGGATGTAACTTCATCACATCTATGGCAAGTATGCCTGACGTCAAAATTATGATGAATGTGTTCAATGTGGTATTTGGCAGCACAGGTTTGGGCCAGTAGATTTTTCTTTAACTTTTCTTTTCTTTTTTTTTTTTCCCCTTCGAATCTCATACTGAGGGCTAGTAGCATTAGGATTGTGTGTGTGCATTTTGAAATATCTTAGTGGCTTGTTATTCAGAGCTCATTCATGCAAGGATGGTTTTAAATTTGCTTTCTAAACTTCTGTATTTGTTTATTTGTAGTAATTTTCTCTTTTAATAATTTGTTAATCTAAAGAGGAGAACGTTGAAATTTAAATATCCATTAAATGTGTTCACCTCTTTCCTTACTGTTTTGCATGACTTCTTTCTCTCAATAACAACCAAAGCAACCACTGGAGGAACAGGCAAACCAAAGAAAATTTCCCCGAAGTCTTCTATCCTTCTGGGATTATATAGGAAGAGTTATTCAGGTGGGAAGCTCTTACTTAAGAGAGTCATGAAAAGTGCAGGTGACTACTGGGAACAAGAATTTGCTTTCAGAGCAAATACAATAAGTGACGTGCTGCAATTTTCTTAATGGGTCTTGTAATTATTTACTTATGTGCCTCTCCTATTGCTCCACTGTCAGTTAAATGCATCAGAAACTCTTGCAAAAGCCTGATTTTGAAAGAGATGGGTAGGGGCACAGTTTGTGTTCTCTATAGTGAAATAATGGAATAGTTTATGTTGCAAAAGACTCTTAAGATCAAGTCCAACTTCAGACCTAACACTGCCAAGTTCACCTCTGAACCATGTCCTTAAGTGCCACGTTTCCTTGTCTTTTAAATACCTTCCAGGGATGGAGACTCGGCCAAGACACGAGTGAAAGAAACGGATGGAGAGGGTCTGACCTTGTTTTACAGGTTCCCTGGTACTACTCGGGCTGTTCTTCGTGGAGCTGTGGGAAGGAATGAAACTAAGAGACGGGCAGGATCTGGTGCGAGTTTTTTGCTTTGTGATTCTTCAGCTTCTGAAACTGCTCAGGCCCTCAGGCTGCTTTTAGAGTTTGTGCTGCCAGCTGGTCCTTGCCAACAACTGAATATTTTCTTACCCCCATAGTTTATAAAAAAACAATTTTTACTTTATTGTTTTACTAGTAAATAATCTCTTATGGGCCTGTAGGACTTGACTACATCAAATAATTTGAACAAAGTGCATTACAAATTTTGGAGACAGAATAATAGTTAAGACATTAGTATGTGAGCTAATGTTGGAGGAAAAAGCTATCTGTGATGTGGAATTGGAGTTGTTACCTGAAAATCTTCTCTTAATGTTACACTCTCATAGTAGTTCTGCTACAGTTTTGCAGATATTTGAAACAGCTACTGAAATGAAACCCTTGTCTGTCCTTTGCTCTATAAAAGCTCCTTTTTTTTTTCCCATTAAGAATGTGTGTTAATATTAAAAAACTCCACCTCACTTCTCCCAGAACAACACAAACAAAAAAACTCCAATGCCAAGCAACCAACCAAAAAACCAAACAAGCCCCCTGTCACATGAAAACAGGAGGTTTCCTCAAACCCTTGGTGTTTAATTAGTCTGTCTGAGACCCTTGTGCCAGACCAGTCTGTCACTGTCCCATTACGGGACCCTTCACAGAGTGGTGCTAGGTCACAGGGCAGTTCTGCGCCAAACAGAGAGACCCCTCCTAGGTCTCCACATCTTTATTCAAGTGTGTTCCCCACTGCCAGTGGCTGCCAGCCCCCTAGAAGGACTCATACTCACAGTTTATGGTATAACACTCTTTAGGCTAAGGCTCAAGGATTGCTGGTGATAGTATCTGCCTGCAAAAATGTATTCAAAGCATTATTTATTCTATAATATAACAAGCTCTACTCCCTACCAAAAATTAGCTTGAGATACTCACTCAGCGTGGATGGAACATGGTTCTTACCCATGGGGTAGAAAACAGGTTCGGCCCATCAGCTGATCCCAGAAGTTGTGATGGAGTCTTCCCTGACTTCTCCCTATTCTTAACTTTTGTACTATTTCTTTATGTTTAAGTGAAGAAATAGTATAAATGTATATACTTTTATACCTATTCAATGAGGGTTGGAGATACCTTGAAGGCAGGGAATGTTGGTGTTGTATCCAGTGTAATGTTGGGATGGAAATACGCACCAGTCCAAGGAGAGTGTTTTTGCCACGGTTGATGATTCAAAGGCAAGACACCTTCCTTTATCTCCTTTGGGTTTTAGCTGCTCTGTGACTTACCAGCTAAAAAGTGCTGCTCATTTCCTTCCCTGCAAGGATTTCAGCAGAGCCTGGCCGTGGTGTCTCCACTCTGCTCCACCCTTCATTTAGTCCCCCTTAGCATGTATTTGGGGGAAATCAGGCACTCTGACCTCATTCCATGCAGGGAGGAACAACTGCATTTTGCCCTGTAATTTCCATGCTGTTACAGCTGTGTCTATAACTTTCCACTTTTATTTTACCTCCAGTCTTTTCTCTGTGTTTATGCCCCGCCAAACAAAACAACCAGCCAACCAGTCCCCCCTTGAAATGCCTTCTTAAGCCTACTGGGAAATGAATGGGAATAAGAAACAAAATTGTCTTAGACAAATTTTACTCTACTTTCTTTTCTGTTAAATAGAACATGGAAAAGGAGATTCAATCCAATTATGGATTGAAATATCAAGTCCTGCTTGTACTGTCTTGATTTTATAATTTCGAAGGCAACATTGATCACACTTTGGCGTTTCTGGTATTTGACACTTCAGCTGCTAAAGAGAACTTTTTCACTACAAACTGAGCCTTTCATAAGAACATCCTCATGTATGACATTTAAAATATGACAATATTAATTTAGGTTATGAAGTCAGTTTTAAGCATTAATACTTTAAATTACCGGTAAATTATGTTATTTAAAATTTAAACAACTATAACCCCCTAATCCCCAAAAGGTATGGGCTGATGGTGAATCTTTCAAAAATAAGAAAGTGGCTTTATTCCTGGTGTTTATACCACAAATGTTAATTTGAAGTGTTCTTTATGAATTATTTTTAATGATGCTTGCTACATGGTGTGTAATTATAGAGCGATAGTGTTTTATTCAGGTGAACTGGAATTGAAAGCAGGTGTTGCTGTAGCTCTGATACAGGAATTTGCAGTTTTCCATCCTCACCCCCTCATTTGTTTGACTTCTATAACCCACAAATCTGCCTCTACCTTTTTATTGTTGGTTTACTACAGCATGTATGATTTGGAGGGTTGGAATTACTGTGATAAGACATAAGGTATTATTTGCTAATGCACAGAGAAAGGAAAGAAGAGAGTGACCAGCCTTCTAGATGAGATGTGTATGGGGCAGGGCAGTTTATGAGCATGCCTTACTTTGTTCAGTGAGTTTAATGGCTGTTGCTAAATGAGGTGGAGTTACTGATCTTTAGCTTACTGTTTTGACTCTTAACTATATTGTGAAATTGATTTCTTGGTTGGAGTTGTGTTTATTTTTAAGCTACTGAGTTACAGTGCTGCTGTTCAAGGGATGAGAAGATTGTGTCAGTTGTTGCTTTATAAATAGGGATTGTCTATAGTATTGCTTTTGCTGTTTATTTTCAGGGTCAGGAGAAAATGAATTAAATTTAAAATAATTTATTGTTCCGGTATGCTGCAACTCTAATGTGTCTACTTTGTGCATTGTTTGTTTCTTATTTCTACAAGTGCCAGAACCTATGAAGTTCTTCTCTTCCCCCTTAGTTTATTTTCTGCATAGCTTGACAGGGTTTTCTCATGTTCTGTGCTACCTAAATAGCTCGCCAACCAAGCTTCTACACCAAGGCATAACTCATCATTCTAGTAATAATCCATGATGTTCTTGATCTGCATCTTAAACAGTTTTTTTTTTTTTCCTTCAACATCAGTATTTAGAGGATGTTTCACTATAGAAATTCGTAGTCAGAAACCCACATTAAACTTAATTGAGAAGATCAACACAGCAGAGCCTGTGTCATTTCAGTATGAGGATTTGTGCTAAGATTTGAACAATTGTATTTTTTTTTCCAGTTGTGAAGATCATAGGTTTTTACTCATTTCAGTCTTTTATGACAGCATATGAAGTCAGAATACTTAGCATGAAATGGAAAAAATTCTGAAAGCATGTAGTGGGTTTTTTCCTTTAATAAATTTATTTTCTTACTGACCATGCCTTAAAATAATCTTTTTTATTGGATCTTTAATGGTATAGGTAGATTAAATGTTTGTATGGATAACACAGAGGCAAAACCACACTTGTAAAGCGGCACTAAGAAGCAATAAACCTTAAACAGTTGATACTGTAGTTGACTGACATGCTTACTATGAATTCACTGAAATATTTTTGTATGCTTTGTATTCCATTAATTGAATGCCATAACAAATGAAAAAGACATAAAATTATGTAAAGCTTCTCTTTTGTGTCATACCAGCTACAAGAAGGGGACATTGAAAATTCTTCCTTGGAATGAGCAGAAACATCGTGAAGAAGACTGGTGTGAAAAGCCAGAATGCAGGTAAGCATTATATAAAAGCAAAATTATAAAGAATGTATTTACTAATTCTTAAAATGTGGGAATTGGCCCAGTAAGACTCACATATTATTTTTGTACGCACTAACCTGTGTTTTCAGCTTTCTTTGGGAGACTGACTGAGCAAATGGAAAGCAGAGGTTGTGCAAACCTGGATCTTCACTAGAGAGTGTTCTTTCTTTCATGATCTATCACATGATTGAAGTCTCTTACTAGTTCGGTAGAGAGGCTTCTTTCTTTTATGATCTATCTCCTGTTGAAAATCTCTTCGTAGTTCCTTTGCTGACAAAAACTAATGCTCACTGTGATTGGCATCTGAGTCTCATCAATTTATTGTGTAATGGTTGGTTGATTGTATCGTTTTCTTTCAGAAGTTTTAGGGAAAAGACTGATGTAAAAAAAAAAAAAAAAAGGTGAACAAATACACTTAAACATATACTTTTTTTTTTTTTTTAAAGGATGATTGTTGAACCAACTTTGCAAGATGAAGGCGAGTTTCTGTATGAAATGCAACCTGAGTTACTGAAGTACAGGACTACTGACCTTTCAGTAGATCTCGTCACTGACTGGTATTTGAGCAGAGCACAGGAAATTGAAAAATATGCAATGCAGGTGAGAATAGCAGTGAGGAAATGATGGCTGAGCAGCCTTCTTCAACAGAATCCTTAACAGTCTTAATGCATATTAATAGGATGCTTTTCCCTCAGTAATGTACACTCTGTCTCAACTTCATTATGGCTTTTGAAGTACTTGTTTTTTCTTTTTGCAGTATACTTATGCGTGCTCTAAAGTTTACTCAGCCAAATAATTAATCCATAGAAATGAATAGGAAGCCAGTAGATTCTGCTTCATTTGGTTTACCATAGCGGAGAGTAGCTCTACTGTAATCCATGGAAAATGTTTACCATTGCATTTTATGTCTGTAACTAAGGGAGGGAAGGTTGTGCACAGTGTGTTGGGAAACACGTTTTATTACCTGTCACATGCTCCTTTGTCATGCATATTGATACGTGTCAGTCGTGTGTGTCACTGTCAGGCATTACACCGTACTGTCATGATTTCTTCCTGGCAGTTTTATTGTGTGGCTGTGGGACTAGCATGCAGCTTATTTTTGCTTCAATTTCTTCATATGTTAGAAGTGTTTGAAGCTCTGTGAGGTAAAGATAAGCATTGCACATAAGAGCTCATCACTCTTGTGCTCTGGTATTTTATTGCTTCTCAAGCCAATTTAGCTGCATGAAAAGGAGAGTGACTGGAAGTAACACTATAGGTTAGTTCTGATGAGTGAGTTCTTCTATTCCACAAACTTGCAGTCTGCCAGGGCTCTTTTTAATCATAGTTGCCTGTGATCTTAACAACCTATCAGTAGGTATGGAAATAAAAGCAACTTCCAAGGGTCAGTTAAATTATATAACATAAATTAAGTTGCATTCTGCTCCTCAAGGCTTACGTCTGCCTTGCTGAACAGCCATTATTGTGTTCTTTGAAACTGAAACAGAACCTTTCATATAAGGGTAGTTTCAGTCATGAGGGAAGAAGGCTGTCATTGTTTTTTGTGACATAAAATGCAACAATTAAAATTATTAAATCATGGTCAGCTAGAAAAGTCACATTGCATGTCAGTTACCTGATTGTCTTAGTTTAAAGCATTCTTTCATGTTCTATATACTGAGATGAGCTGTGTATGATCTCCAAAAGCAATAATAATCTAATTTACATGCATCAATGTGATGCATATGGGTCAAAAGCATATAAAGACATCATTACTTAAGATTAAGCATTTTATGTGGTATTCATAAAGCTGAGAAGGGCAGTCCATCTAGGAATATACAGTCCACAAAAACTGCTAGGAACTTCAAATTGCCTATTAAGCAACAAGGAAATAAAATAGATGCACAGACAGGACGCAGATTGAAGTTGGTTTTTGACAAACAGTTGTACAGCAATGTTTTTTAAATTATTTTTCAGGTTGACTGTGCCCTGTCCCTTGTTCGTCTTGGCATGGAGAGGAACATTCCTGGTCTGCAGGTACTTTGTGACAATCTGATCACTCTTGAGACAGTGGTTTATGAGACTGATGGTGATCGAACTTTGACTTTGAAGGAACTTTTAGAGATGAAGGACATTGAGAAGCTGAGACTGTTGATGAAGAATGTAAGTATTTTGAATAAATCAACAAGTATACCTTGAAATCCAATAACTCAGGTTACTCTGGATCCTGTGTTTTTTTTAAAGACACTGTCATTTTTCTGATGAATCTCCATCTTTAATTCAATAAAAATTCTACATTTTCACTGTTCCTTGTTGTTGTTGTGGTTGGGTTTATTTCTTTGTTTATTTGTTTCTAAAAAAAGCTAAATTGGCTCCCTTTTCTCAAAGACCCACTTTGTCCCTGGCTGAGGACTTAATGTTAATAAATCTTCTTTTGAAAGCTGTGAATTGCTTTTCCATTGACCTTTTTTAAAGGATCTTCAATGTAGCTCTTGACGATGCTGCAGATACAACAATATTGAATATTTTCCTTGTATGTTTTTTGGTGTCTTTAAATATTGTCAAGAAATTTTAATATTTGCCTCTGCACCAGATGTCTTTTTGCCTCAGTATGGAGCTTGCCCATGACATTTCAGAATAGAAAAAGACCTCTTGGAAAGCTTGAAAAATAGCAAGAGGTGGAATAGGGTCCTGAAACTCAGTTGAAGGACACATAAGCACCAGAGGAAAATACTCAGAAATTTTCTTTTTTTTTTAGGATTTATGTAACCACTCATCATTTGTTTTTCTGTCTTCATTCTTGCTGAATTACTGAAATTAATGGTACTCTGACATACTTGCATGGTCTTCCACTCATTCTGAAATGAGGAATATAGGCTTTCCTCAAGTAATGGGCTTTCCTCCTGTTCTGCTCAGTTTCCCCAAGCCATTGGCAGCAGGAAAGTTGTCTCAGTGCTTCATGATGTAGTGACCTGTTCATGATAGGTGAAGATAACTGTTCCAGTTATATTGATGCAAAAAAAACCAAATAGAACTTTTTTTTTTTTTCCTGCATATTTCAGACAATGAAGCTGAACTTGTTCTTATATTTCCTGTTTGTAATTCTTTGTGCTTTCCAGTCCTCAGATGAAAAATATGTGAAGAATGTTTATCAGTGGATGATCCCTTTTCTCCACCGCTGTGAAAATCAGTCCCCTGGTCTTGCAAATGCCCTTTTTAAAGAATATGTAGTAACATTGGCAAAGGAAGACTTAACTCTACCTCTGAAGATATTTCAGAACTCAAAACCTGCTGTAAGTAAAGAGCCCTCTTGATTCTGCTGGTTTCTTTGGAAATTCTTGTCATGAAAAGATTAATTCAGAAATAGAGTTAGTTCATCTAAATCAGGTAATCCTTCTGATCCCTCTCTTTTTCTTGACCCAGGATTTGTTATGTTTTAGAAAGCATTAATTAAAGAGTTTTATAGCCTAAATTATAATGCAGCTAAACTATCTTTGATGAGACTGACCAACTAATGTAATAATGATTCTAGCCTAGTAGAATAAAAATTATTGTGTGGCTTCTTCTTTGAAGTAATTTTCTGGTGACCTGTTTAAAGTAAATTGCTGGCATATTTACTTTATAAAAAGTGGATATGAAAGAGTTTAATGATCTCACTAATATTTTTTTCCTGAGGACTATTACTAGAAGTAGATTTCAAGTTACTTCCCCCTCTCCTGCCTTCCACAGCAAATGTAAAGAATAAAGTGGGGGCCATTAGGATTGAGGTGAGAGTTCAGTGAGTAAGGGATGAAGTTGCCTTTCATGTGAGTGTTCCATGCTGCTTCTATGGCTTAAATTTCAGAGCACACAGGCACATGTTTGCATGCTATTTAATGTTCTGAGTGTACGGACAGAAATCAACCAGCGAAGCACAACCACAGCTCTTCTGTGTATGTTGGTATTGTTGTACATACTAAATAAATTTGACAAATGTTTATGGCAGTTGCCTTCCTCTTCCCTGCACCCTCTCCACTTTTCAAATTCAAAAAGGGTATAATGGCGTACCGCAGTTCTTTCAAGTGTCTGCACTGCAGAAAACTAGCCAAGATAAGTTTCAGGCTGTGACTTCACCAGGTTGTTAACAAGAGACGTTCTAATTGCACCTGAAGACAATTTGTTTACTTGGAGAAAACATCTTTTTATGTTCAAAAGAAAATTAACTGTTGAATTAGAAACAGGAAATAAAACTCAGTGTACTTTCTTTTCTTGGTAGTGTCAGCAAAAAATTATTCCTGATCAGGACCAGCTTATGATTACGGCGTTGGAGTGTATTTATAGCTGTGAGCGAGATGACCAGCTCTCTCTCTGTTATGATATTTTGGAATGCCTGCCACAAAGAGGATATGGGTAAACATTTTCATCTGGTTATTTGTAAATATTTTAGGAACATTAAATACAGTTGTGAATTAATGCTTTAAAAAGGGTTGTTAAGTCACTAAAGGGCAGACAAAGTTACTGGAATATTGTGGTCACCTCTGAGCTGCCGTGACTGTAATGTGTATATCTGTGTACTTCTACTGTGTGCATATTTTACCAGTTAATGCAGCAAAACGTGCGTTAAAGTAGCAGTCTAGACCACAGCTTCTGTGTTGTTTCTTAGACTTTTATAGCCTGATGAATTGAGACCAAGTGTTAGTGCTGTTTTATTGGTTTTGTTGCAATAGTGGCATCTTGCACTTAACTTAAAAGCAGCAATATGTCCCTGTGAGAGAGGGAAGATGGGAAACCTATTGAAGGCCAAGGAATGCTCAAGAAAGTGCAAGCATGAAGAGGAGATATTCTGTGATCTGTGAGGGGTAAACCTATTTTTCCAGTATTTTTTATATGAAGGAAGGAAGGAGCCTGAGAAAAGCCTAAGGAAGAAGGAAGACCTCTGCTCTTGAGAAACTGAGGGACCCTCTAAATTTTAACTGTCTTTACAGCAAGAAGCCTAACAGTTTTAATACTTCCAAGTAAACATATATTTTATTTTAGTCAAGGAATGTTTCAAACTACTTATCTTTATATCTCTGTAAAATGAGTTCCAAGAGGAAATTGCAAGAAGTATTTGTGCATGTATATATTTAATTGTGTGATATCATTGCAGGCCTGAAACAGATAAAACTAACACTCTTCATGATGAAGTAGATGAACTGGAACAAATTCTTAGGTATTTCATTTTGCTAAAATAAATATTCTTACAGCAATCACTAGGCATAGCCAAGAACATTTTTATGATAAGAATCCAGCAAGAATATTTATCATTTTTTTAATACTGTCAGCAAGATTATCTGTATGTTTTTTAGATTCAGAATATAGAAATTTTGAATGGTTTTATCTATATGAATATTATAAAACTCTAGAGATATTTTTCTTGGAATAAAAATTTGGGGGTTTGTGTTTTGGTGGGGTTTGTTTGTTTGTTTTCTTTGAGGTTATTTGTGGTTTTTTTTTGGTTTCCTTTGCTTGGGATTTTTTGTTTTGTTTGTTTGTTTTATTTTGGGTGGGTTTTTTTGGTGGGGAGAGGAAGAGGGTTAACCTGAGTAATTTGTTTTGAGCTCCATACTCTATAATGCCTTGAGTAATTAGACTAAAACTGTGAAGGTACATCCTCGGGTATTGGTGGTGTGTGTTTACCCCACCGTATCATTAATATATATATTTTCTAGAATGTAGGTAATGCTACTCTGGCTAATCTAGACTGTTAGAGATTTTCTGGAGACTGTTTGCATTTGCAATGCATTGTCTGAGAGGGCTGTGAGAGCCCTGCTGCTGGGCAGTAGCTGTGCAGTTGTGCAGGACTCACACCGCTGACTGCTTGCAGTGTGGCGGAGCTGCTGGAGAAGCACGGCCTCCCGAAGCCGGTTTCCTTTGTGAAGAGCACGAAGGACAGCGCGGAGGAGGCACGGAAGCTGATGGTCAGGCTGACAAGGCACACAGGTCGCAAGTCAGTATTCCAAGGGGAGCAGGGGATAAAAGGGGAAGGTAACAGAGCGTGCCTGCCTGCTTTGTGGCAGTGGGGAGCTGTGGTGTTCACCCTGAAGGCAGTGTATGTAAACACATTTGTGAAACTAATGATTAACGGGATTAGTGTTTTGGCTGCATTCTCCACAGTCAGAAATTTCTGCCTGCCTTCAAACATGCTTTAGTATGTTTGTGTTCAAGTAAGCAAGCTTAAAATGCATACTGGCTGCAGAACACTGCAGGATGATGAATTTGGAAAGTTAACATATTGTAAATAAGATCCTTTAAGACCTATTTAATTTTATTGAGGGTGTAGGATTTGTAAAATAATGCTTTGGTTTTTTTGGCGTGTTTTCTTGGAACCCTTGTAGTAGGGTAATTGATTGATTTTAGGTATTGATTCTACCACTTATATTCCAAGTATAATTTTTCAGTTTTTCTAGTTAAGAACTACTTCGTTTAACTCATCTTTCAACTCTACATGAATTATTCAATGGCTCATGGCATAAGCAGATAAAAATTTTGAATCCTGGGAAACCCAGCCATAACTGTGGGTGATTGACTTTCTTATTTAAAGCAAATATGCACAACACTTTATCCATGATGGAAGAGTAGTATTTAGATTTTTTAGTAGTCTGAAAGTTTAAGACTTTTAGAAACCTCTCTTTAGAAAGATCAAGATAATGTCTCTGTAGGAAAAATGTTGATTTTTCCACTTGTGTTGGAGACTCTTTGTTTTGTGAAAGTAAAAGCTATGGCCACATGAGAAAATCACTATAAGATGGAACTAGGTCATGTAATTTAAAAAGATCTTTTTTTTAATCTGAAAGGATCAAGATAATGTCAAAAAACCTTCATAGTGTTTTTACTAGTAAAAGTTTGATAGAGCACAAGAAGTTGAAGCTTTGTGGATAAACAGAGATTCATCCATTCAGAGGATCAAGAATCTGAATACCACTCAATTTTAAGAAACAAAATAAAGTTGCAGCTCTGTTTTCCTGTGATTGCATGCAATTGATTAGTCCTTTGAGACTGCCTACAATGAACAGCACTTTAATGATCCTCAGTTGTTGTTACAGACTTGATTTTGCCCTGCAGTTCCCAGATCAGCAGGAAGATAGCACTAACAACTTTCTGATGTATTATGGAAAATTATCAAAACCTACTTGGGGGCTCTTGAGAAAGATTGCTTAAATCCTTGTCTTATCCAACAGAAAAAGCACTTTGGGTACTGCATTGTTGCCAAACCATTTTATCCCACACTCACTGTTTTACTATTAATTAATATTAAAAACCTTCTGTCTTTAAATCACTTCTGGTTAAAAGTCTCATTAAATATTGAATTTGTGAAAACTCATATTTTTGATGATGGAAATCTACTGCTTTTCTTTAAATTTGTTGGGGAAGAGAATATGTAATTTTAAAAAATGTTTACAGGCAACCATCAGTTGGTGAGACACAGTGGAAGGAATTGCTCCAGGATATGTTGGACATGCAGCAGAAAGTGTATAGATGCTTACATTCAGATACTTGCTATGAGGTGAGTTTTATGTCTTCTTACTGACTTATGTCCCAAGTAAGGTACAGCGTCTTATTTCCTGTTGTTGCTCACAAGTGTAAATACGTTTTTATGTGTTGTTACTTGGTTGTCTAGTGCAGTATTTTTTTGCAGTATTTTATTTAAGTAAAAGATTTCTGGTGTTTATTCAATTTATATAAAGCCACTCTAATAAGCATCCTGTATATATATTTCATTAAAATTCAGCTTCTTAGAAATTGAGTCAACTTTGTGAGATTTAGTTCCTTAGCCTGTTATTCTGCATACAAATGCGTTTAGCAATAAACACTTCAAGCTAACGAAAATAAAACATTATCTTCACTCAAGCATTTCTTAAACATTGAGTTCTGGTTTGATAATATTTTCCAAGATCATTATAGGATTATGGATTTTCTACTGCTTGCAATTGAAGTAAAATTACGTGAGATGAGAAATCTAATTTCCTTGAAGGTAAAAACCTTTGCATGTGCATAAAGCCCAAACCTATGTCATTAGTATTTGCAAAGGACAGCTATTAGACAGATGTAGAATTTGCTGGGATGTGTATTGTTTATTTACATTTTCACTTCAATATACTGCAGTTTATTCCAGATGCATTACTGTGTCCACTATAATTAGTGTTTATATCTATATAAAACCAGATTTTATTGCAGTTTACAGAATTAACTTCTTATATCTACCCCTCTGATTAGCTCTTAGGAAAATTTTAAAAGCAAATTAGAAAAAAAAGGGAAAAAACCAAAACGATTAAATTTATACATGAGAAAAAATCACTTTCTCAGTAGTCGTACAAATAGAAAAATTGCAACGTGTTTAATAGTCATGGTTTTGTGGTAGGCTACAACTTAGTGTGCTTGCAATTTTTTGGAAGTGCATGTTAAAAAACTGTGGTACTAGAGCACTCTGCAAATAAGACATTTGCTTTGCTCTGATCTTAATGTAAGTTTTCTGGTGACATTATTTTTTTAAACTCTGAACCATATGATGAAAAAAGAAGCACAACAAAGGGGTTTGGAAGAATTATTAGGAGTGCTGAAAATGCTTTGAAATGTAGTCCTGTCCTATGGAATTATATTTCGATAATTTTGAAATTGCTAAAGTGATGAGGCAGTAAGGATTTGCAATCCCATGTGAGTTTTGGGTATTTTTTAGCATGATGCTTACTCTATTCTTTCATGCAAAGGGAATTCTGTTCTCTTGAAGGAGGACTTGATAAATTTTGAGAGAGGTAATGTTCTATATGTGATCTTTGAGGAAGAAGGGGCAGCTATGATATTTTGCATCTCTCACCGTTACTTGAGGATTAATATGTTGTGAAATGGAAGATGATCCAATTGTGTGATGTTCTTTAAAAAGCACTGAACTGTTTTCCTTTCCACAGCATGAGATGGTTTGGAGAGGTTCTTCCTAGAAAAGAAATATCTTGAAATTAAAGTATGATGGGATAGAGTGCTTAATAATCTCATCTATGCCCTCTTTCCCGTGAAAGGTTAGACCAGATGATCTTTAGAGGTCACTTCTGACCTGGGCTCTTCTATGATTCATTGAGCCTCTTGAATTTGTTATGAAGTTTAAAACCTTTGATAAAGGCCATATTGTTGCAGCTGTGATATTTTCTGAAATGATTAAATTTCTGTATTTCTTTTCATTAGGACAATAATGACTGTGCTTAAGAAAAAAGCAAATTATTTCTGTAAGGAATTGAGATTATTTTGAGTGTCTTAAATTGGGCAAAACTTTTACCTGGAGATGCGTTAGGTGTTTTGTGGCAGATACAGCATTATATTAGTTTGCATTCCTTTGAAGATAATCTTGATTGAAATTTAAAGAAGATCTTCTATGCTCAGTTCTATATATTTTTAGCTTTCTTAGGAATACAGAATTTCTTCTCATATGTTGTTAGTTTTAAGGTCTTAATACTGAACTGCCTTTTCAGATTCTTACATCATATTAACACCTCATAATGTAGCTATATTTTTGGTGTCTTAAGTCATGCTGTAAAAAGACAGTAAATATGCTTTTTTTTTTTTTTTTTTCCTTCCAGTAAATAGAAATTAGCTCCTAGTTAATTTTAGCTTTACTTAAGTGAATCGCAGAAATATTTTCCTTGGCAGAAGTCATATTTTCTGCTTGGACTGAATATATTCTTTTGACTTCAAAGGTCCTTGTATTCAAAGAGGTTAATGCCATAGACTGTGGCATAGCTTATTTGAAGCTGCTGCTCCTGCAGGTTATTAAATTACTGTTCTTTCTTTTAGATATTCACCGAAAGTCTTTTGTGCTCAAGCAGCATAGACAATATCCACCTGGCTGGGCAAATGATGCACTGCAGTGTTTGGTCAGTGGATCTACCCAGTTCAGCAAAAGGGAAGCTGCAGTACCGAGTCAGCTACGCAAGAAGTATTGAATTAGTTTTGGCTGCTGGCAGAGAGTATTTCAATTCTTCAACGAGTTTGACTGATAGCTGTATGGAGTTGGCCAGGTACATTTTGACAACTATCATATACATAAATACAACTGACCTAATGTTGTAGCATTAGGGTTTGCTTGCTAGTATTTCCCCCCCCAGTCTTCTATTGAAAATCTTTTTCATAAGCAGGCTCTGGAAATACAGAGTAGTGTTGCTTTTAAAGCAAAGAGTTTAAAGACCTTTTTAATGCATAAGGGTCCTGTGGCCAGCTTTTTCCTGACGGTTTTATGGTGATGTTTCAAAATTTGTGGTTTATAGCTCAAATATGTGCTGTGAATGTGTGTCCATGTGTTTATTCTGTTTAATAACATGTTTCGGTCCTTCTCTGACTTACCTTCAGTCATTTCATGGTAACGTAACTTGTTTCTGTAAGTGATTAGCAGTGTGTAGGTCTCCTAGTAGCCTTCATGTATGTGTTGGTTTATGTGGAATGTATTTATCTTTTTTTTAGCTCTTTTATTCAACTCCTGTTTTAATCCTAACTTCACCCTGAAATATTTGTCACTGCTCCTGAAAAGTCTGATGGGATGTTCAGCTAACATAAAATTTTGTTTTTGATTTAAATGTCTGTTCTTAATTAGTGTGTAGAGATAAAAGCCATATAACAACCTGGACAAATAAAATACTTTCTGACTTAATGTACGATGAATTAAGCCATTTGAAATCATTGAGGTGGGATGCCATCTGGAGGGACCTGGACAAGCTCAAAAAGTGACTCTTGCAAGGCTCATGAAGTTCAACAAGACCAAGTGCTGGTGCTGCACCTGGACTGGGGCATCCCCCAGTATCACTCCAGGCTGGAGATGAACAGATCCAGAGCAGCCCTGCTGAGATGGACTTGGGGGTGCTGTGGGTGAGAGGCTGGACATGACCCAGCCATGTGCCCTTGCAGTCTAGAGAGCCAAATGTGTCCTGGGCTGCATCCAGAGCAGTGTGGGCAGCAGGTGAGAAGGGAGGGGATTCTGCCCTTCTGCTCTGCCTTGGTGACACCCCACCTGCAGTGCTGCATCCAGTGCTGGGGTGCCCAGCATGGGAAGGACATGGACCTGTTGGAGTGAGTTTAGAGGATGTTGCTCAGACGGATGAAGCACCTCTCCTGTGAGGAAAGGCTGAGGGATTTGGGATTGTTCAGCCTGGAAAAGAGAAGTCTCTGGGGTGACCTAAATGTGGTCTTCCAGTACCTGAAGGGAGCCTGCAAGAAAGACAAAGAGGGACTTTTTAGTAGGGCATACAGTGGGACAAGGGGTAATGGTTTCAAGCTGGAGGAGAGTGGGTTTAGATTAGATATTTGAAAAAAAAAAAGAAAAAGAGTTTTTACTGTGAGGGTGGTGAGGCACTGGAACAGGTTGTCCACAGAAGTTCAGGATGCCCCTCCCTGAAAGTGTTCAAGGCCAGGCTGGATGGAACTCTTGAGCAACCTGATCTAGTATGATGTGTCCCTGCTCATGCCAGGGGATTTGGAACTAGGTGATGTTTAAGGTCGCTTACAACCTACGGCCATTCTATGATTTTGCACCTTGATTTTCTTTGTTCAGCATGTATTAGTAAGACTACATATGAATACACTGTACCAGAATGCAAGTTGTATTAAAAAAATTATCTAAAAGCTTATTACATTAATATACTATTCATATGATGTCAAAAATATTTAGAATAATGTGCTTTTAATAAGTGCATGCATTAATTAATCTTCAGAGGAATTTAGTGGGGATTTTTGTTGTTTTCTTTATTCAGATTTGTTTCTGTTTGCTGTATCTAGTTGAAGAAACTGAGGGATTTTGGATTGTTCAATGTGACAATGACTCTAAATGTTTCACTTCCAGTCAACATTTTGCTTTTATCTGCTAGAATATGACAATACCAAAATGCAATATTGGTAGGAGAAGTACTTCCCAAAATAATTATGTATTTAAGTGCATATACCTTCAACGTCATCTATTAAATTCATTGCAGATTAAATTCAGGAGAGTTAGGGTGATGTGCTTATCACAACCAGTTGAAGGCAATCCAAAAATAGAAATTTTTTTAAATGTTTAACCAGACATAAGAGAGACTGTGCCAAACACTTCCCATGTGCATTAGAAGAATAGGGAGTATTTTGACATTTTGTCATCACAGTAAGTTACTGCTGGTAGTTGCTTTGTTTTGTTTTGTTTTACTTACCAGTGAACTTTTCCCACAAGTTTAACTTTGAATGTGTTCATCAAACTTTAGAAAAATGTGTTCCCTTCTTATTTAGGTGCTGTCTACAACTTATTGAAGACAGTCCGAGTGCTGTTCAGGAGGAGCTGGACCTCATTCGTGCTCTGGGTTACCTGGAAGAGTTTGGTGTGAAAATATTACCGCTACAAGGTACTGCATAATTTTATTCTTCATGTGATTACTTGAATCACAGGCATAAATATGCATGAGAAAAAGTTACTATTACATAAGTGTGACTTGATTAAACTAAAGAGTCCATATACCGCCTCCAAGCAGTTTACAGGCACATACAAAAAGTAATTTTTTTAATGAAATTTTTTAGGTTATGTGACGTAAGAAGGATATTTGCATATGGCATTGTGTTTTGGGACTTACTTTTAGCAGAACTTTAAAATAGAGTATAAAGTGTATGAAACTCCTGGTGACTTGAACAGAAATAATTTGAGCTCATCTTTTATTTGCTGAATAATCTGCACTTGCCTGTGTGCTTTAAAATAACAGGTGGGAGAGAGGTACTTCATGCAGAGGCAGTTTTCATGTCTCCACTGGGCTGTTTCATTTTGAAGTATATAAAACCCAGTGACAGTGGAAGTGAACTTTTACAAGGTATTTCTTCTGATGACATGCTTAAAATGAAGTTTTTTGGAGCTCTGACTCCAGTGGAACAGGAAGTTGTTGGACAAAAATTGGAAAGAAGTTACAGTTATGTACAACAAAATTGCATGAACAGTAATGGAACTGGCTGAGACAAGCACTGAGCCATGAGATGTGCTGATGATAGTTTTACTTCTGGCATTGTGCAGAGAAGTACTGGGATTTATGGAAAGCATTTCTGGTGCTTTCCACTTCATAGAAAATCATGTAGGTGTTCCCAGGGGCTGTTGTTACTTTACTTTGGTATTCTCTTTTCCCCCAAGTATTTATTCAAGTAAGTTGATACTCCATATGTTATGTTCAGAAATCTTAAAATTTCTGGACTGAGAATGTCTTCTAGATCTTGCAGTACTGGCCTGTTGATTTCAAGAATACAATTAATTTTAGTCAGTGTGTTCAGCCTGTAGAAAAGTGCACATATTTTTTTCAGCTTTTTTTTGATGTGGACATGGAGGTATCATTTAAAAAAAGTAGTGGCACAATACTATTTTAACAGTATGTGTAACACAACTGATCTAGATTAATTAGAATATGTGAAATCATGCATGTAATTTCATTAATAATCCTGACTTACCCTTGCTCAGTATCTTTCATATAAATCAAATTAATCTAGTAAGATTAAAATGATGTTTTCAAGTTTTAATGAAAGCCTTTAAATGATCTGTTACTTTGATAGAATGTCATTAAAGTAGTGCTAAGGATCAGCTGTTCCCACAGCAATAAGTCTTTTAGCAATAGACCTTTATTTGCAATTCTGTGTTAATTTTCCATAGGTCTTCCCCCATTCTATTTTTAGCAAACTCAGCAGTTTGTTTATGAACTACTGTTATGCTATATTTTCATAAAATTTAGTTTGAAGATTCTTTATTAACATAAAAGGTGAAGAAAAGACCAACTTTTAAGTGTTTGACCCGTGGTAATATCAGATTACTCTTAGTATGTTTAATTATGTATTAAAAATTCCTGCTTAAATAATCAGTGACTGAAAACATTTTGTTGCTGTATACTAATATATGCCTGTGATAGACTATTAGAAATGAAACTAAAAAGGTAACCTATTCCTTCTCTTTCATTCTTATTTTAGTCTCATATGATTCCTAGAATTAATAGTTTTCATTATGGTAATACTTTTTTGTTCTTATTGAGAGGCCTGATATTCTGTGTTTTAAGCCCAACGTGCTACTGCAGAGTTTATCCCCCATGCAGCCATTCACTCTCACTGAGCGTTAAGTGGAATATCTGCATGCTGTTCCTCTGTGTTCTGAGAACTTGCACAGTATGAAAGCATTACCTTTTAAAGCAGCAGCCTGCAGTTAGCCACCCACTACCTAGCTAAATAGGGCACTGGAATCGGTTCATGATAATAAATTATGCAATTAAAATAATTGTTTAAATCTTGGTAAAGGTGTTTTTGAAACACAGTACTAGTTATAAGCTGCTCAGGATATGGTTGACAGAATCTGGTGTTTTGCAGACTATCCTTCCACTTCCTCAGAAAATTTTTAAGTAAATTAAAACGACCTGAAGAGTTTGCTAATGACAGTTCTTGCAGTCTGTGTGATGTATCTCCTCCATGCTAAAATAAAATGTAGCGTGAAATCTTAGTTACAACATTCTAAACAAAAGTTAATGTCTGTGTTAGCAGTCTTTCAGAATGTTGCAAAGATAATTAATAAAAAATTGTATAAAAGTATATTGGTTAATTGTACACATTTAAAAACAGTGAATGTGAAAACATGAAACAAAAATAAGTTTTCATTCAGGTCAGTTTTCCTCTTTTTCCTCCCTTCACAGCCTGACTTCCAGTGATGGAGGCCGGATGTCCTGTGGTGTTACTTTAACTTTCTGCTTATAGGTATAATTGAGCATCTGCATGCAAGCAGCTTTGAGCTGGTTTTCAGATTGTGTTTGCATTCTTGTGCTCTCAGCACTCCTCCTGTCCTGTGTTGTTTGAGCAGGAACACAGCAGTCAAGTTCATTTGTGCAGTCTCTAAACCAGTTCTGCTTTCTACAGTGCGTTTGTGCTCCGATCGACTCAGTCTCATCAAGGACTGTCTGGCTCAGATGTCAACAAACTATAAACAGTCTGCTAAGCTGCTGGGACTGGCAAACTTGCTGAGGGTTGCAGGTAAGCTGTGTTAATAAGACACTGAATTGCAGTGCAGTGTGCATTTACGTTATGCTTTAGGACATTTGAGTTGATCATTAGAATATGTGATCAAAGATACCACTAAAAAGTCATCTGGAAGAGCAGTCATTGGGGAGCAATGAAACATTTCACATGAATGGAATATTTTATCTATAAAACAGCTGATATGGCCAGCTGCTACATTCCACTAATACCTGCAATAAAAAAAAATGCCTTACCTAATCTAGAGTTGGAGTAAAGGCTTATTTCATATTGGAGGAGTTGTGGGTGAGAATACCTTTTTTTACAGTTAATTGGTAGTACTAAAATTACCATGAATGTTATTACTGCTGTCAAATAAGGTAGCCTGATTTAATAATAGTTACATTTAAGATGCAGGTGGAAAAACCATCTCTTAAAGTATGAATTTTAGCTGTTAGACTTCATTCTAAGCTGCATGTATCTCCTTTGGGCACTAAAAATAATGCATTAAGTTGAATATTCTTTATGAGGAGTTGAACATCTTCAAAGGTACACTCCTGAGGATATTAAGGGGTTTTATTGTTTTGGTTTTTTTTTTTATAGCCTACCTAAAGTATCTGCCATTTGATTTTTTGATTTTTGAAAAATACTTAATCAGTGCAACTGTAAACACAATACTGCTGTATTTTATGATGTAGAAATAGAATATAGAAATGTAAAATAGGTATATTCATTTCATGTGGCATGGCATATAAAGTCAATGCATTCCAGCTTTGTTACTAGAGCATGCCTCGCTAATTCCTTTCTCCCTCTATTTGTTAAATCATTTAAGATTTTTTCTTTCGTTTTTGGGAAGCTTAGTACTGGCAATTTTTTACATAGTATTATAAATAGAGAGGGAGATATTGGAGACAGTTGTGTGAGGTTGAGACCAGAGGCATGGATATGTGGTTGTTGACCTCCCAAGATACCTTGGTCCTAAGGAGAGGAGTCACAGGAAACACCCTGACTCTGGTCAGCACAGATCTGTTATGTGAAAGGTGGCAGAAGGGACAGGATGGTACCATGTTGGGTACTTGGATCCAATCTCCACATTTCATATGTAATCCAGAGAAAAATTGGAATGACAGTCATAACTTCTTTTTCTTTGCTCGTAAGGCTTTTGGGAAAAAAAGGTCCCTCTTATTGGTTCATAAGACATGATTGCTGTACAGCTCTTTCTTCCTCTCTCTGCTTTGTCCCACCCACATGAAGTTAAAATCTGTCAATTTTTCTTAGTATTCTGGGTTCTTTGGGCTAATGCTGCTGATTTTTGTTTTACCTTCTTTTTGAATCTAAGCGATTGTCTTTGTGTGAAAAAAGGAAAACCAAGATCCAGAGAGACTCTGTAAAGCTTTGTCCAGTGGTGTTATCCTAGTGCCTTAGCTGTAGAATTTACAGTGCCTGTGTACCTTTGAAAAGGGTTCAAGCTTGTGACTCCCATCTCCAGAGACTGAAAGATGGCAGTCACTGCATAGCAGGGAGAGAACGTTAGGGAATTTGTATAGAGTTCATTGATACAGTAGTGTCTGTGTGCTAGTGTTATAATCACAGTGACACTTATTGAGACACCACTGAAAAGAGAGATTTAAGAGACATTTAAAGCCAGATGATTAAATGGCCTCCCAATTCCTCTTCCATGCACTTACCAGGCTAGAAAAAACCAGAAGATGAATGTGTGAGGTGGTTAATTTTTAAACAGGTCAATGATTTAAAAACTACGACTTATTCTACCACTGACATATTTATCTTGTGAGCGTTGGGCTCTCTGACTTTAAGGGTTAACCTTGGGAGTAATGCTGATGGTTGCTCCTATGGTAAATAGGGAATTTTAGTAGTAAAATTATATTTCAAGAGTGAGTCTAGGTAAGGAATATATGACTTAGACACTTTTCTCTTATGCTAAATATACAAGTAACTTTATCACTTTCAAAATAATCTTCTGGTTATCGAATAACATTTATTTATCTGAAAAGAAAATATAGCAAGAAAACATTTTCAGTAGTGACTTTCTGTGGTGGGAGATGTGATGGGGTATTTTTTAAATTTTTTTTACATAAGTAGTTTTAAGCTTTTGGGATTTAAAACCATTTCACTGTGACTGAAGGATGACTGGTTGTATTGCTTGTATTGGAAAGCTGTTATCTGTAGAGAATGTTCATTTATGAGTAAGATATGGATTCAGTATGAGAATGCCATGGTTGTGAATTTTATCTAAACTTACTTGTTGTGGGAGATGGGCTATGGAAAACAGATTTATTTACTTTTAAGAAACTCAGGTTTTCAAAAATACTTTCTTGTTTGTTTTTCTGGATTTGAAAGCTGTAAACAGCATGCCACTGTTACTGCAATGTTTGGTGCCTGACTCTCCAGCCCGCTGACAAGTGATCAGAGGATTACCCAGTAGCATACACAGGAAACATGATTGTCATCATTGTCTTAAATCATGCATGTGAATGCAATATTTTTCCAAATTATTGAAGAAAGTCTGTAGAGCTTTACTCTTTGGTCTTTTATTGTTCCTCCTCTGATGAGTGATAGAATAGGTAACCTTACATTGAATTTAAAGAATCTTAGAATTTGAATAGCTAGGTTATTAATAAAATCAGATTTTAAGTGTAATGCTGGTATAGCCTTAATCATAGTCTGTAATGAGGAGCACTGTATAATTTGATGGTAGAGATTTAAAAAAAATAAATTGAAACAAAACATGTAGAAATGGTATTTCTGTACCTGTCAACTTGTAATTTACGTTACTGAGTTACAATTAATTATGAATATTAATTAATATTATTAATACTATTATTGATATGATGAAGAGTTACTTTGGGACTTGGTAGCCCTGTCATAAGTGTGATAACAAACTGCTGGGATAAAGATTTGATTTTTGCCCTTAATTGGTTTTCACCACTTACACAATAACCCTGATTTATGAGCCACCCTTGCTGTGTAAGAAGTTCTGATTTTGTCCTTTGGAACATACTTACTGGTAGTGGTTGTGCAAAGTTGTGGTCCCTTCGGTTCCAAATCCACTTTGTAGAGTGTTTTCTTGTGCTTTGTCTGCTCAGTGGAGGAATTTGTTTCAGTATTTTCCCCCTCTTTGCTTCCACTGCCACTCCACCCTGTACAATTACTGATTGGGAAAGACCTGCTAGCTACATCTGTCCATGTCTATATAAATTTTTTACATGTGTGTGAATATAGAGAGTGAAGCATATGCTGTGTTTTATTATATGTAATATATAGCCTATAAAATCCTAAGAACATATATATTTTAATTTAAATTTTAAAATAATGCATTTATTGTGGATGCAAGGGTAGATTGCCCAGAGCCATTGTCTAGCAGCTTTGTGAGCTCTGTACTCTGAATACAGTTTGCTTAGAGAGCAGCACTGAAAGTGAGTAATAGAATTTATATTCATACTTATCAAAGTTAAAATCTTGCTTAGGTAATGATATATCAGCTAGATTCTTAATTGCTTTGAAGTACTTGATTAATTACAGTGAACTCTACTTAAGCCTTATGTCACTACCTCTGTAAAGTAAGCACACAAGTGTTATCTTAATTTCACAGATGGGTAAAGTGAGTGAGGGAGAATGTGCTCAGCATGACAGCCAGAAAATCTGCACCTGCTCAGGGAGCTGGAGCTGTTCTCTCTCACAATCCTCACTTAATTTTTGCTCTTTGTTAGGAAAGGGCATAAAGAATTCACTTAATGCAATTACTTGAGTAGATGTGTTTAAAGAAAAGTAGGAAAAAAGCTTCTGTATCAGAAAGTAGGAGCATCTTCTCTATCTTACTGTATCTCAAAATGATCTAGTGAGTGTGGGTCATTATTTTCTTTGTCAGGCTCTCTGGAAATGTTTCCATTATTCTCTTTTCTCACAACTTGCTATGGTAATTTATTTAATTTTAATATCCATAAGTGAATTCTAGTAACTTTAAACTTTGCTCAGATTTCTTAGTTAAAGCTTATTTTTGAAATCTATCTTTCTTAACACTGACTTTCTTGCATTTGGAATTAACCATATAGATGGCTTCTGATGTCCTAGATCTCCTAAATGTAGGTGACATGGAATTTCTGAAGTATATGTACAATGCTGATATCTTTTGACTTTTAAGTTTTAATGGCACGATTTCATTCAGGATAATGTTATTTTATCAACTCACAAATAGCATGCATCTTACCCAAGGTGTTTCAAGAAGCTCTTTATTTCCTTGTGTAATCCAGATTGGATCCAAGCTTTAAAAAAGTATTCGAATATCCTTTATTTCTCAAGAAAAAAAAATTCTGTTATTTTTGAGCTTTCATATTTTTTCCTCTTATCATTTATATTAGAACCTCAGAATCATTTAGGTTATAAAAAAACCTTCAAGATCACTGAGTCCAACTATGAACCTGGCACTGCCAAGTCCACCACTAAACCATGTCCCTTAGTGCCACATCTACATGTCTTTTCAAATACCTCCACCTCCCCAGGCCTGTGTGTTTATTCACTTCCCTTCCTCATCCCCTTCCACTCTCCAGTTTCTCAATTTGAGTCTGTATGTCAGGCGTTACCATTAAGGCTTGAAGCAGCATTACTGTGTAATATAATCAGGTCACCATTTTAAGAATTTTGTCAATTCTGTCTTGGTTTTAAATCATGGATAGCTGTCAAAATGGCAAGGGAAACAATTTAAAATTCAAAACATTGCATTTTATAAGACTTTATTATTAAAATACCATCAAATGATATGTTACAAAGCTGAAGCAGTGAGTTTTTCCATGTCTTAACAGAAGACAACATGCAGCAGTGAGCACTGTCAGTCACTGCATGGTTAATGAAAGGTGTGAAACAGGGCTTCACTCAGGGATTCACTGAGTAGCTCTGGAGCCAGTGGTTGTTCTGTGCCATAACAGTGAGTGCCAAGGTAATGGAAGTGTCAGTGAGTGGAGATGCAATGAGCAAGTAGAGCCATGGACTGGAAGGAAAGTGATGCTTCTGTTTTGTGCTTTTGTAGAACATGCAGGGATGTATCCTACTGCATCGAAAGTACTTGGCCGAAACATTGGGGGTGGGGGACTTGACACCATAAACTGCTCAGTCACAGTTAAGGAAACCATTCCTTGGTCCTTTCTCTCCTCCAATCCCACTGATAAGTTGGAATAAATAGCAGTGATTATTTTGTCTGTCCGAAATCTGAGGGCCAGTAGTTTGATTATTTCTCTTGACTATTCCTGCGTCTGCTACTTAGTCAGATCTCTCTGTATGAAGTCAAGCTGTCAGGGTGAAGTGGGCATCAGGAGGTGAGTGGCAAGGACGTGTCCCTCGCTTAGAGAAGTGACGGTTCACATTTAGCTTTTGAGGATAGAAGCACCTCTTTGTCATCTGTAATTGCTTTTGCCCGAATGAGAGGTTCCCAGGTTCCAGAGGGCAAAATTTCACAACAGGAGAGCCTTGAATGTGATTAATTTGCAACATCGTGTGCTGGCAGTGTATTGAGCAGGAGGCTGAAAGATAAAATGATGGGAAGCCAACCTGTTCTCCCAGCTGAGTGAGTTGAGATGTGCCGGGATTAGGGGAGGCTTGATTGAGTTCAGTAATTAGGGTAACTTCACTTGCCTGAATGTCATTGTAGTGCAACTGCTAAGCTGAAAAAAGAAATTTGCTTTGTCTGTGGTGGTGGATCTGCAAAGTGGAGTTAAAAATAACAGCGATGCAATTTAAGAACATGTACTCTTTAAATGATTTTTGAAACTGGATCTGTTTAATCTTCTGAAATATTTGCATTTCACAAGTTGTAGTAATACAGTTTCATAAACCAGTGCCCTTTTCAAATGACTGTAACAACACTGACTGCATAAAATTGCTTTTAATAATAGAGGAGAAGCATGAGCAAGGAGCTTGCATTTTAAAAAGGTACTCATTTCTATTCTATAAATTCTTTCCTAAATTGAAATTAACAGATTAATTTTCCTGTGTATGTTGTCACCTACTCATACAATGCATGGACATACATAGTATTTTGAGCACAAGACTAGATAAACTAGTGCCAGCAAATTGTTCACTCTAAATTGAAAAAAGCTTTTAAAAAAATATAGATGACTAGTAAAGGGTGACAGGTGTAAATGTTATTTGTATTGACTATAACTGGCTCTGAAAAGGAGATGAGCTGTCTTATTAGATTTTCATCTGTGAATGCTGATGTATTAAAATTGGGGTCAGGACATTTTTCTACAAAGATTCTTGAGGCAACTTTAGTCAGAAGGCTTCAGGAGTATCTAAAGTGTAACATCTGATTCATAACTGGTGCAAGAGGCATTGTCCAGAACGACTGGTGACTGACATGGTGTGGAAAAATTAGTTTCAGTTCTAATCACTCAATTTATGAGGTTAGGAATTTTTAAATGCTTATGATTTCTGCATCTCATGAATTATCTGGAGCCATGAAGTGGCAGTTTAAAATGGGTCTTTGTCCGTTATAATAAAACAAAAATTTCAGTTTTTTTCTTCTATTACAGTACATAGACTTTATTTTTTTCAATGTCAGGATTTTGATTTATATGACACTTAGCTTAAATATCAGTTTTGGTCTATGCTTTAGCCATCACATAAATACAATTTGCAAAACCTTTTTTTTTTTTTTTAACCTTGACGTAACATGCTAATTGTTCAGGGTTTTTTTAGCAAGCTATGGTGCCAGTGGTTTTTTTAAATATCTAACTCCTTTTATTGTTTCATTCAGGAAAAAGCAGATAATCTTATTTCTGTTTCAGTTTCAAGAGGGGCTTTTCATGTTGTGGTAAATAGTTAATTCTTAAGAAATAAAATAGTAAGCTTAAGTTGACCATTAATTCCAATTAACTAATAGAAATTTTGAACTTTTCTTACAGGAGATGATCAGATGGAGAGAAAAGGTCAAGTTTTAATCCTTTTAGTGGAACAGGCTCTCAGTTTCCAGGACTACAAAGCAGCTAGTATGCATTGCCAGGAGCTCATGGCCACAGGTGAAGTGAATAAACAGGAGCTGCATGAGGTGATGGTGGTGTAAATCTGAGTTCTGACTCTTTTACTGTGAGGTGTGGTACTTCAGGTTGGACCTTTTTATTAAAATTGCAGTTACATCTCATTAGTGGAAGTGCACTAACATGGAATAGAGACATGCAGCAAACACTACATGGAATAAATGTGTGCTGAACTATTGGATGTGCAACCTCAGAGAGCTTTTCTTTATACCTCTGGGAACCACAATTTCTACTTCTTTCTACACTGTACCCCTCTCAAACAGATAGAAATATGTGACTGCAGCTAGCAGGAAAGTGCAGGTCTTTCGGAAGTCTGCCTTTATATCAGAACTTTTAAGATATTTGTGCTTTTATATAATTTATGTATGTGACAGTATGAGTGGAGGTAAATGAAATACATGTGGCTAGATACTAAGGAAGATGGGATTTGTTTCTTTTGCTCTTTTTTTCTGCTTTGAGGATGAGGGGGAAAAATCCAAGATGTATTGAGATTTTTTTAATATATCAAGTGATATATTTTATACTTTGTTTTTTACAGCCACTCCAGTAAGGTGTTCAACATCATGCTCTGAAATACATTATGATTTTCTTACTGTAATATGAAAAATATAGGGTCTAAGCTTACAGATACCTATTGTATTGTTATCTACAATATAATAAAAATTAGTCTTTTATGTATTTGGTCAATCTAAAATTGAGCAACATCTCTGTTTTATGGAGCTTTTATGGTTCCTTTTTCAGGGGATGTTAAGTCTTGACAAGAATGCCACGTGCCCTCCGTTATCTCATCCAATAAGAATTATGCAGCATCCTCCTTTTGCTTGTGACAGGAAGTGTGTTTTGTGTTCCCTTGTAGGTTATTCTAAAAGCTGGGAGGTGTGCAGTCAGCTGGGGCAGTCAGAAGGCTTCCAGGATCTGGGGATGCGCCAGGAGCTGATGGCCTTTGCTCTGACCCACTGTCCCCCCAGTGCCATTGAGGCGCTGCTGGCAGTGAGCAGCTCATTGCAAACCCAGGTACCTCTTTCTGGAGCTTCTTTCATCAGAGTTCAGTGCTCACCAAAGCAAAGGGGACTTGTGTTTGTTTTCAAGTTTGTTCGCTTGAGTTCTACCCTCCAGTATATCCCGCTCTACTTTCCACTTCCACTGTTACATTTCAGCAAATGAGGTCTCTTTCTGAGCAGTTCTGTGTGATGAGTTGGTTTCTCAAGTAGAAGTGCAGTTGTGTTCTCTATCTTTCAGTACTTTTAATTTCTTTATTGACTGCCTGATTTAAACATTTTATTTGTAAATCCAGTTCATAAATTTTAATATCTTTTCTGGGTAGTTATGCTTTGTAATGCAACTTCATTAAATGGCCACATAAGCATCTATTAAATGTTTATTCTGTGATTTTTATGATCTTTACCCAACATGCAATGAAATTATTTTCTCACTGATTTCAATGATGTAATGGTTTTAACACCTACAAGAGGCTTTATGACTGAGCCATCTTTATTAACTCTGCAATGACTGACTTGCTAGAATCACATCTTACGTGTTAAGCTGATTGCAGTATATGTATGAGAACACATAATTGTGGCATTTAAATCCAGCTTAAGTCAAGGTGACATAGCAAAAGTTTTATTTGAAACTGAAGTGCAGTAATTTAGGTTGTCAAAATGTTCAATTTCTGTTCACTGTAATTGTGGCTTGGCCTACATACTATGACTTGTTTGAGTTCGTAATTGTCTTACTTCATAGTTGTCTAAGAATTCACAATGTTCTTAGATTTATAATTGTGTATTATTGAAACATCTTAGAGAGGTCTTTGGACACAGAATGCAAGAGTGGGTGAGAAGGGAGTCATAGGTAACAGCACATGTGCAGTCTGATTCAGGCAGCTGCAAGTGTGTAGCCTTTTCCTTAAAAAATCCCGTGAATAGCAATGTCTGTGAGAATACAGGCAACATGTGAAGGTGGAAGTTCTGTGCAGAACTTCTGCTCACCAAGTCACTGTCCTGTGGAACACTTGCCTTGTGGAGTTGCCCAGTGCCTGAGAATCCCAGCTGAGATAATGGATATTTTAGTGACCATTCTTTAGCCTACATCCTACAGCACAGTACATAACATTAAAAAAAATATTCTTAGATTATATGAAAAATATTGCACAAAAAGCATGGAGAAGGGAAGGTTAATTTGTCTAGTGACTACAACAGTGAGAGGATGTCAGAAATGCTGTGTTTTCTCCTTTGCATCTTCTGCACCCTTGTTTTTCTATCATGACATTTTTATGCCAGAGTTTCTTGGGTTTCCTGTGATATCAGTCATAATTCTTACATTTGCTTATTTGACAGTAAAAAATAATATTTATTTCATGTTTATAGATCCTTTATCAAGCTGTGAATTACCAGTTTCTTCCTTCTGAAGGAGGTGAGAATGTAAATATCACGGGGCCTTCTTCATTGATCAGTGAGGATACAGAGGTAAGTTTTAATGTGAATTGTAAAAGTAATAATGACTTTGTTCTACAATACTCTGAAGAACCGAATTTGAGTTTTTAGCAACATCTGTCTGCTTATTAGATAAAATGAACATTAGGCATATACTACTTTCTACTGTTAGATTGTTTTAAGTTCAAGATTTTACTTAATGTATTTATACTTTGCTCTGATTTTTAGTTGCTGCTTCCTACACAGTCTTAGCAGAACTGAAAAAAAATATAAACCCAGAGGCAGGAAAAGTGCAACAAAAGTTACGTTAAAATAGACATTTATATTGGTTTGATTTCTTTTTTAAGCTGTCCCAGTTGCAAAACAGAATATTTGAAGATAAACCTGAAATACATATTTAAGTAAAAAATGTTCTGCATTAAACTCATTTTTCCCCTTAGTTCTGTGCAACATGAAATTTATGATTTGTCATTTTATAATGTCCATGTATTGCATGTGAAATTATTTTTATGTGTAAGATCAGAAGGAGCATTGAGTGTTCCACAGGCAGGACAACAGGAAACAAGTCTTCTATTGCTCTTTCTGCTTTTTATGTCTATTGTTTTACATCTGTACATGTGCAATTACAAATACTTTCCTGTCTTTAAAGAAGATGTAATTATTTACCGTTTATGAGAAAAGGAATGTTTTTTTCACACTCTTTGAAGTGGAAAATTCTATATTTAATTTATTCTTTTCGCTGTTTTTTGTTTAATTAAGTAGGTGATAAATAGATCCTAGGGGTGGGGAGAGGAAGGCCAAAACCTTCAAGAAATACAGGAAAGGAGAGAGGAAAAAATGAGAGGGAGGGAGAGGAAAAAAAGGGAAGGAAGGAAAGAAAGAAAGAAGTGAAGGTTCATGTTGCATAGGGTGGCTTTTTGAGAAAGGTATGTGAGTTCCAGCCTCCTTGGAGAATATGTTTGTATTTTGTGTATGGTTTTTATGTAGGTACATGTGTATATGTGTGAATAAATGTATATGTGTGTGTATATGTATGTATAGATACTTGTATGCCCACATGCATATGTAAACATATATGTGCATATATGTATTTGCATATATATAAAATAAATGGCAGGAAGGTAAAATAGCACTGTAAATAGTATTTAGAGGAAGAGGACCAAGCATTTTATGTGTCTGCCAGAATCATCATTATGAAGAACAGGTCTGTTTCACTGGCACAAATGGTTTTTATTTTCTGGAAATCCATGGATGCATCTCTCTGAGCAGAAGGTTATTAAGTAGATGTTAATAAAATTGATATGGGTGTGGATGCATATGTTTACAATATTTTAATGTCTATAAAAATTTGTCATGCATCACCTTTCATGTGCTGTAGTACTATGTTGTGGCAGAACAATTAGATATGCATATAAATGATTCAGAAATTTATTCAAATTCAGAGTTGAGTAAACTCACTAATTAACTTTGCTGTCATTTCACTTTGGATATTGGAAGCACTTTCCATTATGCTGGAGAATTGAAATTCAAAAATTTCTCCAATATAGCTTTCTTTTCCCCCCCACCTTAGTTGTGGTTGATTGTCTCTTTAGAATTGGAAGTAGGCAGACAATTGACCTGGCAAGTTTGTATGTTGCTGTATTGAGGTTACTTTCTTTCAGTTTCGTACAGCTCCTTGGCATGTTGTGTTTCAGACCGTTACACTGGGAAATGAAGTTCTGTATATTTGTTAATTCTTTCTTTTTATTCTCTCCCAGTTGACTTAATAGGGATTTATAGCTTTTTCCATTTCTTGGAATGACACAGGAGGAAACAGCCAAAATTTACTCACTGTATAACTCTTCCTTTGTTACAGACATCTTCAATGTTACAAAAGCAATAGATTCGATAACTCAGTTTCTCTGACTTCACTGAATCCCATAACTGCAATCCTGTAGCTACACTTCATCTAATTCCTTGTGCTTCACTTTCATTGTCTTGCACAGATTTTTAGTTTCTTTAAAAAAAAAAAAACAAAAACCAAAAAAAACCTGCAAAACTTCTCTCCCTTGTCTTGTACTCCTTTCATTTTCACTTACGTCCTGATTAACTTGCAGAATCCTTTTTTCAGGGAGTTGACAGATGTTCTTTCTCACTTACTGATAGCTTTTCAAATTGGTGCTCTAAGTGTAAGTTTTCTTATCTTGACTTGATTAAGTTCTGGCATACATGTGTTTGGGCATCCCTTTTTCTATTGCATTCAAAATACCTACCTGTAAGTATATCAGCTTTGCTTTTCAAACCTTTAATGACCTTCTTCTGTCTCTCTCACTTTTCTCTATTGATCAGTCTCCACTACCATTTCTTCCTTTATGTCAACCAACATTATCAGCTGGTCATACCTTTTCATCAGCTTTCTTGTGGTGAACTCTTCCCTAGAAATTTCTAAACTAATTTCATTTTTATTCAGTATTTCCTCCAAATTTTTTCCTTTAAAACTTGCAAAAATCTTGATAGCAGCTGGCTACATATGTACATAGACTGCTTAGAAATGGTTCAGTTAATGTTGCTGTCATGTTGACTTTAGCATAACTTTTCTCCAAGTTTTTGGTGGTCCTACTCTGAAAGAAATTCATGAATGCTGTGATAAAGATGCACATCACTATTCTACAGGAGCTGGGGCATTTGCAGAAGCTTTGTGTCAGCTTGTCACTGTTGTTTGAACTCATGGAATCCATTTGAGAAGTTAGCCTGTGGAAGCGAGGATGATTCCAGTGTACCAGATTGTTTTTAAACAAAATGTTAAGTTTCACCAATCCTCATCCTTTTTACTTTTGTGTGCTATAAATGCCTAAACAACTAATCTTGTGCTTGCTTCTCAAGCAAAATATCTTGGTGAGAAGATTAAGCTCTTGATTAATGAAAAGCCTTTCAGAATACTATAGGTAGAATTATTAAATTCAAATAAAATGCTTAGTAATGAGATGGTGTGTTGTGTATAAGCAGGAGAAACAATATTCATCAGTTGTAAGTGAGCTGACTTTATTAAATCTGCACAATACTTAAAATGTGTTTGTCTGTTATAAATCATTATTTTTTACATATCTGAATATGAAATCATAATTACTGTGAAGTGGCATATCAACCCAAGAGAAATTTTCAAGTTTTTTTGAAAATGAACTCTTGATAGAAAAGCAGATGTAATTTCTAGAAGAGAATATGTTCAAATTATAAGCATGATTTTCTTAAAGGCTTCTTAAAGAAAAGAAAATTTCTGATTAACAGAGCACTAGTGTCTTCTTTGCTTTTCCAGTTTTCCCAAGCACTAGATCTGGGAAAAGACAGGATCTCTTAGAACATTTGTTTACATTAAATTGGTAGGTCACACATTCATATCACTGCTGGTTAGAAAGATTAGAGAATCATGATTAGTTATCCTCTTGTCCTTCAGCTGCTGCTCCAGAATGTCTAGTCCTCTGTCAGATCTGCAAGTGTTAAGCAGATGTCCTAATTACTGATGTATTTCTCAGGCAGTCATCAAAGCCTGTGTTTCAGCAGCTTAATCAAATGCATTGTGTCTGCTTAAGGCTGAGTTACTTTGTTTCCAGTGATGTTATGGCCCTAAGAAGAGCCTGGACATTCAGTGACTCCTGAATATTGGTGTTGTCAGCTTGAGCTGAATCTTTTCCATAAGCTCTCATTTAGGGTCTGGTTTATCATTGCAGGACTGGAGTTTTCACTTAGACTGGTTCATAGCTGTATCAGACATTGAAAAAAAAATAAACTAAAAATCCCCAGTATAAAACCTTTCAAGGTACAAAACATACATATAGACACTACATGAATACTTATGTAAAAGAGACTGTTTTAAATTCCTGTTTTGCAATGGAAGAACCAAAAAGGGAAAAAAGAAGACCTAATGCATGATGCTCCTTTTTTGAAGACTCTATTCTTCTTCATGTAATTTCCTTCATCATTTTGATATATGATTCTTAACATATAAAGTGTATGCAGTGTATGGTTTTTGCATGTTTTAATCCTTGCACCTTGACTAATTGTCATTAAAGACCAAAAACAATCCTAAAATCTATGCTGCAGTTGTTCTAATTTATTACTGCCTTTTGTGTGGCTTATCTAAAGAACAGTTGGCTTCGTTATTTGTCCTCACATTACATTGTTTGGAATTATATATGTGTATGTAGGAGCAAAGGTGCATATATATAAATATGTGGTGTGTGTATATATAGAAATATTTCAGTTGTTACTTTAGAGTAACTTGATAATTCAGAATTTGTTGTTTGCCTTTTTATTACTAGATTTAGATTCGAGCAGATTTTTAATCCGCTCATTTGGCTACTAACCAATAAGTTGTTGTTACTATTGCTATTTTGATTTTTAATCAGAAGTGCTTACTTTATAAAGGATGTCAGGAAGAAATAATAGAAGAAAATAATTTCCCCCAAACACTCCTAAGAACCCCCAAAATATAACTTCTCTCTGAAGATACAATTAAAGGATACAATTAAAGTTGTTTTCTTGAGATGAGATCTCCAACCTTATTTAAGACATAGCTTCTTTTATGAGAGATTGATTTGGGATAGCAGAAATTTGTAATCTAGAAGTGCTGCTGCTCCAGGTACAGAGTAGAATGGCTTTTCAGAAAATAGAATTTCTATTTGTGCTGAAAAAAACTATAATTACTTGTAAGAGTTGAAATTATTTTTGAAAAAAGTCAATAGAGTTTATCTGATAGCAGTAGTGCCATAAGTATTCAAACCTGCATACAAGTTAGCTCATTAGTTTTCACACTGCTGAAGGAGGTTTATTTTTAAAATAGTGTTTTGCTCAAATGCAGTTGAGAACTTGGGTGGGATTTTTTTTTTCTGATTCTGTTTTGGTTTGGTTTAGTTTTGGTTTATTTTTCCTTCATGAAAAATCAGTTAGGTGTCCAGCAGCATCTAGTTGAAAATGGTGGCAGAGAGGAATTAGTGTGCTGTATGTAATATTTAAAATAAATTACGAAAAGTTTCCTTACTAAGCACTTCAAGTGGTTTATATAAAAAACACATGAACAAGAAGTTCTCTCCCCAAGCCATGAGACCTAGGATTTTCAATAGATTTTGATCTTTCAGAGCAGCAAACATGTTGACAGTTTGTACTTGGCATGCACTTTCTTCATTTGGTAAAGCAAGAGCCGAAATTCCCAGTTTAGGCAGTTGGTTTATCAATGGTGCATCTGTGAAATGCACAATATGATTTCAGAAAAGATTAAAAAAATATGCTGAAGGACTGAAGATGAACCTGCTACTTGCTGAAGTAGCTACTTGATGAACCTGCTGAAGATGAACCTACTGCCTCAGTGGTCAGCTTGAGGCAGTACTTTACTGCACATTATAGTAAAAGGTAGTAAAAAAGTTTGTCTACATGAAAATCTACCTTATTGAAGCTGATATGTTTTGTCTCTGAGGTTACAATGGGATGTATTTCTATTCAGCATAACATGGCATCCTTTCGCTCTGATGTTTGAAATTTTATCATGAGTTAGTAAGTTGTAAACTAATAATTCCCATATAGTTATACAGGTAGAATTTTTCTGTTTTAGTATACTTCAGTGTATGGAGAAATTAATAGTAGAGTTGTTAGGGATAAACATACAGCTGTTAAAGTTTGCTATATGGAGGAAAATATTTGTTTTCTGTTGTGAAACGGTGTGTTTACATTAATATGCTAATTATATATTTGTGACTAATGTGCAAGCATTATAAAGCATGCAATTGACACAAACCTTGAGAACTGGAATAGCACAGATCAGACAACATGGATGTTCTGCGTATTATTTAAATGCTTTACAAGGAAGAGCTGGTATAGAAAGCCCCATTTGTGGAACGTCTCTACTTTTAAGAATAAAGTGTGAGTTCATACTAAGTGAATGTATATGTGCATGTATTGCAGAAGCAGTTTTTGACTGAGATTAGGTTGGGGTTCTTGCAGTCTTTTGGGCTGGCTGTTTTCAGCACTTTGTGTGCCAGCTGCAGAATTGCACAGATTGATGCTACTTTATCACTTGGTTTAGAGATGTATATTTACATTTCTACCATTTCCCCTCCTGGGAATTCAACTTAATTAATGCTACCTCTGTACAAATACAAGATTGTCTCTAGTATCAGCTTTTTTGAATTATCAAAGATTAATTGTAGTATACTTGATCTCCATGTTTGTAGAGAGATGATTATTTTAGTGGAAACATTGAACAGTTACGTAGAACATTGCAATTATAAACTTCGAAATTAAAACCAGCGCTGTCTGTGGAAACAAGGGGTAATAACTGAGTAAGGGGCAAAATGTTTTCCTGATCACATCACTTGCTTCAGAGTGAAACTCCTATATCACTTTTAGCTTGTCTTTTGTTTATTTTTGGCAGCTGCTGCCTGAATTAACAATCAGTCAAATGTGTTATTAACATAGTGTGCCTGAATTCCAATGCATTTGTTTGGCTTTAGGTCATTAACCTAATTATAGCAGGAGTCTAACCCTTGCGTTGTGTGTTGGATGTGTCACAGGATGAAACCAACGTCTCCTCAGGCCAGTCTGCTGATTTTTTGTACTGGACGACATCCAAAACCATGAAGGTGTTGTCCAACACAACTCTGACTACCAAAGCCATGCTGCACGCTGTCAGTGATGGGCAGTGGTGGAAGAGGTCGTTAACTTACCTGCGACCATTACATGTAAGGGATTGCTGATGTGTCTCCAGATGTTTGCACATTTGTGATACATTGGTACAAAAACTCAGCTGCTTTGTAGGACCTGATAACTGAAGGCCTCAAATCAATAACTGAACTACAGACATCATGGCATTGTTTGCAACTAAATCCCAATGAGGGAAGGGTCTAAAGCTGTTTTCTTGTTTTCTAGTCTGTTTTCTTCTGTTTTCTTAGCATAGTGTAAGAAGTCCTAATTGAAATTTGGCAGAACTTTAAAACTTCGGGGAACAAAGCCCAGTAAAACCCACTCTTTAAATACTCTCATCTTATATTCAAAGCTGTTCCTTTTCAGTTTCTCTTTTCTACTTTCTCTATTTCAGTGAATTTTTTATAATGTCTGTGATACTATTTTTTCTCATACTACTTTTGAACATGGTTCTCTTTCCTTTTTTAAGAATACTGGACTTCATTCAGAACTGGTTTATGTAAGATGACTCCTTTCTTTACTCCCCACCGAATTCAATGATCTTTTCATTTATAGTTGTTTCTCTTCTGAACAGTGTTTACAGAATGTTTATGAGCTTTTTTACAGCTGTACTCAACTATACTTACTTTTTCCAGGGCCAGGAATTTGGAGATGTATTAAAAAGTGGGCCTGGAGAAAATGCTACTGTGGAAAAACAAGGCTGTCATCCATTTTATGAGTCTCTAATTGATGATCCATACATTGCAGAAGTAAGTTACAGAACTCTGCAGTTTTTTGTTGAGATCTTATAATCAAGTGAAAATACAGATTCTTGATTATATATGTGACTTGAAATTCTCTGCCATAGTAGGAAAAAATCCAGAATTAAATAAACGAAAGCAAATACAGGAACTGAGGTAGGCAACTGCATGTGATGCAAGTGATCCAAATAAAAATGCAGTGTGTAGAGTGCACGTGTCAGTTGTCTTTTTACTTCCAGTCTGAAGTCAGCTATGGAACCTACCAGAACAATTCTTTGGAAAGCTTTGCTGAAGTGTTGCTGAGGACAGGGAAGCTCACAGAGACAAAGAGCGAAGGAAAAGACCTACTTCCAACTACAGAGGGTATGGACATATTGTATATATTCACTCCTATATTTACTATATATAGTAAATACAGAAGTATCTGTGGATGAGTTTAAGTGTGGAGAATTGCACAGAATGATCTGAAGTATTGTCTGGGTGTTTTGTGTGAAGTGTGATCTGGTTCAACAGCTCTTGTTGGTAAGAAGTCTTGTTAGAACTAGCTGCAGAGTTTTCAAGAGAATTGGTGTTTTTAAGAGGAGTTGTTCAGCAAAGACTAGAAAAACTGAAGTTGTCTTTAAATAAGCAGAAAATGTTATTTGGGGGTTGGCAAAGATAGGAGGAATTGTTGAAGGTTTCCTGAATATTACCACGTACAGGTAATGGGAATTTGCAAGCTGGTGTGAGTTGTTTCTCTGTGTGCCTGCAGATTCAGTTGGCCAGATTCTGTGCCACTGTGTATCCAGGTTTCAGTATTGCAGGCTCATTGTAGCATTTTATTTGCTAATTAATGCTTAACTACAGCTTCTGGAATCATGAGAACTTTTTGTCTTTTTCGGAAATGTCTACATGTTATAGGTGATATTTAATAATTTGTTAACTGAAACAATTTCACTTTTTAAAAAACGACAAACCACAAAAAACTACTTGTGGTTGTTTATGGGGTTTTTTTGATGTCTCCTACTGGTTTCAGAAATGAACTCTTTAAATGTTTACATGCTGTTAGTGTCTTTTGAAGGAAGACGTATTATATTTGACTCTGTGGTAAATTCTGTCATGAAAAATTAGTATATGAAATCACTTGCAATATGAGTTATAAGTCAGGCTTTCTTCATAAGCCTAATTTGAACTGTTTAGTGAAAACCAGCATATTTGTCTTTCGAGTATATGATTCAGTGGTTTGAGATATGTGGTACTTGTACAGATAATCTGTATAGTTCTAATATAACAACATTGTGAATCAGAAAAGGTTAGCAACAGCTTGTATAAATGGGGATGTGTGCGTTTTGTTCTTTTCATGCTCTCTTAATGCAAAAAAATCCTTTTAAATCAGTACTTACAATCTCATTTGTTGCATGCTGAATGCCCATACGCTTTTAGCTTTGATTCCTGTGTCTTAAAGGAGGGGTAGGCAAGGATTAAAAAGTATTTATTGCTTTCTTAGAGAAAATGATTTAATTGGGAGATCACTGGTAATAGTTCCTGCTTGAACTTGAGTAATTGGAACTGATTGTTTACAATTCAGTGGCTGCTTTTGAGATGGAAATTTCAGTGTTGGGGACTTTTGCTTGAAGAAGAAAAGAAATTTTAGATTCTAGCTTCAGTTTTTGAGCATGTCTCCTTCTTCCTAAGTGTGCAGCATAATAGTTTTGCCATTTAATACTTCTCTTCAACCACTTATGTTCTACAGTCAATCAGAATTTCACTAAAGAGTCCTTCCAGCTATGCTGTGAAACAGAGTTGTGTGTTTTCCTCTGGAAAAATGGGCTGTTTATTCTCAACTCAGCACTTCTGCTGTATGACACCTTTTGGTAGTCAATAAGCAGTGTTATTAAACATAAGTGTAAGATAGCTTTTTGTAAATAAATGGATTAGTAATTTGGTATTTGTAGTGTGTTTAGCCCTGGATTAATGGTATTGGATCCCACCTCTTCCCCCTTCTTAAAGCTTTACTTTGTCAGTTCTCATGAAAGTCCTTATAACACTTTCAGGATTGTGGAGCTTGAAAATGTGCATATTGATAGCACACTGCTAAAGTCCAAAATTAAGAAATCACACTGATATGAATCCCACTTATTTTTCTGCATTTTTAGCATTTTCAGGCTTCCCGTACATTTTTGGGAGGATTTTGCCATACGAAACTTGAATGCTAATACGAGGTGTCAGCTACTGCACTGATGTAGTAACTGCAAGCACAGCAGATTTCAGTTGATTTTGTGACAAGTTTGAGTCCCAGCTGTTTGCTTCTAGCTGTCTTCTAGGACAGCAACAGCAGCAGGTTTCAGCTCCATCAGAAGAACTGAAGAACCTGGAGGGAGATGCAGTTTAGCAAAGAAATCTTCACTGTACTTGGCACTTTGTCTTCGGAGAGGCTGGAGTAGGCATAAAACTCTTTTTACTGTAACAGTGCCGTGTGCAGTGTGAGAGACTGGCTAAACACTTTCCCCACAGACAGTGTGCATCATCATAGAGTCATAGAATGGTTTGGGTTAGAAGGAACTTTAAAAATCATCTCATTTCAATGCCCTGCCCTGGGCAGGGACACCTTCCATTAGACCAAGTTACTCAGAGCTCCAGGTTACTGGCCTTGAAAACCTCTGTGATAAAGCTCAAGGTATTTTGCTGCTTTTGTGGATTTGGTAATGTTACAAACCTTGGACCTTGACTTTTCTTGTCCTTGCTGTCTGGATGTAGGTGGTAAACTGAGTGTTTTCAAGTGAAATGGTAACACTCATCTCCCTGGGTCCTGTAAAGCTCCTTCCTCAGCTGTGCATTGCTGGTCCCCCCAGACTTGGTGTGGCTGAGGCCGTGCTGTGCACCTCTGTTTAATTGTGGTTTTCCTTGTCCATAGGCCTTAGGAAAGGCCGATCAGGAGGTTGAAGATGAGATTTGAAACGATGGCTGTATTTCCTTGTAACCAGTTTAGACACTAAACTCAAAGTAAACCCAAGATAGTTGGTCACACCTATTAATCCTCAGGAGTTTTAGAGCATACCGTAATGTTTCCCATGATTTTGTAGTTGCTCGTAGATCTGGCTCTAACTGCAGTATATACTTCTAAGTTTATTGAGATTTTGTCATGGGCTGAATGAACAATTGAAGACTCAAAGCAGTTTTTGCTTTTTTTTCCAGAGGAAAATTCATGGAAAGTGAGTTGAAACTTCCTAGGTATTGAGAAATTTCAATTTTTGCAAATAAACCATTTTTCCCTCCTTAGCCACTCAAACAGGCTTGTGACATAAAGGCCTGCACAGGAAATAAAAATATTTGTAAAATCAAAATATTTTTGTGTTTTCCTGAGGAACTATTGCTTGTGGAACAGCAGTGAGACAGCAGCATTGGCATTTTGATTGTCACTACCTGCCCTCCCTGGTTTGCCAACCCTGTAATGTCTGATCCCTTTGGCAAATTCCAGATTTGGCAGTGGTCTAAAATGATATTAAGTTCCTGTAAATTTTGTGAAGGTACATGGCAGGACAGAATGGCATCTTACTAATGTCCAGAACCTGTGATTTGATCTCAGCCCTGTCAGACTGCAGAGGATTCTTGCAGGGCTTCACTGCGAGACAGAAAGCTGTATGAAATAAGTCTTTGTGTAAACACATATTTGTGTGTATGTGAAGTGGACATCTGAGTATGGATACATGAAAACCTGTCATGAACACACAAACATGCAGAAAATTTATTAAGTCAGTACAGAGGTTGGTTTTTTTTTCTCAGAAGGTATGACAATAGAGGCAGTTCTTCTTACGCACATTCTGACAGCAGGAATGCCATTATGTCAAGCTTTATGCAAAAGTATGAAGAAAATCATATTGTTTTCTGGCCCTGTATTGGTGCTGTGTTCTTTGCAATTATTGCTATCTTAATGGTGAAGATCCGTTTGCAAGTGTGGCAGTTGTCATGTTGGGGATGTTAAGTTGGAAGAGAACCCATAATTTATTGTGTATTCAAGAGGCTTTGCTAACATTAATTCTCCAAAGAAAGGGAAAAGAGAGCAGAGCTGGAAATGCTTCCTTCCCTTCTCCCATTTTTTTTTTCTGTTTAACTGGAAGTGGTTGTAAGAATACATAAAGTCACTGCTTGTGCTCAGAGGAGGAACTAGCAATTTTCATCAAGATTTTAATATTAGATATTTCTAGACTTCTTATTATCTTTGCTTGGACAGCATATAGGTTCTTTAGAGTGTAGCAGAAACAATCTGTCAGCAGCAAGAAGCTGTCTGAAGCACAGTAGAAGCCATTTGAAGCATAAAGGATAGGTGCTGTTGGACAGGCTCATGTAGCAGCCTCTGCAGTGATTTGTCACATAGAAATTTAGTGTTTGTGTCTGGCTGAGGGCCAGCTTGTAAATCCACTTCAGGGTGATGGCAAATTAATGATAATCTGAAAATTGTAATTGGTCATTCAAGCCTTTTATACATCATTCTTTGGAACAAAGAATTCACTGGGGTGTATAAAGTAATCGGGTTTTCGCCAGCCTGCTCTGCAGAGGAGTTTGTGTAATGTGGGAATACAGGTGTTTGAGACTTCCTTGAAATAAACAAAGCACTAAGTTGCTGGAAGATGGCTTCTTCGCATTGAAATAATATTGTTATTAATAACATTAGTAAAAATATAATCTATAACAACAGAAACAACCCCTCCCCTCCAAGTCTGGTATTTCTAATGTAGGAAAAGCAAGTGATTTTTGTGTCAGTTTTACCACAAGTATATGTGTTGATAATCAGAATAATCCTTTGATGAATTTATTTCAATTGCTATAGTACTGATATTTCTGTTTTCAGTATGTGGCAGAACCTGGTTTTGGTGTTTCTTATTGGTCAAGACACAGCTTTTTGTTTTTCTTTTTAATTAAGGCAGAAATTTTTAATACTGTTTGTTGTGTTCAGTGATAAGGGAGTTAGAGCTCAGGCTTGAAGAGAAGACATTTTGTACCATTGCCCTGCTTGGTATCTTTGAACCCTTGCAACATTATATTACTTCCTTAATTTTACAAGCAAAATATTTACTTCTTGTAGATCAGTACAGGTGGCTTTGTTTACCTTCTGTTACTGCATAGTCTCATTCTTCGTTGGCTAATGCATCACACACTCTGCCTGGAAGTTAGGGTAAAGCTGTGCTGCAGTTTAATTATGTATTATCTCTTTCTGGATTGCACTGATAAGTGTTTAATTAAGTATGTCGGGAGTGCTTCAAGCTGGTGTCTAATAAAACATCGTTGCCCTGAAAACATTTTGTTTTGCTAGCTCTCAAGGCCAAGTGGGTCAGTAATCCAAGCTTTGTGTCTGCTCCCTCTGTGTTGCAGTTCTGCTACAATTGGCAAGTGATGCTTTACCAAAGGATGCGACCTTGTCTCTTGCCTATCTACTTGCACTGCCACAGGTATGGTGATAGTGACTTTGTCTGTATGTTTTTGCCAGGAAAGACTATTCATAACATTTCAAAATTCCATTAGAAAATTTAATTTCCTTAAGATTTTAAAATCTTAAGTATTTGAATTCATTTTAAGACATATTTTTTCAGATTGGGCTGGTGCATTTAAAGGGAACTGAACCAATGCCATTGGATGGTCTGTTGAGTATGGCACTGGTGAAAAGACACATTTTCTTACTTAAAATAGAAGTTAGGCCACCAGACTGACAATTCTCATGTAACTCAGAAATGTGCATAATAATCTTGTGGTATAGAAGCAGCAATAGTGTAGTTGGAAAATCATATTGGTTAGGTGTTTGTGCAGGGGGAAAAGAACCACCATAATACAGAATTATGTTTGTGTGTGGAGGTTGCTGATTTACTTCTGTGCCAGAAAAACATTCTCGGAGCTATTTCTAAATGACAGCAAGTAGCTTTTAAGAAAGTTTGTACGCTTAATGTTGTATGCTTGCTAATTCTTCCATGTAAATTAATGCTGTCTTTCTTCTAGGTGGTAGATGCCAACAAATGCTTTGAAAAGCAATTACATTCTGCATTATCTCTCCAGCTGGCAAGTTATTACTATAGCCTGCAGATCTATGCTCGTTTGGCACCATGTTTCAAGGACAAATGCCACCCTCTCTACAGGGTTAGTACTCTTTTCTTTTTAAAGCCACATTCATTAATGTTCAGCATAAAAGCTATTCTGAAAAGCCAGTACATGAGTTAAGCCTGTTAAGGAGCTGATCTGACTTACACTGTGAGCAGCCTGTTGAGTTACACGTAATTATTCTTCTACAGTGCTGTAAACAAACAAGTACTTCACAATTTGTGGAAGAGTTTTTGAAGCACAATATCAAGTGTCATTTTTAGGTAATAGCACTATCAGTCTTCAAAGTAGCTTATAAGTACTGAGCAGTAGTGAGTATAGCCTATGCTGTTCCCGTGCAATACTGTATGCAAGGCAATATAGTACTTCCCAGGAAAAGTGAAGAGCCCATTTCAACAAGAGCAGTGCTGTTCAAAAAGTTTCCATGTCCTCCCCTGGGTTGTGTTGGTTTGTATTTCAGTTTGCATATGGTGCTTTGAAAACTCATCCTCATTCATTGAGGATTTTTTTTATTTCCTTTGACAAGTTCCTGTTTTTGGAATGCCACTGCTTTACCCCTTCTCCATCACCAGTGGCTAAAGCAGATCCATGGTGACATCCATACTAAATGGAAGAGGTAGCATACAAAAGTTTAATAAGGCATGAATTGCCATTGTGATTAAGATATCTGTGTAAAAACTCCTATTAGCTCCAAGAGAACCTTTCTGAATTTACACCACTTCTTTCCTCCTGTGCAGAAGCTCTCTGGACTGTTTGGTTTTCAGCTTATCTCTCAGTTGTAACTAAAAGAACACTTCTGGTCACAAGTTTTCTGAAAAGGAAGACCAGTAATCACCACTATGGCATGAGAGGAGAATTGGTTTTTTCTGTGTTAAGAATGACGCTTGGTTTAAAGCGGAAAGCCTGTTTTGATATTCACTCAATTCTGCAATTAGGAAGCCTTTCATGTTCCTGCTGAGATTTTCATTTTACTGTCTTCTGCTTAGACACTAAAGGAAAACATAGCCCACAACTGTGGGACTTGCAAAATATGTTGGTTGTGAGGAATTAGGTTTGTTAAAAAGCTTTCTTTGAGCCTATAAGTCTTACTGCTGCAAGATAATGTTGATGAAAAAAGTTTGTGGGTTTTTGTGGTTTTTTTTTCCCTTAGTTTAGCTTTTTTAAACAGTCCTATTTTACAGGAAGAGATAAGAAGCCTTTGGAAAGCGTAAATTATAAGAATGGGGACAGAGATGTTAGATTGAACTATTTGTACTCCCATTGCTGTTTAATAAGCAAAGTCTTATCAATGGTACCATGTAGTTTATCTGTTAACTGTGACGTGATCTTTGGCTAATCTTTAGTTCCATCTTGGTAAAATACAAAATATTGGATTCTAAGTTGTTTGCTGGAAAGAGTAGGTTCTATGTTCAAGCTACTGTTAAACAGTAGCTTTTGAAAAACAACTGTATGAGAAGATTGAGTGAAGAGCACACCAAAAAAAAGGGGAAAAAAACCCACAAAAACTGGCCTGGATGCCAGTAAGAAAACAGCGTAGGCAAATACTAATTTATAATTCATTGTTACTAATTCCAAGGGTATTGAGTGAAGGAATGTCACTGAAGTAGAAAAGAAGAAATAGAAACAGATGCTTTTGACCAAAATAAATGCACTTTTTTTTTGTCAAAAAAATCAAACCAAAAACCCTAAACACCAGACTTAAATGCTTGGTTTATACTGCAAATCAGACATTTGTTTAAATTTGCATCTTAGATGCTGGTAATACGGAACGAGTCCACCTGCAAGTTGGTTTCATCAATGCCATTCTAGTTTCTGCCCATGGGAGTAGATTTAGGCATGGGTTTGGGTTGTGGTTTTTTTTTTTTTTTTTGTGTGTGTTTCCTAAGAGTTCTGTGAGAGGAAAAGAAAACTGATCTCAAACTTCTGTGAACGTGTTGCACTCAGTTGGAGATACCATTGTCTTCCGACTCATATCACTGGTGCCTTGCATCACCTTTATCTTGTGGCTGTTTGTGAAAGCAGAAGTGTGCCCCTAGGTCCTGTAACTGCCTCAAAGCTGTGCATTATTCTTAGAAGGTATCAGTGCATTTTTGTGGGTGAAGGTGTTTAGCCAATCCTTGTTTTCCCCCATTCTCATTCTTTACATGGTCAGTCATGATGCAAATCTGGCACTTGAGCTACATGCTCAGGAGGTGAATCCTCAAAATCACAGAGCATTTATTTCTGTCTACCGGCATCTGAGTCACAGTAGATGTGATTTTTCTCATCCAGTGAGTGAAGTATACTGTTGGAAAACTCAAGCTGAATTTATAAGGAACTGTATAGAAGCATGGAAAAGTCTACACTTCCTGTGTTTCTCATTTCAAAATTACATTGTTTGAAAAGAGTCATTAATACCTCTGGCAGAACAGGAGAAATGTTGGTAGAATGGAAATGACGGAGAATAATGTTACAAGGATAATGGGGAATGGGAGAGGAGCTCCTCTTCCATTGGCTAGGACAGACTTTCAGGGTTTGCTTGTTAGTCAAGAACAATATTTTGAAGGAATGATTGGGTCCGTTGCATGAAGGCTTAAATTTTTTTATTTTGTTCGTTTGTTTTAATTGTGATATGAAATACTGACAGCTAATATCTGCCCATCAAACTAGAATCATAAATTGCCAGAAATTCTCACTATTGTTTTTTGTACTGTTGATGTCCAAAAGGAGACCAGCTTGATAATTTCAGTTTCTGGTGAAGTTATGTCTTTGCTTCGAGGACAGACAAAGGCATTTGGCTGTAAAGTACTGCTTTAATTTTGTGCTCAAGGCAATTTCAAATTTTAGTTGTTATGATAACATACCCTAAACTGTGATTGTTATGTTTATCTGAGCTATATTACTTTGTTGTCCTAAGGAATATGTTAAAGGAGCTCTCCAACCTAAGGAGACTGCAGATAAAGGTCAGAAGAATAGAAAAAATTTCTGGAAATGGACTGTGTTTGGAATGTACTGGTGTGAGAAGACTAATTGCCCTTTGAGGACCTATATTTATTTTTGGTTTGGGTCTATAATGGGCTGGACAGGGATGGGACTAACTTTTCATTGCAGCTCTTGTGGTGCTGTGCTTTTGCATTTGTGGCTGGAAGGGTTGGTAACATGCCTCTTTTGGCTGTTGCTGAACCTTGCTTGCACAAGATCAAGGCTGTTGCCCCGCTGCCACTTTGATTCACCTTTCACTAATTCCCAGTCTTGATGAACAAGAGGAAAAGCTGTACAGTTGGGCAAGAAATGTGCTGGTTAATTCTTGTTTTTAGCAGCTTATCCCCTCATTTTTCCTATCCTGGTGATCTGATAATTGACCAGAATAAATTGTTTCTCTAGAAAGGAGTGAAAAAGCTTAATTATCCTGAGGTTAATTAATATGTCATGTTCCTGTCCTCATGCTAATACTCTGTTGCTGAAGTGTTTCTGTTTTGAAGAGGATTATTTTACTGACTTCAGCTGAGGGGGCAAGCTTTTTCTTGAAGCATCAAACAACAGTTACAGCAAATACTGCTAAGTTGCAGAGGGGAACAGGAATTGTGCACTTAAAGCAGATGAGGAAACTTGCTGTTAGCAGAAAATTCGTAGGTTTTTGTTTTATTCTCTTACATGTTACTTTTTATTCAGGAATGTGAGTTTGATTCCTGTCCTTTTGTGCATTGCAACTGACAATATGTTGAAACGGTGAGCTCAGAAATTCTCCTTAGTGATGCTTCTCTTGTTGCAGCCTGGAGCTGGTAAAGAAGCTGGGAGTTCAGTTCCACAGAGTTTAGTAGCCTGATACATACTTTGCCTGATATATATTTAGCCACTGTGTGACAGGGTACATTTATACAGTGAACTTGTGCTCTGTGCACTTAATCTGCTTCCCTTTTCTGTTGCTTGCTGCTTTGGAACACCTCTATCAACATCTCTAAGAGGCAGAACTAGGTCAAAAAGGAGTGCTTTGAACTTGGGACTGAATGTGTAGAAATTTCTCATGGTCTTACAGGATTTCAGTCTGCAGGCTTGACCTGTCTCCCAAGACGGTTTTGTTACTTGTTTGTATAAGGTTGGTATAAATTACAAATACTGTGATATTCATCCAGAGAAGTAAAACTCCCAGCCATGGTCCATATGCTATGGCTTTATGTAATATTCAAATATAGGATGTTGAAAATAAAAACTTAATTTGAAATGAAAATAAGTATTATATAAGAAGGCTGCATACAGGAGGAGGGAGGGAGGCAGATCTGATGCATCTGATAACAGATCTATTACCTGTACTAGATGAGGTCTAATGGCTTTAACCTGGCACTTTAGCACAGCTAAAGGCTAAATCTGTACACGAGGTAGTCTCACATTGGAAATCGAATGCTTATTAAATGGTTGCATATTGGTTTGCATATCCTGTCATGTTCCTAAATTATGAACTTAGCCTACTAAAAATAATATATACATTTTTAATCTAAATTTGGATTTGTGTACATGAGGATTTGCTGGAGCTTATTAACACCAACGTGCAAAACTGACAGACTGTCAGGCAGTCTTGTTTCGTTCTGTCTGGACATTTAACTTCTCATCCATGAACGCAATGGGTGGCACTAATGCTGCTGTAGATGGTAAGGTGGTAGTGCACTTTATTGTTAGCCTATGATGGACTTAAAACTTGACCTTTTTTAAGTCCTAATTCAAGCCCTCGTCTCCTCTTCAGCCCCTCTTTCTGTCTGGTTAGTGATGCTGTAAACTAGCAAGTTCCATTTGGCAGTATAATTTTTCCCTTTTGCTTCACTGTTTGAATTTTCTGTTATGTGTTCTGAATTGAGTTCAAGTTTCTTTGCAGGTCTTTGGGTTGCTCCACTTCGTTTTCATGCTGCTCTTTATGCCTAATACTACTTATCATTTTGTATACCATACTGCTTGCTTATACATGTTCAGATACTGTTACTCATTAACACTTGGATGGTGAATCTGTTTTATTTGATGTATGCTTCTGTTTCCAGGTTCAGTGCATACCTGGTAGTTAGAAGAGCAAAACTGGGAGAGATGAGTGTATAATTGCTTGAATTTATATTGCACTGTTCTCTCTCCCATTGATCTTCCTTCATGTGTGTGGAGTCTGTGATGGAGAGAAGAACCAGGGAAAAGGAGGTCAGTGGCAGAAGGCACCATGAATGAAACTACCTGGCAGACTAACGACTGATTTCTGGAGAATTCAAAGACCTTGGTATCATCAGAATCCTTCTCTAGATCATCAGTAATGGATTCTGAATAAAAGTGGTCTCAAAACCTGCCTCTGCAGGACTTGCTGCTGGTTCTTTCCTCTCTGAAAAGTGATCTTCAAGCTTCTACCTCTCGTTTCACCAGATTTCAGTTAGTGAAAGAACCATTCTTCCACTCCATTTGCAACTTAGGTTTCCTGGCTGGAGTTTGGTGTGGAAACTGGTGAAAGTATTTTGCAAGATTTCTGTGTATTTGATTCCCTTTGTCCATGTGCACTTTGATACCCTCATAGCTCTCCAGCCGGTGAACAAAGCCCTTTACAGAGGCTTTTTCCCACCTTTACCTTTTCCCACCAATCTCTTAATGCTCAGTGGTATTGCTTGTTCTGTAGTCTGCCATCTTTACTGGGGATGGACATTGGACTTGCTGGGCTACAATCTCTATGAGGATCCCTTTTATATCCTATTTTTTTCAGATGGAACTTGCACTCTGGCATGTTATTTTTAATAATGTTTGTTGATGCAGCTTGGCCTGCCACTTAACATAATTTCACATTTATGTTCCTTCAGAACTGAGGGATGAATGCCAGCTGGTCATGGTGTGCAGGCACACAACTGACACCTTGCAGATTCATCTAACTCATCTGGCTCTTCTGAGCTCTCTCCCCACACCTTCAGCACTGAGGGCTGACACAAAGATCTCATGATTTCCACTCCTGTGGGCTTACCCACACGTGTTCCTTCCACACCTTGTCTCCATGTGATCCTGCCACTTCTCTAGCCGGCTTCCTGATTTTGAGCACTTTTCAGAGATTTTTGCTATCATCTTTACCATTCTTTATAAAACACTTTCCAGGCACTTTTTTAGCATTTTTAATTTCCTTTCTAGCTTGTTTTCCTCATTGCTCAGTAATGTCTCAACACATAATCACACATTTTCTGAATGAGTGAATAGCTAAGCTAACAAAAATGGACAACTCGCTAAACCCTGGTGTGTCCAAAGGCTTAAAGCTCAAGTAAGCTGTCCTGAGCTAGCAGCCATTGTGGTTGGTTTCAGACTTCTTCTGGTATGATCCCTGAAATAACTAATCCAGCAGGTAGGGACATTGCAGCCAGATTGTGACAGCTAGATTCTTTTGGTTGAGGTGTGTTTGATATAGATAAGCCAGTGTTTCACAGATACTCACCTTTCTTTGTTAAGCACACAACATGACAAAGTATTGCCATTCCTAGTTGGGACCTATTGTTAAATAATTGTTTGGTGCTGTCCCCAACCCATTGTTTCATTTCTTCAAGATAAAGTGTTCTTATAAAATGAGATGCTTACAGTTTTGCTTATTTCTGTTTCTCAGGGGTTATATGAGCTATTCTGTCAAATCCTGCTTCTGAAAACAGACCGAGTCTGGTTCTTTAGACAGCTGTTCAGAAATTTTCTTTTAGAAAAGAGGATCTTCAAACTAGTCTTTCATTTCAGCAGAGGGTTGAGGTTTAGCTTGCCTGTATTTCTCTGGAGACGTAGTTGTGGTTTTTCATGTGAGGGAGATAACTGGGATAAGTGCTAATGCTTTTCCTTCTTGTGGAGGGTTTTCTTCCTCTCTGGGAAACAGTACAAAGGTGACCAACAGCTTTTTGAAGCAGTCTTATCCTAGTCAAGCGGCTTTAAATTCTCTTTTACATTCCTTTTCCAAGCTTCTTTAACTGTTTTCTCCGGTCAGTGAGCATCATGAATTTTGCAGGCAGCCTGCTTGAAATTTGCTAATCATCTAATAATGACATTTTAGCAAAATTTTATTCATCTGAGTTGCCAATATAGGTTGCTTTTCAGACTGCTTAATTTCCATCGAGTGAGATGGCAGGCTTCTCCATCTCTTTGTTTTTTAGTGGTTTGGGCTCTTTGGTGGTGGGGTTGGTTTAGGTGGGTTTTGTTGGGTGGTGGTTTGGGTTTTTTTCATCTTGGAGAATTGAGACTAAATGCTATATTGGCCTCTCTATTTAGCTGAGGAAGCAATTAATGAAAATGTACATCCCAATAATGTAAGGTGATCACTAAGAAACCTGTACTTCTTCTCAGAAATGCTAGCAGTGCTCTTGGATTAGGATGAAAAATATCTGACTTCTGGCATTTTAATACCTGTCAGGGAATGGGAAGTTAAGCGTTTTGTAGCTCATGGGATATCTAGTTTTCAAGCTTTAAATTAGTAAGATATAGGAATATTTGCATGTATCCAGTCAAGTAACTGTACAAATTAAAAGGAAACAGTATTGTACTTAAACTGAAACTGGATAATATTGCAGTGAAGTTTTACAGTAGAAGTGTATGCTTGACCCAAAGTCTGTATATGACTAGAGCTGCTACCATATAGGTCAAGATTAAAGACATATTCTGAAAGAATAGACAATAACATAATTTATTCAAAAAGAAAGTGATGATTTTATTTTTTTTAGAGGAAAGGGAGATAGAAGGTTAGGATAATTACCAAAAGTATGACATTTATTTACTGAGAGTAATGTTGACTGCAAATGGGAAATGAATTATATGCTATGAATTTAGTAGGCACTTCACTCAAAACCATGTAGTAACTTTCTATTTTCAGAGATGTCCTTTCCGTTGACACTTTAACCTTTTATATTTCATGTGTTATTTTCATTAAAAGAGGTGTCAGGTGAAATGATGAGATTTCTCTACCTAAGCGGGACTCACCAATCAGAAAACCTGTAAGAGAACACAAGGTAGAAGAAAAACCCTATGAAAACATTTACTCTTGGGACAAATTATTCCTCATTCTTGTTGGAATAGCTGATAAAAACCAAACCAAAAAAGTGCTTCTCTGAGGAGAAACTCAACATGAGCTGACGATGTGCGCTTGCAGCCGAGAAAGCCAGTTGTGTCCCCAGCTGCATCAAAAGCAGCATGGGCAGCAGGGTGAGGAGGTAATTCTGCCCCTCTGCTCTGGTGGGACCCTACCTGCAGTGCTGCATCCAGCTCTGGGGCCCACAACCTAAAGAAGGCCGTGGACCTGTTGGAGCAGGTCCAGAGGAGGACACAGAGATACTCAGAGGACTGGAGCACCTCTCTTACAAGAAGAGTCTGAGAGGATTGATGTTGTTCAGCTTGGAGAAGAGAAGGATCTGGAGAGACTTCACAGCACCTTCCAGTACCTCAAGGGGCTACTAGAGAACTGAAGAGGGACTTTTTACAAGGACATGGAGTGACTGGACAAGGGAGAATGGCTTTAAATCGAAAGAGGGTAGGTTTAGGTTAGGTATGAGAGAATTCTTCACTGTGAGGGTGGAGGCACTGGAACACATTGCCCAGAAAAGCTGTGGATACCCCATCCTTGGAAGTCTTCAAAGCCAGTTTGCATGGGGCTCTGAGCAGCCTGGTCTAGTTTAAGGTGTCCTTGCCAATGGCAGGGGGCTTGGGACAAGATGATCTCTAAGGTCCATTCCAACCCAAACCAATCTGCAATTCTGTGAAAACACAGCACTAGAGCAATTTGTTCAACTCTTCAAACACAAGTCACTTAACTGTAGTAAAAACTTCCTGGACAACATTTCCAATTACTTTTGTTTTATTACTGAACAGCAGCCTCTTGCATTTTTTTTTTTTTTTTAATTCTGCAGCAGTGCTGTGATTCGGGAGTGGGTTTTTTGAATACAGTCATGTGTCTGGAATGAAACTTTAAAACATGCAGTTCTTGGAAAAAAAGAAAAATCTGCATGAAGTCTATGGTAAAGGTAGGAAGGGGGGCTAAGGCATTTAAGTCCACAGCTGCATTCCTAGATCTACATGATCCAGATATAAATTTTTTTGTGCAGTAGGAGGTATCTTATTTGCAGTACCATGTACCGTACTGTGGTCAGAAGCATTTTTTAAGAGTATGGACAGGTTTTAAAACCATTATACTTAAATATAGCTGAGACATTAGAGTATTACAAAAACTTGATGGATGAATTAAGATTTTAAATCTGAAACAATATTGTTTTCATGTCTGAATGTGTAAGACATATAGGTTTAATAATAGAGATGAGCTGAGCAATAGGTTCTCTACTTCATTTTTAAAATAAGTTTATACAACTTGATCTTGATGCACCTTGTAGCTTATAAAAGGTATTCTGGTAGGTATTCTTATATATAGACCTCGTGTGGTTTCACTGGTGAGTGATGAGATCTGCTGCTTCCTGTACCCATTTCAAAAATGGTTGTGAAAGCTGATCCTGAACAAATCTGTTGTCACACAATACATGTAGCTACAGCAGTGGAAGGACAATAATGTCAAGGTATCCTCGCAGTTGAGTGATGTGACAGTAAAAGTTTATTTCTGGGGTGTTCTGGTCTTTCGTCTTAGCCATATGCTTTATCTTTTGCTTTGGGCAGATCAGATGTGAGACAGCTGTGATATGGAAGGTTGGCCACCCCAAATTCATGTGGTCCTGTATCTAAGTTAATATACTCTTGAATCACAGCATGACAAAAGTCTAAGTTGAAGACAAGTGTCATTAATTTAATTAATGAAAAGCTGTCCTGTGGAGAGATGGAGTATATTTTTTGAGTGAACAAGCACATTCAGGATTTTACTTCTTGAGTGAACTATTTCGTTCCTGTAAATCTTTTTTCCTGCTTCGGTATGTGAGGAAATTTATTGTCTTATGTGCTTCACTTCATTCTTTTTTTCTTGCCTTCCCCTCCATCAAATTTGTTGCACATTGAATCTCTTGCAACAGGGACTGTGGCAGTTGCTACAAGGATTAGGGAGAGCTTCCCTCTTCTACAAGGATTAGGGAGAGCTTCCCTCTTCTTCATGAAATATAAATGGATTCTTGAGGTGTGGTTTGGTTTCCTGCTGCACTGGTGATGGGCAGCAACTGCAGGGGCAAGGAAATGGGCAAAGTGCAACTGTGTCTGCAGCAGCAGGAGTGTTACACCCTGCTGCTCATCTCCTTTGCTTATGTGCTGCCATCTCCTAGTTTTGCTAACTATGAGGATTGTGCTTGGTGTATGTGGCTCTCTCTGGAGCATGATTTCTTTCGTAGGATCTCCTAAAATGGTGTAAAACAAACCTGGTGTCACAAGGATCTGGGCACAAGGGAACGCATCCTCCGCCTTCCCCTTTGGATTTCTGTGGCTGTCTGCAGTTGCAGCTTTTGACCATTGCCAAAAGATTGCAGTTCAAAAGGTGATGGAAATGCTTTGCAACTTCAGTCCAGAAAAGTCCACAGTGTCAGTTTGGTCTCTGAGGTATTTGGGAGTGGATTGGCTTCTGCTGATCTAAGCAGTTTTTCTGATAATTTCTGTATTGCAGTCTCTAGATGAGTTACATTAAAAACAGAATCAAAAGAATATATATTTTTTAAGAACAATTGGATGGAATCTCGGTCTTAAAAGAAATAAGCAAGCCAAATAGCCTTACAGTGATATAATATTACCTCAGTGCTAGAAGTGTTCACAGTAGAGCAGTTTATTTTTTTATTTTGTTGTGNTTGTACATCCAAAAGTAATTATAGCATTTAATATTTTTATAAAACAAGATTCTGCTTGTTCTACTTTTGGTGTTGAAGTCTGTCCAAATGCTGGGGCCTGTGTGGGCTTGAGGAGTTTTTTTTCTTTTTGTTTGTTTGTTTGTTTGTTTGTTTTTGGGGTTTTTTGTTGTTTTTTTTTTTTTTAATTAGTATTATCATGATTGTAAAATGGTTGCTACTTCCTGAGCAGGAAATGAACAGCATAATAGCTCATACTTTGTTTTTGGTTTGTTTCTGACATGTATGACTGAATTAGGTCATAAATAGATTGGAAGAAGAAAAAAGACATACCAACTTGCCAGGGGAAAAAAAAACCAAAAATAGGAGATTAATTCAGGCAGAAGAGTGAAGACATTCCAAGATCAAAACCGCCTATCTCCTTTTAAAACCAGTGTTGCTGTTATACTATCCCAGTGGCACACAGATTGAGGGGCTTCACAGGTGTCACTTGCAGGGGGCGGTCAAAGAAAAAGAACTGCTTTAAAACATTTACTGAGGTGGACCCTGAATCCCAGCTGAGGCTTATTGGTAATGACCAGTGAGGCAATAGGGATAGAAACCTGATCTGTGCTGAGTAAATCACATCTCATGGCATGAAATTAAATTAGCTTTATGCTATAGTGATGTGTGCTTTTTGTTTTCTCTCCATTTTTAATTCTTTTTTCCTTAATTCCTAAGTAAGGCCCCTGTCAGCACAAAAACAGTGTTATCCCAATAGATGAGTAAAATGCCTTGGCAGGTGGTTCCTGAGGGATTTCCCCTGGCAGTGCTAGGGAGGCTTCTGAGTTAAGGGTGTGATACATTTGGGTCAGCTCTTGTGACTTCTCTGGAAACTTACCCTGTGTTTATTATGTATGTATGTAAAATGCCCTTCCAGAATGATCACAGGAGACAAAGCTTTGTTCAAACATCTATCTAGAAGTACTGGAGGAGGTTTATCTGGCAAAGCAGGGAGTCAGACACAATTTCTAACTGTCTGAAGGACTCTGAAAAACCAACAGAGAGAATTGTGTAGTAGCTGTTTGGGGGTTATTGGTGTGGTTTTTGACAGGTGATGTTAGAAAGGGAACAAGTTGAATATGGCATCTTATTGGTTTTACTTGTCAAAATTAATTTCTATTTAGACAAATTGCTATGTGTTACAATTTGAAGAAAGTCCAAGAATTTATAAACTCTGTGAATGTTGCAGTAAGATTCAGACTTGACTGATCTTGCTGATTTTCTTCATGGCCAGGTACTATTATTAGCTAGTTGTTACAGTCTTTTCAATTAAAAACTGTTCAAACGTTTTTTGAAAACTGGCAATACAGCTGTAGTGATTTTTCTCTGTTACCTACTGTTTGCTAGAACAAGTATCATGTCTAATTGAATTAGGTATCTAATGGATGTAGAAACAGTTTTGCTTGTCTTCTAAAAGATATGTATTATTAAAAATGTCAAGATGTTAAAAAATGCATACTTAAAATTACTAAATACAAGTTCTGTGCAGCTTGATACCAAACAGAAGACTGTAGGATTTCTCTAAACTAATTTTGAATTAATATGCTGTGATAGTATGGGCTGTAGGTTTTTTAAGAGATAAGAGGATAACACTTCATTGCAAGATTTCTGGTGGTAAAGAAAATAAGACAATCTTTGGCAACTGCTTGCAGTAAAAAAACTTCAGCTGTGTTTTCTTTTTTTAAATGTATAAGTTCATCTTCTAGATTGGAGAGTTTGCACTTTATTTTGCCTTATATATGTTTATTATATATACATGGGTATTCACATAGCATATGATTATTCTATTCTAAATCTGTCCTTAGTAAGATCAATAGACCCCAAGACACTATTTCCAAAAATGTGTTCTTTGGGACCATAAACAGGCAGCATGGAAGATTACAAACAGGTGCTTTTACAGAAATATTAACAAATGGGGACTTAATGGAGAGAGGGGAAACCTAACAAAAGAGAGCAAATTTACTCTCATTGTCTGAGGAAACTGCCTTTCTCAGTGGACTGCAGGTTTTAGGCAATTATGTTAAACATGTTTCCTTGTCTTGCTCTGACTTTCCCTGTCTCCATGCTGTTTTCTAGTGTATTACATAGAATGAGATACCAGGGTACAAAATAAGCAGTGGATGGGTTTCCAGCTGATATAATTGTGTTGTAGAGGCACTGCTCTGCTTCCCTGTCTCTTTTTGTAAGGTTTTATTATTCTGTTACCAATCCCTTAACCAGCCTTGAAAGAAGTACTGGTGTTGTTTATAAAACCAATGATTTTGCAGTGTTTGGAGGGCTTTGGAAGTATATCATGTGGAGAGGTTAAAGGATGCCCTGCAGCATTTAATGTGACTTGGTGAGCAGCCTGTCAATTAAGACTTGGAAAAAAAAGAATCAATTTAGAATGACCAACAAGTCACAGAAAAAATAAAGCATGCCTCAAGGTTTATACTTTTGGTGCATGTTTTACCCAGCTGTGCACTCTAGTTTATTTTCACAAGTTTCTCTTCCAATGTAGCAGAATAATTCTGTAGTAAAAAAACCAAAATATATTACTCTGGAACTCTCAACATTTTTGAGATCACAGCAGTTAAATCAGCTGTTTCTCTTAGGAAATATTTCAACTACACTGGCGTTCCCAGATATTTTTTGGTGGCTCTTTTGGAGGTTCTCCTTCCTCAGTGGATGCCACACAGAAGTCACAGTGCTTCCTTTTGGCATTGAGCTGCTGGTGGCCTTATTTTTCATGGAAGAGAGAAATCAAGGTATTGAGTAAGCCAAGTGTTTGCATATTGCACACAGCTCTGTTCAAGTGGAGGTGCCTGGACATAACCACTGTCCAGATCTCGAGATAATTTGGAACACCACAGTATGTTCGTTTTTCATGCTTTGTGTTCTAAACTGGTGCTTTGCTATGAGTGTGTAATTTCTAACACAGGAAAGTAAGTTTTATTTGTGATTAAGATATTTTAAAAACAAAGGTTGCTGTAGTCCATACATGATCAGTATTTAATTTTTGAAGATTCAGGCTGTAGGCAATGCCTCGTGTAATTTGCGCAGTACTTCTTTGAAACTATCAGTCCTTGACACTTAAAAGCTGTTCTTCAATTCTGTATAATAGAAGTGTATCAGAAATTCAGTAACTTTTCTTTGACTTCAGTGTTTGACCAATCAGTTGCCTAGTTCAGTGTAAATAAAAATGAGGAATTTAAAAACAAATAAATTCAGTCATAGTGAAACACTTGTTACTATTATAATTTGGTGAGGTAAGTTTGTTTGGGTTTTTAAAATATTTGTATTGTATGGAATAGTCTAAAACATTCCAAAAGGATAAATTATAATACCACAGCAAATAGGCCTAACAGAAAATTTTCAATTCTGTTTACTTAAAATTTCTCAGAATTGGAAACAAATCCCCTAGTTCTGAACACAGGAGTCGATTACATATTGATAATTTTTTTTCAGAATTGACAGGGGTTTTTTAGTTTGTTGTCAATTATTTTCGCAGGCTGATCCAAAAGAGTTGATTCAGATGGTTACAAAGCATGTTACTCAGTATGCCCATGCAGACTGGCCTGAAGAAATCACCCCTTTGGTAAATCAGCTGCATTACTACAATGAACGACTGCTGGACTTCACTCAAGCTCAGACTCTGCAAGGACTTGGCAAAGGAGTGGACGTGCAGAGATTTACAGCAGATGCACAGTACAAGAGAGAGACAATACTGGGATTGGCAGAGTAAGTAACGTCTTAGGTTTGTTTTCTCTATTTTAGAATGGAATAGCTTTAAGGTTTAAATTAGGAGAGTGAATTGAAAGTAGTGCTGACCTTTAGAAGAGATAATTTACTTGCTTTAGAGATTTCCACTTTAGTGCTACTACAATTGGAGCTTTTTCTATGTAACTGCTCTACTTAAATGAAATGTTGCTCAAATGAATGGATCTATAACTTTTAATTGAATCCATAACTCCTCATTTACTAACTGCTAATATTAAAGTTAATCAGGGATTAACAAAATCAGAGCATAGGTGAAGGTTTGGTTTCTTCCTTTCATCGCCTGCAAACCTGCCCTAACAATCTATTAGGGTATGCCCATGCATCAAAGTTTGGAATGAATGAACTATAGTAAAAAAAAAAAAAGTTGTTAAACTGTATTTTATTCTTAATAATTTAGTTAGAACTGCTGTATATCACTATATTTTTTCCCTGTAGTCATTTGGAAGTACTGTGGCCTTCACCACATATGTTCTGATATTTAGCGTGCTTTTGTCTCGCCTTTCAGAAATCCAGAATAGAAAAAAATAGGTATAGGATAGTAGTTTTCATTTAAAAATACCTTTAATTAATATCTGCATGCAGGTGTACTTCAAGGTGTGAACAAGGCATGGATATGACTTAAGTTTTAGGGACAGTCACAATTTAGGGACAGTCATAAATAGTTGACAGACTGTCAGAGGACTGTCAGAGTTGTCTGCAATAAGAAGTTTTAAATATAATCTTAGCTAGATTTTAAACTGATGTCTGCATAAAGTTTTTGAAGAGCATATTTAAATGTTTTCAGTTTTCCACCTGTGTAGCTACTCATAGCTACAATTCCAATAGAAATTTGCTACTAAACAGAATTGATATACCGAGTACCAGTAGCTGTATAAGGTCAGGTTTTGAACACTGAGCTGCTGCTTTACATCTGTGAAATCCACACCTGCACAGATTTTGTCAACTGCATTCATAAAAAAACTTGTAATCATCTTTTTATTTTTTCCATTGGAATTACTTGCTTTGTATATATTGTTATTAAACACATATGTCTGGTATGTCACTAGGGCACATCTTGACTGTCTTCAGTAACTTCAATACAAATAGCCTTCTGTTATTACAGATACTTACTTTGATTACAGCAGGATTACACTGTCACCCAGGAGTTCATAGATACTGTCTCTTGTAGAAATAAAGTAAATACAAAGACAAAGTTCCTTACAGTATGTAGAGGTAAAAACACTATATGAGAGTGTTAGAAGAAGTGAGGCTTCAATAGTATGTGATTGAGAGGGCACTTCCATATTGGGCAGTTGCAAAGATCCACTTAATTACTTGTTCAGCTTGCAGCTTCTTTGCTTTAATCTTCTCAGTTGAGTCTTAATCTTCATTATCTAATGAAAACGATGCACAAATTCGTAATTGTGTAGCATATTTGTTCTTATTTTTTAATTAAGTGCCTCATGTTTTTTAATCTTTTATGAATTGCTGTTTGAAGGAACAACACCTGGAAGAGATAGCATCTTATTTACAAAACAGCTTTGTTCTAGAAGGAGCAATTTGCTAAAACTACCTAACCAGTAGTTGTCTATTTTATCTTCCATATTTGGTGCATATGTTTGGAGGCAGTTGTGTATTGGTTTTGCACGAGTCTTGGTGAAACATGGACAAAATACATCCAAAGTGTGTCGGGGTGGAGCCTTCAGTGAGGATTCCTTTGGCAGGTCTCAGGCTCACAACCAACAGGCAGTCAGGTCTGGGCATGAAAAGGGGTGTGTAAAAGAAAGTTTAAAGATTTTTTGCAAGGTAATGGACTTCTTTTTTCAACTTTTCATTGTGCAACAGCTGCCTGTTTTTGTCATTATCTTGACAATGAATAAATTGCTTGCACTCTTCTTCATTTATATGGTAGCATTTCTTTAAACCACCATTGCCTTAGGCTGCCTCTTCATGCCACTCTTAGGAAGGGAGCATTGTGGTATAGTTTGTAAAGTTCCAGGAGGAATTGATCCCACTAGCTCCAAGAGCCACTCCTGATTTGTATGATTGACTGGATTATTTTGCAGCTAAAGCATTCATACCAACTTCCTCTTTCACTGAATCACAGGATGGTTGAAGTTGGAAGGGGCCTCTGGACATCATCTTGCCCAACCTCCCTGCTCAAGCAGAGCCATCTCGAGTATTCACATTAAATACATCTTAAAGAAGTTGTTTATGACAGGCCTATTAGGAAGTAATTACACATAGTGCTTTTCTTTGAATTACCCTGAAGAAAAAGTCTCCAACCCAACCAAACTGAAACCAAAACCCAGAAATCCCAGCATTAGCCTTAATAGTATTGCTTCTATGCCAGCCTAAAAACAAGAACCATTTGTCTGTATTTGAACCATACTGTACTGGATTGGTGAAAATTAGTATGAAGTTAACTTCAGGCTTTCATAATTTACCATATTCTCCATCTACTGTTTTGTCAAAGGGATTATGCAATAACAGAAAAGCAGTTTTTAATATTTTAGGACAGAATGAGCTGGACATCTTCGCAGCTTTTAGGCTGCAAATAATAAGTGTTTCTGTCTGTGAACTACTAGAAAGAGCTTTGAGGATTTATATACCATTTGTGCTAAAACACTGTAGGTGTTGCAACTAAATGAAATAAATGCCAACTGTGACAAGTTACGTCCTTCATCACTTTGTATTTGAAATGAAATGAAAACTGAGATTTTTCATTTAGCGCAGGGTTGAGTAGAAGCTGCCATTGAGAACCAGAGTGTTTGTGGAGGAGGTACCTGTCTTTGGAATATCTTTGTAGTTTGGTTTTTTTCTTCTGTTTTTTTCATAAATGGAGCACCAAGTATAAGTAAATGCAGGAAGACACACTTAATGTATTTTTATTTTAAAATCATTCTAATTTCTTCTCTTATGAAAAAAAATTAAAAATAACTCATTAGTTTTCTAAGATAAGGGTTTATTTTTGTGTAATGTCTCATAGGGCTTAACATAACTTTTCCCTGTTTTCTTTCATGTCTCTCCTCTATCAGAACACTTGAAGAAAATGTCTACAATATTGCAGTTTCTTTGGCTCAGCGATACAGTGTTCCACTTTGGGAAGTTTATATGACCCATCTGGAATTTTTATTCACTGACAGTGGGTAAGTTGTCTCCTCTGCAAATGCACATACAGTTGTTACACAGAAATAAATGCTCACGTGTGACAGAATTGAATTATGTTGGGGCTAGAGTTTGGATTGTGTGTTCATTCGGCTTGTGTTGGGATAGTATGGGAATTTTAGTCTTTTCCACGTAATGCTTCTGTAACCAGCTGTAAAAACTGGTGTTGCAGGCAAGGTGAAAACTCCATGTGTGTCTTACTGTTCTTCAGAGTATTCCAGGACTTTTGTTTCCGTGTTCAGATTTCCACAACTTTGAATGTTTAATTCTCTCTTCCAGTGCCAACTTACCTTGGAGTTACTCTTACAGCCCTTGTAATATGTCCTGAAACCTGATAGTTTCTTTAGTTTTTTAAGAGTTTTGCTATTTATTGACCTCTACTCTACATAATAGCAAAGGAAATAAATGCATTGGCGCTCGCCATTGACACTGTGTATCTGTTCATCTCAGTTTCATTTTTTGATAGAAGCATGCTTTTTCTTCTAATAACATTTTAGTGAAACTGTTCTAGCCTATAAGATTATGGCAGACCAGACCTGGCACTGGTTTGGCATAAGAGGAGGGGTGCTTATAGTTTCTGTTCCAAAGTGGCTCCAGGGCCTTTATTTGTTAATTAATTTATTTATTTTAACCTCTGACATCTTGTCAGTCAGGCACTCTTTGCCTCCTGAAAGATGAATAAACCCATTTGATGGAAGGCTAAGCTACTTGCCTGAATGGCACATGCAGCTGACAGTGATGTAGAACTCCCTGTGTAATGCAGCAGCTCTTATCTACTGTTCTGACAGATATGATCAAATTAATTTGGTTTGTTTCGAGTGTTAAATTCTTAAAACACCTTTAGCTTGCAGCAGTGTTTGTACCTCCTTTAGCATTAACTATTAATTAAAAAACATTAAAACATTTTATAAAACATGAGGGATAAGAAAAAAAAGCCTGGTGAGTTATCTGGAGAAGATGAAATAATGTTATGAGATTTTCTTCACTTCTTCCAGAAAATAGAGAAGTCATACCCTCTAAATTTTGATGCTGCTAAATTATTTACTGCTTTAAACAAAACAGACAGGATATAAACATGGCAACACTGGGGTGAATGTGAAAGAACCAGCTGCCTTCTCTGGGAATAGAATATTACCAAAAGTGTTTTGCAACAGTTTTCTATCATTTTCTTTGTTCTTGTCCTCCTTGAGTTAGTATTCATAGAATGCTGAAATCACTGAAGTACAGAGTAGCCACATTTTCCCTAGTGAAATTCAAAAAAAGGTCTTAAAAATTGACATATAATAGCATAATATGCTGCTGAGCATGTTTTTGTTGTATCATAATCTCATTTAAAAATTGATTGACAGCATGTGACCATTACAGTATATTTGAGTCTTGGGATTGTGGCATTAATAATACATGTTTCATTACGCATTCATTCTGAACTCAAAAGAAGTTTCTTCTAAGACTTAATCTCTTTAACCAAACAGGCAGTATTTCTATAAGCCACTTTACATAGGAGAAGCTCAGAAGAGCTTCATAATTTGTATTAACATAGTTTGTATTAACTATTTGATTACTTGATGACAAAGAAATACGACTTTTTTGTGGAATATGGGTCTGAAAATTGTTCAGGATGACATTTTAAAAGAATTAAATGGAAATTTAATTACTTCTTTTGAAGAATCTGATCACATTTGGTTATCAAAACTCTATTAGATGCAATTTATGATTTCAGCAACAGGAAATTTTGTTTGCCTATCACAGAAACTCTTGTTCCAGAATCTTTCTGAACAACAGCATAAACTCTTCCTATCCACAATCATCTCTGCCATAAAAACACACATCAGATATCTGCCAATCCTGTTCATGTATTTAATGCTCAGCTAGCCTTTGTTTGACCTTTGGGTATGAACACAAAAAACCAGTCAGATCATGCTCTTGAAATACATCAGGTCCAAGTGTCTGTTTTGCCTGATATGAAGAGTGAATGGTGCTTTATAACCATTAATATCATACTTGTAATTAATACTTCAGAACAATTAAGAAATAACAAGAATGTATGGAATTAAAATAATGCTTACAAGGTTAACAATCATGTTTGTAGATGTAAAAATAACTCAAAAATATTCTCCTTAAGCAATCGGTTAATTTTTGAACTGGGAAGGTTGTATTTGTTGTATTTACTGTAACAAAATCATCTTTAGGAGTGAAACTGAGACATTTTACTTGGATATTCAAGAGAAACACTAACTTACAGCATGTATACTTGGGGGAAGAAATGATGAAATTCTAATTTAATCAGTTTTAAGGTAGAGGAAAATCAAACGGTATTAGAAGACATCAGATTTCCAAATGAAATGTACTATTTAATGGGCCATATGATTGGACTGTAGGGAGACTCAAGGTAGGTTTTGTCAGATTTAGGTAAAACTTTCAGTGGAGAAGGGTAAAAACTTAAGATGATATGCACCCATTTTTTTCCCCAGCTGAGGCAAAAAAGTGTGATTGTCTTTTATGTAGTCAGCTGGAGGTTCTGAATTCACGCTGTGAAAGAGCTAATGTATTCTTTTCAAAAGATTCAGGAAAGAATTTCCTGAAGCAGTGAAGACTGACTGAGGTCAACCCTAGGCTTGCTGATATTTTCATAAACTTTTGTGGGTGACAGTTTGAGAAACAACTTGATAAACTGTCAAAGTGTCTTAAGCATGAATAATAGTGTCAAGTGGATTAATTGCTGGGCAAGAGCCATTTTTCAGTGATAATATCTCTCAAGGTATGTACAGGTACTCATCTACTACAGAAAACAGAATGTAATGGACTGGGAAAACTTCTAACTGGGCAATAGGATCTTCGAGCATCATTCAGCCACAAGTGGTTGGTTGGTTGGTTTGTTTAATTAAGCCTTCCTTTACACATATCCTGGATGTATTTTTGCTTTTACATATAGCTTAACTCATAGATGTGAAATCCTGCTTTGAATCCTACTTCAATATTCATAACCCTTAATCTGCATGTCCAAGTAAACAGATAACCGGATCAGAAAACACAAGAGTTGCCTGGCTTTTGTTTATAGAGCATACAGTTATCTAAATATTTGTGAATGAGACCTTAAAGAGAGGAAAGGATTGTCCTGTCTCTCAGGTGTGCATCTGTAAGAGTCTTTCATGGCACATCCAGGCCTTGAAGCTAAAGTTATTTCTAAATACAGGTTATCGACACTGGAAATAGAAGAAAGAGCACAAAGTCTTGGTCTGTTTGACACTTTAAAAACCAGTCCTGAAACCTTCCATGAACACATGGTTAAATACGTTTACCCGAGTATTGAAGGCCAAGATCACCAGCGATTGCTTTACTATTTTACACTCCTGGAAAACTGTGGTTGCTCAGAAGTGGTGAATCATACTCTTAAACCTGAAACTCACATCCGACTCCTGAAAAAATTCAAAGCAGTTGCTCCAGGTAGGAAAGTACCTGTTTTTTTTTCTTCATAGCTGTATTTATTATTCTGTTATGTAAGCATTGATGTGATTGTTCTTCGCTAGTTTATGTTTTCCCGGTAAGTTTTTTTTGTATGAGCATAGGAGATGAATACAATTAATATAGCTCTAAGTTCCTTCTCTTTGTTTAGCTGGAAATTTATTTGATCACAGCAAGAAAAAACTATTTAAGAATAAGTTTCTGTTAGTGATGCAAGTTAAACTTATTGACCATACTTCATAGTGAATTTTTAAATGAAAAATACCAAGTTCCTACGGTATAATTTTTAACACTGCAAGTTTAACATGAATATTCTCAAAGGACTTAAGACAGTTTACCTTTCAGGAGTCTGAATTCCAGAATATATTAGGGACTTTATGCACTTTGTGTGTTTGTTTGTCTTAGGATAATTTTTTGTTGTTTTACCCTTGATGTTACCTTTTGTTTTTCCAGAATTACGGCATTGTTTGTAGTCCTGCATTTTCAGACTGTACTGCAAAAATACACTGCTGCTAAGGAATCTGAAATTTTGAATACTACTTTCAATTTGCTCATTATCTGGAATTTTAGTTGTACAACTCCAAATCCAGTTTCAGAATGAAAAATACACACTGTATGGCATTACCTCCGGTGGGGATGAGTTAATTATTCGATATTGGAATCTCATGTGTATTGGACACTAATTTTGCTGCAGAGTTTGGAGAGATAGTGCATATGAACTCATCTATTATAGGAAGAAAAAAGTCAATAGTTTTTTTGGAGAGGAGGGACAACCTTCAGTTCTTGTTGATGTTATTCAACACTCAAGTTCTATGATGCTTGCCAAAATAAAATCTGCCAAGAAGTCATTGTTTACCTTCAAAGCATTTAAAAAAGAAAAAAGTCCTAGGACTATATATCAGACATAAATTAATCACTTTGTATGGTAAAAAATTAAATCTTTGTATTACACCCTCTCAGTGTTCAGCATAGTTTAGATGTAAGGAGTCAAGCAACAACATCAAGTTTTTATAATAATAATAAATAAACAAGTATTTATAGAGGTTGCAGGCCCAAAGCGTATGAATAAGAACATGGCAATAGAAGTCAGTTATCTTAGGACTTATATGCAAAGAAAATGGAATAGTATCATTGCTATAAATATTTTTGTTGCTGCTAAGTTAATTTGCAAGGGAGTTCTTCCTCTTGGAACCAGAGATTGATGCAAATGGATCTACATATCCTATCTCTGGTTAACCTTATTTAGTTTACTTGTAGTTAGTACCTTGCAATTTTTGCTAAGTGGTAATTACCAATTGTTGCATGATCAGATTGTATACTTTTAAATTAATGAAGACTTATGCCTTGACTTGCATGAGGTTTTCTGGGGTTTATATTTAAATTCTAGCATGATTCTATATACTATATTGTCCTAGAGTGATTTTATGTTATGTATTTTATCCTATATATTCTATATCATCTGCTATGCTCAGAAATTAATTTTTCTCCCTTTAATTCAGTCAGGGAGAGCTGGCACAGGTTTTGTTTTTGTTTACATATTTTTGAATCCAGTAGCAGGACAGTGGAGAGATAAGGGGAGAATTTTGCACTCTGGGACTCTCTCTTTTTCTTGGGGCATCCACAGCTTCTCTGGGCAGCCTGTGCCAGTGACTTACCATCCTCACAGTGAAGAATTTCTTCCATATATCTAATCCAAATCTACTCTCTTTCAGTTTGAACCCATTCCCCCTTGTTGGGTCGATATATAATGTTAAAATATGTTCCATGGATTGAGAAATTTCACATGCACCAGGACATCATAAAACCTCAGTCTGTCAGTATATATGTTTGTAAAAGGGGATGGGCTAGAGTGTTTTTAGTTCTGCAGGTACTGGTGTATTCATTGTTTTACATGTAACTTTGGAGTGTGAGTACATTTAATTATGAATAACTTTTACCTCTTTCTGTCACTAGGTCTTAATTACAAAAAACTAACAGATGAAAATGAAAACCCTCTGGAAACACTGGAACCCAGCCTTACAAGTCAAAATATCTTATCTATTTCCAAACTGGCTCCCAAAATTCCTAAAAAAGATGGCGGCATGCTGTCACCAAGTTCTGTTTATGCTGTGTGGTTGCAAAAACTATTTTGGAATGGTGATCACCATCTCATTAAAAAAATACCAGAAACCATGGATGAGTGGCTACATGCATATGATATGTGTTCAAAATACTTTGATAGACTTGATCCAGATGATATTGTTACTTTTATTGATGAAATTACTTTTTCTTCCAAGGCTGTCACAAAGGTAAGCAGATAATATTTTTTAAGAATTTTAGTCCTCAAGTGAAGCATATAGTAGTGTATGAGTTCAATACAGTATCAAGAAGAAAGTCTCAGTAAATGTTAAATTTTTCATTTTGCAGGATTTAAAGATAAATTTGTTAAGCTACCTTGCTGTGCCTACCTTTTCTTTTTATGACTGTCAGTATAAAAAAAGGAATTTTTATTCAGTTGTGGAAGTTAGATCTGTGGATATGAGAGTCTTTGATGGAACCTCAAAGTCCCTATGTTCTCATTCAACAGAGAATAAGATATTGTGTATTTCATAGAGTCATAGAGTGGTATGGGTTGGAAGAGACCTTAAAGACCATCTAGTTCCAAGCCATGGGAGGTTTCTGCATTTCTTCCATATATCTAATGTAATATAAACCTGCCCTCTTTCATTTAAAGCCGTTCCCCCTTGTCCTATCACTACACACCCTTTGGAAAGCTCTTGTGCAGGCCTCCTTTAGGTGCTTGAGGGCTGCTCTAAGGTCTTCCCAGAGCCTTCTCCTCTCCTTATGGAACAGCCCCAGCTCTCTCAGACTGTCTTCATAGGAGAGGTGCTCCAGCCCTCTGAGCGTCTCTGTGGTCTTCTCTGGGCTCAGTCAATCCCACTGTCCCTGTCTTTGACGTAGATGTTAAACAGTGCCAGTCCCAGTACCGACCCCTGAAGAATGCCTCTTGTCAGTGCTCTCCACTTTGACATTGAGCCCTTAATGCAACTCCCTGTATGCAGCCAAGCCAGCTAATTTTTTATCCACCAAGTGGTCCATCTGTCAAATCCCTCTGTTCAGTTTATGTGCCATGTGGTACAGTGTCAGGTGCTTTGCACAGGTCCTGGTAGATGACATCAGTTGCTTTTTCTTCATCCCTCAATTCTGAAACCCTGCCATAGAAGGCCGCCAGATTTGTCAGGCACGATACTCCCGTGTTGAAGCCGTGTTGGCTGTCACCAGCCACCTCCTGATTTTCTGTGTGCCTTAGCATAGTTTCCAGGAGGATCTACTCCATGATCTTGCCAGGCACCACGGTGAAACTAACTAGCCTGCAGTTCTCTAGGTCATCCTTTTTTTCCTTTTTTTAAAAATGGGGACTGTGTTTCCCCTTCTCCAATCAGTGGGAATTTTACTGGATTGCCACAACTCAAATGGATGGACAGTTATATAGCAAATTCATGCACTAGCTCCCTCGGAACTCACAGAAGCATTTCATAAGGACCCAGGACTTGTGCACCTTCAGGTTCCTTAGATAGTCTTGAGTCTGATCTTTTCCTTCGGAGGATTGTTCTTTACTCTGCCAGTCCCTGCATTTGCCTTCTGCAACTTGGGTAGTGTGGCTGGAACACTTGGTGGTGAAGACTGATGCAAAACTGTTATTGAGTGACTCTGTTTTCTCCATGTCTCAGGTAACCAGGTTTCTTATTTCCTTCCAGAGAGGACCTGTATTTTCCCTAGTCTGTCTTCTATCTCCAATACGCCTACAGAAGCTTTTCTTGTAGCCCTTGGCATCCCTGGCAAGATTTAGTTCTAGCAGTGCTTTAGCTTGCCGAACCTGATCCCTGGCTGCTGGGACAATTCTTCTGTATGCCTCACAGGATACCTGTCCTTGCTTCCACCTTCTGTAGGTGTCCTTTCTTGTGTTTTGAGTTTTTCCAGGAGCTCCTTGTGCATCTATGCAGGCCTCCTAGCATTTTTGCCTGACTTCTTTGTCTGGGTACATTGCTCCCTGAGCTTGAAGGAGTCTATCCTTCAATATCAACCAGCCTTTTTCGGTCCCTCTTTGCTTTATCCCATGGTACTCTACCAGGCAAATCCCTGAAGAGACCAAAGTCTGCTCTCCTGAGTCCAGAGTAGTGAACTTGCTGTGCACCCTTCTCTTTGCACTAAGGATCTTCACGGCTACTGCAGCCCAGGCTGCTCTTGAACTTCGCATTCCCCCCCAGCCCTTCCTTGTTGTTGAGAACAAGCTCCAGCATAGCACCTCTCCTAGTTGGTTCCTGTATCCCTTGGAGAAGGATGTTGTCAGTAATGCATTCCAGGAACCTCCGGGATTGTGTTGTCCCTTCACCAGATATTGGGGTAGTTGTATTTACTTACTTGTGCTCATCCTAAAATTCGTTGTTCCACAGGCTTGTGCTTAGTACCAGGCTTTTGCATTCAGAATAAGATGTTCCATAGAGAAAGTATTCTGGCCCAATTAAATTCTACACACTGTAATAATATAAATTATAATCTGTCTTAATCTCCATCTGGCTGAAAGCCTGGTTTTGAAAGAATGTACTTTTATGTGTGTAATGTGTATTACCAAATCTGGAGTTTCTTTTTGCCCAGTGAAACTTACTTGCAAGGATATTTCTTGCATAAAGTTTTACTCGTGCTTTCTTACGTATCCTTACTGTGACGCACAAAAGAGAAATGAGATTTCTTAGATATTGCCTTATTAAAAGATCTGGAGATGTCTTCACTAACTTTATCTGAAATGAAAAGGTGATAAAGTGTTCAGGTGGGTTTTTTTGTGTGTATCTTATTTATTTTGGTTTGTGTCCATTTTTCCGAGATATTTATTCATCATGTTCAATGAGATGAATTACAGTTTGGTCCCTCTTTGAATACTGTTTCAATGTTCTCACAATATTAGTATAGATTTATTAGAACCCATCTAACCTGTATGTCAGAATTCAGTGAAAAAAATTGCTAGCTGGGAAAATAAGCTTTGTCAGCAGGAAATTTATGCTGTGATCTGATTGTCATGGTAGACCAAAATGTTTTATCACTAGTTCCATCAGCTGTCTCTGAAGCCTTTTTAACAGAACTAGTGTCTTGGCGTAGGTGTTTTGATCCCTTTTATCTCATAATGTTACTTTTTCATGCTTATGAGCAAAGATTGAGACTCATCCTGAGACCTTAAGTGCCAGACTTGACCTTGGACTGAGGTAACAAGGGCATGACTTGTCTAATGAGAAGGAAATACTGTCTTTACATATAGTCATTGCTAGTGACTACTTGAAACTGTTGCTGTTAACGTGTCTTGGGCATTTCAAGGTTATTTCTCATTTATTCCAGATGAATAGTGCAGGGAGAGAGTGGATGTCTTCCACTGTGTGTCTGTTTTGAAACACATTGATTATTTTCCTTTGTTTGTTTCTGTTTCTTTGTTCTTTTCTAACACGTTTTCTCTACTCTCTTGAGAATAGAGAGTAGGAGTAGCACGAAAGAAATACTGCTGGCAAGATAACTGTGGTTTGTGGTTAGGCAGAATTTTGTAGTAGAGACCTGTTAGCTGTTTGGCCATGAAAGATGCTCAAGAAGTGCTTGAAACGGTCAAATCATCTAGTGTGCCATGCACTGGGTTTGGGATTGAAACAGATGTTTAACCAGCTTGCAACTAGTTTTGCCTCAGGATCCCATTCAGTTTTCAAGTAGAATTGCACTATGAGAAATTATCATTGTAGACCCTGGAAACTTATCTCTGAGGTCTCTTTCCTCTACCTTTCATCTGAAAAATGCTTTATACGTAAAAGCTGCCTCTTGGCTTGCACCTGTTACTTAAATTTGATGTGTTTTGAGGCTGCCCTGGTCATGTGCTCACTCTTTTAATCTCTAATTCAGCACTTTCTTCACAGCCCAGTTCTATGGCCAAATACTTTATCAGTTTCCTATTCCCATAACAGATGCACATTTAGGTATTTCATAGAAGTAGTGATACTTAGTCAGAATGCAAAAAACCATGGTGATTATCATGAAATAATCTGTACTGTACACTGATTACTCGGTGTAATCACTGAGACAACTGAGCTTTTTCACATAGAGGAAATTTGAGAGGAAGCGTAAAGTGGGATAGTGAAGTGGGTTTTTTAGGAGTGCTGAGAGGTGAATTGGCAAAAAACCCCAAAAAACAAATGTTGCATACCCTGTCAGCTCTCCCCCACTCCTTCAAAATGTTAGAAGGGGAAGGTAGGAAAGGAGAGAGAGAGTATTCCAGGGAGTTGATGAGATGCACTCCACTGTTACTCTTGTGGAACAGTATCTCCATTGAAAAACCCTTTTTGTCAGAAAAAGATCAAGAAAAGTCTCAATGATAGGGGGTAATGGGAAGTTGGCTACATAGCAGTGTAGGCTACCTGAGTTCAGCTTCAGAGGTAACATTGCTGTTGTCACCACGTGGGAATGTAGGAAACAGACATCAGAATCTCTCCTGCTGTTCCAGTATGTCAGTAGAAGTGAGGAGAGGCAGTGAGGGGCCAGGAAAGCAATAGGCAGCTTCTTCTACTTGTGTGTCACTTGGATATGGCAGAGAACCTGGGAGCAGAGTGTGTAATTATGCAAAAGGGAATGAAAACAACCTGGAAGATGAGATTCAGTTCCCAAGCCTTAAGGGTTCATAGAGGTGGTGACATTGTGTGGTGGCAACTGTGTGAGCAGAGATGCACCATAGCAGGACTTCAATAAATCATACACCCAAAGTAAAATGGTTAATGTAGTTGAAGAATGTAAAGATTGATGCAATTTTTTTTTGTGTTTGTGGTAAATGAAACAGGCAAAGACCTTTCCTCTTTGTCAGTACCTTTTTCACACATTGAAGGACTGAAGTATTGATCCCTTGACCACAGGTTGAATCCTCTCAGCTGTTGCAAGCAGTTGAGAGGGTTCCTGCTTGGTGGCACTTCTGCTCAGAAATGCTTTTTACTCTGTATAACTATTTAAGTCTTTCTGACTAAATAATAAATTGTTCTATCTCTCTAGTGTTAAGAATACACTATTTGCGTGTATGGAACAGATTTCTTCCTGTATGGGAGATATTCCAAGTCTTCATTGGAACAACTGCTTGTATTTTTGCATGCATTTTGAATTTGTCATCTTTTTTTCCCAGCAGCTCTGTTTGCTTTTAAATAATACTGATGTCATCGATTCTTAATTATAGCAATGATCATATCAACTTTTTATCATGATGATTTCCCATTTGTTCCTGTTTCTGTGATCTTTGTGAAGCATTTTAGATAATTTGGGGATTTTTTTTCCCCTTCATTGCCAGCATTTTGTTCATTGTGCTAGAGAGTTGGTTATTTCTTCAAAGAACCATCTGTTTCAGAGCTCATAGGTCATTGCCCTGATGGTTTTTTGATTAACAGTACTCTGGAAAAAAAAGCCTAGCACAACAAAAACACAACTGAAAACAATCTTTTTTAATCACTGTGTTTTCATTATTGAACACACACTGCAAATGGAGGTTGGCACAATATGTTGATTAGGAAGAAAAGGCTACAGCTTTAGATAGGCAAGGCAGAATAAAAAGCAGTGGTATCATCAGTCAGGTCTTCTGTAGAGGAAGAGAAGCTGAAATTTTCCTTACATGGGTACTTTCTTGCAGCCTTCCATAGACTTGACCACATTCTTTCAGACTACAGCTGATGACATGTGTTGTTTAACATTCCATCTTTTATAACTTCTTTTTCAAATTCTGATTTAAAAGAACTTTTCTTTCAACTTAGTGGTTTTAGTTGAAAGGGTGACTTATTTTCCCTGAGTCAGTAATATTGTTTTGACCATTTTCTTTTCTTTGCTTCCTCAAGCAGGAATACAGTGTCTGCATTTGGCCACATACCAAACAGGTGCAAAATAGGAACCTGTTACAACTGGATATTAACCTGCATCATTTTCTTAACTTCAAAGACACTAAATGCTGTGTAAAATAACTGTATGAAAAGCTCAGTTTAAAAAAAAAAAAGCCCAGAATATTGTTCACTGTCTTTTGTCTTGCTGATTGACTTAATGCTGTGTAAAACACTAAGGAAAAAGACAGGGCATGACATTGCCTGAAGGTGTACAAGGTCTTACATAGCGTGACTGCATTCAGATGTTACTTTTTGAATTACTTGGCTTCATTTTATCACTTTTTATCACTGTGCTCGGGTTGAGTCAGTTTGCCTTGCCTGACCTTATTTTGTTCATAGATATTAACAGTACTTTTTCTAGTATCAGTACAAGGTACTTTCCTGTGCCTTTCATTTATATAGTTCTTTTAATTAAATCTGCTTCAAGAGTGCATAATAGGAAACTTCACTAATAATTCTTTTCTTTACCTGGTTCCTTACATACATTTAAACTTTCTCCAGATGAATTTTACAGGATCTGGTAGGAATGAAGTTAACATTCATCATAGCAGCCTCAGTAGGGCTGTGCTTTGGATTTGTGACTAAAACAGTGTTGATACCACACTAGGATTTTGACTTGCTGAGCACTGCTTGTACAACATCAAGGCTTAATTTTTACCTCATCACCTCAGCCCTGAGTAGGCCGCAGGTAGGCAAAAAGTGGTCAAGGGATACAGCGAGGACAGCTGATGTGGTCTGGCCAAAGCTGTGTTCTGTGCCATCTAATGTCATGCTCAGTGCTAACAAACAAAAGAGTTGGATAAGATTAGAGGGATGGAGCACCTCTCCTGTGAGGAAAGACTTGAGAGAATTGGGCTTGTTCAGCCTGGAAAAGAGAAGGCTTTGGGTTGACCTCAGTGTGGTCTTTCAGTACCTGAAGGGAACCCACAAGAAAGATGGAGAGAGACAAGAGCAGGTACTGACAGGACAAGGGGGAATGACTTCAAACTGAGGGAGATTAGCTTAGGTTAGACATTAAGAAAAATGGTTGCCCAGAGAAGCTGTGGATGCCTCATCCCTGGAAGTGTTCAGGGCCAGGTTGGAAGGTCCTTTGAGCAACCTGGTCTAGTGAAAGGTGGCCCTGTCCAAGGCAAGGGGGTTAGAACTGGATGATCTCTAAGGTTCTTTCCAACCCAGGCCATTCTGTGATTCTGTGATTGGCAGATATGGGAACTGGACCCAGCCGTTCCGTCTGAAATCAAAACCCATTTTTCATTATGAGGGTGACTATACTGGCACAAGTTGCACAGAGGGGTTGTTGAGTCCTCCCGCATTGGAGATATTCAAGAGCCACCTGAACGTGCTCCTTGGCCACCGGCTCTAGGTGGCTCTGTTTAAGCAGATGTCCTTTTGGAGGTGCTTTCCAACCACTCTGTGTTTCAGTGTTGCTGAGATCCCACGTGCCTGTGGCATTAAAAGGAGTGGAGCTGTTTACATAATCTCACACTTGCATGTTAATCACAGACAATAAGAGTAGCAGGGTCAGTATCTTCTCATGCAAGTAAATGTTACTTGAACTATACTGTATTAAGAAATACTTATATACTCTGAGGAGAATGGGCTTATGAGATGAGTTTTTACCCTGAGGAGTAAAATCTGTTGAGGCGAAATAGTACGTGATGTTCTTTGGTTTGAAAAGAGATTTTTAGGATTTTTTTATTGCACATTATAGCCTATAGATTTAAAAATCTTTTTAAACTGTAAAAGCTTTTTAAATATAAAACTTCACTTCACTTGCAAACAAAGCTTGAACTAGCCCCTAAGCTACATTTTTATCACTGGCTCTGATACCAAATCTCATTACTGAAGCTGACTAGAAGTACGGAGGAGAGCTATTCATGCCTTGGAATAAAATAACCAGAGAAATTATCACAGTGCTGCATTTTGGCACTATGCAAATGTGAATGCAAAATTAAAATAGGCTTGGGAGAAACCTGTATTTTCTTTCTTCTTTCTTTTTTTTTTTCTTCCTGAATGCTTTATTCTACGTGTGCTTATGGCGTCATGATTTCTAAACTGGCTGTTGACACTGGTCTCTAGGATATAAGTTAGATGAAAAACTTAAATTGTTTGCCTTTTGCATCTCTTTTAATTGCATTTTAACATTAGAATGTACACTAGAGGAGGAAAAATGAAATATGTAGATGTTTTCTTCATTTGTCATGTTTACAAAATGGATATATAAATCCAGCTGTTGTTGTTAGATTTTAATGTGATGTGGAAACTATCAGCTTTTCCTTGCTTAGAGTAAAACCTGATATTGTGACCTTGTTCACAGTAACAAACTCGATTACTCTGAATGGGAATGGAACTGTGTTGCATTTGAAACTGTATGGTAAAATTCCCTTTGTATTGTATTAAAACTGGCAGATTTTCTTAGCTCTAACAATAATGTCCACCCATTTTGCTTTTATCATTAAAAATATCCAGTATACATTAGTGTGGTTCACAGTAACAGCATAAAAAACCAGGAGTAAATTCTATGTCTTTCACTTGTCACTTTTTATCTAAGGGAGAGGTGGGAAGTATGTAAACTGTAAAACTTTCCACTAAATATTTCTTATCAAACTTTATATGGCTTTACAAGTAGCTAGTTTAATTCAAGATGTAAACATCTCTTGGACTTTGTATGAACAATGCTTTACCAGTTTAATTGCCTTCTTTTCTGATAATTCATCTTATTTCCTATTCACTGTGTCATACAGATTCAAGGGGTTTTTTTCTATTTCTTGTGTATTTCAGCTTGAAAATTAAAATTGTTTATGTCTTTGTTCAGCATTCCAGTAACTAAAACACCTGATGTTAAAAGTACCTAATGCTTTGGGTTTAGAGTTCAGGCAGAGGACACTCCCACCCGTTAGAAAGTATATTGCAAGCATCCTTGAAACTGTACTTGAAGTTACAAATGAAAAAAATATATATGGATGTCTAAAATTATACTTCAGACTTTGTTTTGGACTTATAGCTGAAGCTTTCCCGAAACAAGCAAGTCAGACTTTGTTTCAGGTTGATGCCTGGATACGTCTCGTTGTACAGGTCTTTAAAAATACTGTATAGTTACTAGTTTGTATAACTTGGGCTTTAAATAGGTTCATTTAAAAATTCTGGATCCACCTGGTTTTTTTGCTTATGGTTTTGCTTATGATCTTAGACATATATTTTAAAGTGGTCTAAACCTGACAAAACTAACCTTAAGTGAGTTATCAGTCACTCTTGTAAAGCGAGTCTCAGACATCTCTCACTGAAGAATTAAAAATCAAAGATTATAAGGTATCAGTCTGCAAAAATAATAAATATTATTAGGAAAAGAAGTTCATATGGTTTAAAATGATCAAGAGTCAGTAAAAAGAAGGACAGCAGAAGAACGTAATGGAATACTTATCACTTAAATGATGAGTTAAAAATAAAGTTGTTTCCCATTAAATACTTCGTTTAGTTTTATACTGTGTTGTGAGCAGTGGAGCCATCTGACCTCTTGGCTCTGCTGTAATACAAATAGTAGTGTACAGGTAATGAATGAATAAATAATTGAGCAATCTTTTTCAGCTGCCAGTTGAAGCCAGGATAGAAGTGACTAAAAAGGCTATTAAGGCAGTCAGACATCTTTCTGAGAAATCAAGGAAAAAAACTTCAGATAATGACATGAAAGATGCTCAAAACCCATCTGCTGCTTATGAAGAAACTCTGAATCACTTGCAACAATCTCTTGCTCATCTGGAAACACTCACTCACAGTTTCATCACTTACTTGAAAAGCAGCGAACAGGTAATGATTACTGATCAAGTGCTTGCTTTCAGTGTTACCATGACTAGCAATGATAGACATCAATCTTCTGTCATATTTTATTAATGATTTCTACCTTTGCTTTTGTTGACCTGGATTTTGAAAATCCAGTTGCATCAATCTTTTCATTTTCTCAGTATATGTTAATTCCTAGCAGAAAAGAAGACTGATGCAGCCCTGTAGATAAGGATTACAGTGACTAGTGTTCCAAAAATTATCTGTTCACAGGATACACTACAGAAGTATGGCTATTTATATGATCTTTCAAGGTCAGAGAAAGAAAAAATCCATGAGCAAGCAGTAGCCATGTGTATGGATGGTCAGCCCCTGGACATGATGCAGCAGTTGTTACAAGTAGCTGTTGGAGATCTAGGTCTTTCTCCCCAGGATATTGTCCAATGTGCTATTAAAAAAATCATAGGTATATTAAGGTAAGCACACTTCCTTAATTAAGCTCAAAAATCTTTCTTCCAGGTTTTTGGAAGGAGTTTTTTTGTTGGTTGAGTTGGTGTGTTGGTTTGTTGTAGTTTTTGGTTGGTTAGTTTGTTTTGTTTATTTGAAGTGAGTACTTGTTTGGTTTCAATGTCTGGATTTTGCAGAAAATTAAGCAGTAATAGGAGAGTTATTAGATTGATTGCACTTCTGTTTACCTATAATTTCATATTTAGTAATATTTTTCTGAGTTTGGAAAGCCTGAGCCATTTGAACAAAGTAAGACAGAGCTTATCCTGTTTACTGGTGCTTTTTAGTTAAAAGCATTGGCTTTACAGTATTGTTCCATTATGAATGTGTGCCCTTGTGAGTTTTTGTAAAATTTACAACAGCACAAAATTCCTCCTTCTGAAACATAGTTAAAAGGCATGGTTATTGGAAATGGTACCTCCTGCAGGCATTTGGGCAGCAGAGGCCTAGTAGTGGCTCCTGCGATTTCCATCTTTGGAATAACTTGCTGAGCCGTTTCTGGGAGCTGTTTTTTTTGTGCTGGTTGGTTTGGTTCATTAGAAATATTTTATTCCCCTTAATTTTTTTAAGAGGATGGGGGGAAGCAGGGGAGGATAATTTTATATCATCTGTTATAAATTGAACGGATACTTCTTATTTAACTATCCATACAAAACTCTCCTCTGAAGTGTTGCTGTTTCAAAGAGATAGATGCAACAAGTATGAAAGAGTATTTTGCTGTTAGATGGCTGGTAAACACTGTTTAGCATTTCCAAGACCAGTTTAGATAGATGAAACTTTGAGAATTTATCTTATTGTTCTGCCTGCAGAAAAATTATATGGGCAGGATGATCTGAATGCACACACCAGGAATTGGAAAACAAGTCTAGCATGGAAAATGTTCTATGGCTCTACTTTTTCTTCAGCATGTATGTATATATTACAGCAGATTGAAGTGCCACAGATGAAAAGAAGGCAGCCTGTCAAATTGTTTGCAGTCCTCTTTGGCAGAAAATTGATTTCTCCTGTCACTCAGTTTAGGAGTGTTCACAGCATCCTCAATGATAATAGAGCTTTTGCACAGCAACATAAGAAATACTGTCCTTCTTGTCTGGGTCCATTTGAAGAAGAATAATTTGGCTTTAGATAATAACTGTCCTGCTGTTCCTGACTAGCAGTGTGATGTATCTGGATACAAAGCTCACAAAGTCCAGTTATTTTGACTATAATGAGTCTCATTAACATGCAGAGTATGAGAAACCTATCAAAATTCTCCTTTCTATTCTGCTTCTTATCAACACTTCCCTGTGAACTGAATTACTTGTTCTTTATGTGCATTGCAAGGCTGGAATGGCTGCAAGTTGATTTAAAGTTTTGGGACAGTGACTATCTCCAGTAACTCCTATGCAACACTTCACTGAAAAGAAGGAAATCTGTGTCATAGAGAAAATTTTAGTGGCAGAGATGGGAAAATGAGTTGGAAGTTTCAATTAAAATGATTTGGTGTGTGATGTGAACTAATATTGTCAGTAGAAATATTCCACTCCCACTCTGCTGCTTTTTTGGGAGAAGGGAAAGATAATTTCGTATCATTCTGAACTACGGAAAGTTTATCTACTACAATGATAAAGAGCATGAAGTGAAAACTTAGCATAAAATAAAACAGAAAATACTTGAAATAATATCCTCCCTATGATGAAATTCAGAAAGGGGTAATATTATAAAGCACTAAATATAAATATAGGGAGGAATTAAAAGAAAGATTGTTCCTTGGCATCTCTTAAGCCATGGTATTCATGTTGTTGCTGTGAATAAAATTGGATTCATCTCTATCCTATGCTCAGATGTTCACTTTTAAGATACAACACAAATTAAAACATTTTGTTCAATACTTGTATTTCTTACAATTAAAGAAGTTGTCTTGCCAGTGTACCTGGAAAAACAGACTTTTACTCAATAAATGCAGCATTTCAAAGGAAAACCTTTTAGGTTTATTTACTGGAACTTTGGTACGTTACTCAGTGTGCTTATTTTACACAGTAGTTTTGAAAGAGATTGTGTTGGAAAATTCCTTCTTTGACAATTAACCTTCAGAGTGGCAGTTGAAGGCTGTAACACTGAACCTGGATTTTTCTATAGCTATGGTGACAAGGAATGTAATTAAGCTATTGCAAACACAAGTAAAAGAGGCCAGTACGGATGTGAAAAGTTATGGTAGTGTCAGTGATTTGCCTGAAAATTAAGCATCAGTCCACCACTTTTGTGACTGAAAATACATATCCCTTCTTCCAGTTTCATTAACTACAACCACCCTTCAAACACAGTAAAATGTCTTTTGTTATTAGCATGTGTAGTCATTCTTGCAGAAGAACCTTCTAGAAACTAATGTCTTCATTAAAGCTTAAGTTACTTCTGGTTTCAGTTTTTCAGCAGTATATGATATGACAGACTTAACAACTTTGATACATTTTCAGAAACAGACTTCTTGTCAAGTATAACATAGTTATTTGCCTAACATCAGGATTTTGTAATCTGTAAATTTGTAGGTTATAAAATTGTAATTTTAAGTGTGGTATTGTTCTCCAGTTCTTTTAACTACTTTTGTCTCCCTTAACTCTCTAGTTCTGGCCCACAAAATTCAAATGGAAACTCTTGCATTGATATGTGTAAAAACTCTCCAGCAGGGTACATCTGCATGCTTCACATGACTTATGTATTGGGCACTTCCTTATTTGCCTGTAGAAACAGCTGCTATAAATAAAAACCAGTTGCCTCTTCAGTAGAAACCATGAACTTGTGGAAAAAAAAACCAAAATATTTCAGCAACCATGGTCATCTGATTAGTCTTACCTAAGACTCAGTTTAATTCCATGCCTAAGATTGCTCACATGATGGATAGAAAACATTCCGTGATCCCTGACTGTAGGTATGTCCATGGTTGTTCAGTCAGGAAAGACAGTTTGTCTGTTGGAGACATCATGGTCTCCTTCATCTGCTGTTCCTAGAGTTCTGCTCTTAGGTGTCCACAGGGATATAATGTTTCATGACATTTTGGAAGTATTCACTAGGAAGTGAGCGGGAAAGGTTTGGTGAATTTTTGAGTTCCTTATTTAATGCCAGTGATTTCTGAAGTAAATCCAGGTTTGTTTTAGAAAGAGTAGCTGACTTAAGAGGGGGAAAAAAAATCAGATTTTTTATTACTTCATCTCATTTGAGCAGGGGTCATACAGAGTAATTTTGTAACTTGGCTATAATGATTTTGTGGTATTTTAGATGGAAATGAGGGTTTACCATTAAGACTTTTTTCCCCAGCTTTGAGTGATCACACCATCAGTATGTTATTTCCTTATTTTCCTCATATTTAAATATGGCGAAACACAATCAGAAAGAGGAAAATAAAGCTGGAATATTTTCAATGAATACAGTAATTAGATTAAAAAATTTAGATGAAGTTAATTTATTCTCCTTTCAAGTGTTCTTTGTACTTTATTCTGTTTGAGGAATGTGATTAAATATGCATCACTTTTTCTGACACTGAACTGAAATCAAAATAAGCCTTTATCAGTGTAATTATACCAAGCTCATACCTAGGAGTTCTGAGGTGAGCACTGGAGCCTGTTCTGTTGTTTAAAACATGCATAAAATAGCATATAATCTGTGTGGAAGACTAATCTTTCATTAATTATATTTGTTTCTGAGTAGCTGCTTATTTTTAATCATTAATTATTAAGAAAAGAACAAGGCAATAATCTGTGGAAACTTGACAGGATTATTTGTCTCATGAGCTGTCATCTCTTTTTAGTTTCTCTAACCAGTAGGCAGCAAAGGCAGTATTAAGCTTAAAAATTTGCTAACTTTCATTCTTCCTAGATTTCTGCAGTACTTCCTTACTCTAGATAACTGTGCCTTACTGCTTACATTAACCTTTTTTCTCCTTTCCTTCTGCTTAGTAAAAGACACTTGTCTGTGTCTGACCAACTTGAAGCTTCCTGTAAATGTTCATACATCTGTTGTTCTTGAAAATTGGCTTCACAGATGTATTGTCAGAAACAGTGACTTTGTGTTTTTAGAAATGCCCATTAGCTTTTGCAGATATATTTCTTTTGACCTGGTTTGGTTTGGGTTTTTTTTGTTTCTTTGTTTCTGTTTGTGTTTTTATGTTTATTTGGGTTTGGGGTTTGTTGTTTTGATGGAGAGGGAGAGTGTTTTGTTTTGGGGTTTTTTTGAGGAGCTCGGAGCCTGGTTGTGACAGGCACTAACAACTTTCATTTCTGATTAGAGAGACAAAGGTTTTTTGAAGAGCATGGGTTAGGACTGTCCAGAGCTGATCTCTAAATTGGTGATACCCAAAACATAAGGTTTGCTACTTTGATATGGTAGTTGTTTATGTACACCAAAGATAATTTAGTGTAAATAGAGTAGTAAGAACTCAATTTCTGTACACTGTACAATCATATAATAGTTTGGAATAGTTGGAAGGGACCTGTAAAGGTTATCTTGTGCATCTGCACTGAGATCAGGTCACTCAGAGCCCATCCAATCTGGCCTTGAATGTTTCCAGGAGAGGGGCATCCACCACTTGTGGACAGCCAGTGCTGGTGTCTCACCAGGCTCACTGTAAAAAATTCCTTCCTTATATGTAGTCTGAATTGACTCTTGTCTGACACCATTTTTCTTATAATCCCCCTTTAAGTATTGAAGGGCTGCAAACGTCCTGTGTGTTTCTGTTTCAGTACTCATTCTTTTCTTAGTGTGCAAGTTTTATAAGTATGTTTCCTTTTGATATGCCATGTTAATGCTCTTTGTAGATGTCTTTTTATTACAAACTTAATTGAAAAAAGGGCAAAAAACCTGAAAATTTAAATCTGGCTTGTAAACAAATCACAAACAAAGTGACTTACAAAAAGAGTATTAATGAAGTGCCTTGTATCTGTCTTCACTCTAGGGACATATAATCAATTTTCTTAGCTTTTTATGTTTTTAAAGAAAATTGAAACCATCTCCTAATGCATGTAGCCAGTTGCATAAAATGATCATTTGAATACTGCTCTACTTTTTACCATTTCCACACTTCTGCCCTAAAGGTGTATTTTTTTTTTCCTAAACAGAGCATTCAATTCTGTTATGTCTCCTTTTCTGTGAAAATACACTTTTTTCTTCTTCTTCTGAGAATG
>VZTJ01004023.1:2421017-2478136 GCA_013397795.1 Orthonyx spaldingii | reverse complement strand
TTTTTTTTTTGGTGTTTTTTGGTGAAAATGGCTTTTGTCTTTTGGAACTATATCATGCCTCTGGGAGTTTAAAACCCTGAATCTTTCTATACTATTTTATACTATAAATTATAATTTGATTGTTTACAAATATTCTGAAGATGTTTAGGAAAATATCTAGATTTAAGATTCACTCTTAAAAAAGTTATTTAGCTGCCATATGGTAGTATTGGTACTAAGAACAGCATGTCTGTCAATCATATGTACAGTATCTTTTGAGACAAGGACCAGTGTTAACGAGCCTTCTCCTCTTATTTCAAACTTAGGAGTGCAATATAGTAATATAAAGTGAGTATGCTGAATTTTCATCATGCAACAAATCATCTTGCATCTCTTCTGAATAGTCATACTGATTTTAAATCTAGTGGTTCACTGGAGGACTGGCCACTTATTAAGATAAAAATAGGAAAGATGAAAATTCTGAATGCAGGAAGACATTTAAGGTTATAAAGATTTAGGTCTCTATGCCATATGATATAATCATTGTTTAGGAAATATATTTATCTTACTGATGTAATAAATGACAGAATTGTAAATATTCTCTAACTCTTGTAAAAAAAAATTTGCAATGTTGCAGGTTTTTTTTGCACAGTACTGTCAGCTATGGAGTATTTTGGCTTTACATAGAACAGTAGCTGGGGCATGTGTTTGTTAGTGGTAAGAGCAGATCTGGGAAGAGACTGACATTTTTAGTAGCAGAAGAGCTTTGATATGGTGATGAATTACAGAGAAAATACACTTTTTCTTTGGGTTTTCTGAATCATCTGTAGTCAGATAACTTGGTTAACTATTTGCCTTTTTTTCTCTTTCTTTAATGCAGCCTTGACAAACTAAGGCAGCGCTGTTGTTTTTCCAATTCATTCAGGCATCATTGCCCCCACAGTGGATTGCATGGGGAGACACTGTGTGTTTTGTTGGACTACCAGGGCAAAATCTCTCCCTCTCTCAACACCGAGTCTGTTTTATGGAAAACCTTAGCTGAAAATGTCACTTTCATTGAGTTATGAGCAAAGCTTGCTTTCCTACCAGAGTGGTTTTGAGTTGTTTATGTGTTTCTTTTTCACTCAATTTTTACAACCTTTTGACCTACAGAAGAAAACTGTATTTTAACTGCAATGTCTGATGGGAGTGATGGATATTTTTCTATTCCTACACATGCACAGTGGCCACTGTTCTTTGGTGGCTTGACCCCAGTGAAATCAGCAGATAGGATACTGCTGACTCAGGTTACCGCCAAGTTGATTTAAGCCAACAGAGATACTGCAAGATGATTCAGATGGGAAAGATGGTGACATTTATGTATAACTTTAAGGCTGTTTTGTTCATATTGATCTTTATGGTAGTGAGATTACATGTGAATATTTTGCTGACCTAGTTAAACTGTATTAGAAGCACTAAACTTTAACTATGCTTTTCCTTTCAAGTTTCATCTAAGTGTTTTAGTATTTTTTCCCACTCTTTCTTTTTTTTGCATTACTCTGATGTAAAAATAAAGGTACTGGTTAAGAAGCAAAAATAGAAAATTCTTATAATTATCGAGCAATTCATATAAATCCTACAGATGCAGAAAATGAGATACAATGTTAAAGACCATTTTAATGGTAACTTTGTTTTCCCTTAATAGTGGAAATGGTGACTCATCTGCAACAGAGAAAGATCCACTTGGAATCCTAGAAGGTATAATTTCTGCAGTGCATACAAGCGTTGAAAAAGGGTAAGAGCTTCCGGTATGGATTCTTTGGGTAAGACTTTGAAAGATGCTTCTCATGAAAGCTTTGAAGGATGATTATGGATGATTGAATATGGATGATTTTTCTTCATGGGTATATATAATGCGTTTGCACTTAATTTTCTAAGACTTTATTCTGGAAGGGGCTATCATTTTTTCAGATTGAAAATCTGAGCCCTGACAGAAGCCTTGATCATTTGGAAGAAAGCACTGAACCTAAAATTTAGGTAACTGTGTATTATAGTGAATTGAGAAAAGGATTTTTCAGCTGTGACTACTTCTGTAGTATATCCACCAGGAGTATGTCACTGCTTTTGTTTCACTTTAGTTGATAAATTGCAAATAATAATGATTCACTTTGAGATACTTGAATTTAGATATCTACATTTGTCAGTGTTTGTGAGGTATAGTGCAGAAACAATTTCACAAATGCTATGTGATGCTTCACCACATTTTTTCTCCTCTTTTGGGAATGTCCTTATTTCAGATCACATAATGGCTTGTATGTCTCACTGACATTTTCCATTTCATTCCTAGTAAAGGCAAGGGAGAAACAAAAAAAATCAGCTTTTTTTCCCAGATGTACAAACTAAGAATTCATGTATAATAATGATAATGGATAATAATCCCATACTCCTTGGTGGCCACACAAAAACAGTTACACTAGTTTTTTGAGGCTCCTCCAATGACATTAAATTAGTTGAATGTTGGATACTAAAGTAGACTGAATTGATGTAAAAATTTGCAGTAAATATAATTTGCAGTACTCTAAGGTATAATGGACGAGTCAGTACTATTTTGTTCTGAGATGCACCTTCTGGAGTCTTTTATTTGTATACTTCATCAACATTTAACTGCTGAAACAAGAAGCTGGAGTGAAAGTAGTTATGATTACAAGAGGTTGTTTGTATTCCTTTAAATATTTATTACCTTAAACCTCAGCTACTCAATTTACAAAACAGAAATATTTCCTCAGGAAAACATATATAAGCATCAAGTGCAAGCTCTACAAACACTTGAAATATTTCAGCCAGTCATCTTAATTCCCAAACTTTTAATTTACAGTTTGAATGCCACCTGTTCAGCAAAGGCATGTCTAATTCAGCTGGAGTTCTGAGCTAACAGCATCATTTAGACAATATATAAAGCCTAAGTAAAATTGAAATCCTTGTAATATGAAAACCTAAAGTGTCAATGTTTATTATTTCAGAGCTGCAAGACAGGTTAAATGGGTATTTTCTGTCTCATATTACTTTCCTGCCTGCCTTGTTTAGACAAATAAGGGAACATTAGTTATAAATCACACTCCACCAGGAGCCAATTGTTTGGCTTCTTTTTTTTAAGAAAAAAATTAGCTTGAGTTTAAAATATTACTGAAGGTTAAAACAGCATTTACTGGTTTAGTACCTGTTAGTTTATAGCCACTGAGGGATATCACAGATTATTCTCTCTCCAGCTGTGAACTGGTTGGTCAGTTCATGGTTATCTGTGTACTGTGAATGCTTCCACACAGTTAGAATGTATTGGATATAATACACTTTCTGAATCAAATTATATAATTATGAGTTTTTATAATTAACTAAGTCCGACCCCAAAGCTTAGGGTTTTTAACATCTCTTTTTTTTCTTTCCAAGGATTATGGGCATTCTGCAATCATTATCATGCTAAGCACTTAGAATGATCAAGTAGCTAGAGATGGTGCAGAAAAAAAAAGATATCGCTAGAGCTACAGTTGGGAGAAAATAATTTGTGTATGTGGAATAGACAGAACACATTTGTAAAGAAGGAAAGAGAATGCAGAGTGGCAGTATGAATAAGCATTCAGATATAAAAGTGTCATACTAAAAGTGCAAGCATTCAAGCTGGTTTTCCATAAAGTCAGATATGCGGTAGTACAGGCCCAGGCACCATGAGAAGACCTGAATTTCCAGTTGCTGAAACCCAGCACCATTATATGGTACCAGGGTAGTTTGTGGGAGAATATGTAGGTGTACAGATGGATTGCTATGGTATTATATTGTTATTTGAAGTCCAGAAAAAGTTCTTACACCACACAGCTTTTGGCTCCTGATTTACAAGGGCCAGTTTCTCTGCAGCCTCACAGAGATCAGATCTTCCATTTCCTGGTGTTATGTATTTCTTACATACTGAATGTGCTTGTTAAGTTTTAAAAAATGCATGTAGTACTTTCATTAGGATAATTACCAGAGACTGTTTAACACGATATTGTTTAATTACAGGGAGAAGATAGTTTCTTCAGATGACCTTCTGGAGTGGTTGAGACCTTTCTGTAGTGACGACTCTTTAGCAGTGAAGCCTCGCATCAGGGTATTGCAAATTCTGGAGCAAACCTTCCATCTCAGTGATGAGGATAGCAAGCTACTCGTGTATTTCAGGACACAAGCTGTTCTCAGAGCTTGCTGGCCTGAAACAAAGGTATTAATACTGATTGCTGCAAATTATAGCATTAGACTGTTTTTATGTGAGGATTGCATAATGAAGTACTGGTCTGCAGTATATGGTTGTGATGCATCCTGTTGTCTGGAAACTAATCCTACTTCCCTTTTTAAGTCAAGTTTCTGATACATTCTGATTCTTTGAAAAACAACCTTACATAAAGGTAAGGGACTCCCTGAATTTTATTTAGGATCAGGAGTACACAATACTGAACTTGATTGAACCCTAATGATTTTCCTCCATGTCATGCATTGACTTTGAAGCTTTTTACCTTCTTTCTTTTCTGACTCTTCTGTCAATTTTGCCTTCCCTCTTTATCTTCCACTTGGTGTCACATTTTACTCAGAAATAGAATGGTAATTACTGGCCACTGACTTTTTTCTTGGGCCTTTAAATATTATTTCATGAACGTGTAGTAGTTTTGAAGACGTGTGAGTAGCACTTTGTGCATGTAGAATTGTTCAGAAGCAGAGTTGCTTTTTGTACATTTTCTAAGTGCCTCCCCCCATGCCAAGACCTTACAGAACGAAAATAGAATATTTCTAATAGTTCCTAAAAAAATCTATGCACAAACCCACTTTATATTCATATAAAACAAAAGCAATATCTCAGTTTTGACTTGCTGTGCTAAATTCATCCAAGGGAACAATCCTAATAAAAATCTTAAAAGGAAAAGAAAGTACTTATCTCTTGGTTTCTCTAGAAATTACTTTTTCTCTTGTATTCACAGTAATACCAGCAGTTAACTCCTCAGCTGCTATTTAGGTGTCTGTGATTGGATTCTTCATCTTCAGTTCAATCTTTTGTCAGTATTTGTGTTGCCTGTGACCTGCTTCCAATTCAGAATCATTTCCAATTCTAAAACTAGAATATGTCTAAGAAAAAAGTTACAGGCAGATAATAGCCTTCAGGCATATTTGTAGAAGACAGAAAAAGAACCTGTATTTGACAGAAACCTTATGAGATTCATTACACTTGGGATTTTATCTTAAGTATTTATCAAACTTTTATTTTCTCCCATAACCTTGTCAGTCAAAATATATATAACTTTACAAAAAGAAACACACATCCATTTGATTACAAAAACAAGTTTTAGGACTTAGTTACATGCATTTCATATGCTCATATGCCCTGCTAGCTCACTGCCCACCAGAACCCCCGAGGCCCCCTCAGCAGAGCTGGTGGGGACACCTGTGCTGTCCCCACCTGTGCTGTTCCGTGCTGTTCCAGGTGCAGCACAGCTGTTAAACCTTTTGCAATTCTTGCTGGCCCAGTCCTCCAGCCTGTTTAGGCCTCTCCATATAATCAGTTACTTTCTGTTTCCTGAAGGGATTTTTTGAATACTCCTAGTTTCAAGCAGGAAAACCTGCTTTTCTCTTTGTGAGGGGAAGAAGTTTGTACTGACTGAGCAAAGGTTCATCTGCTTGTAACACAGAGTTGCTGATCACTTCAGTGCTTTACACTTTTGCTGATGAGTAAGCCAAGTAGTACAAGAAGACATGTAATAAAGCTTGAATAATGCTCTAGATAAGCTCAAACCTTTCAGAGATAATTGTATGAAAATATGTACACAACACCATAATACTGATTTCTCTGTATATACTATCTATTATTTAGCTAAGCGTAGAAATAGCTTTCCTGCTTAACAATAATGAAAGCTGTGCTTATATGTACATACATAAAAATCATTGTTTATGCACCCCAATTTCTGTTAGAGTGCAATTATAAGAGTCTTACTGGAATATATTAAAAATTATTCTTGCGTCAGCTCAAGCTCAGTGTAGTTGATAAGAACCCTTTCTTTAAGTATTTTATGCTAGATAACTAATGTGTTACTTAGACAGAAGAGTCGTGTTGGTTTGTCCATTGGATACCTGTCATTGAAATTCAGACTTCTTCACAAATGTTCAAGAAAACAAATAAGTGGTCTTAAACATTGTAGTGGTTTCAGTTCGTTCACCTGAGTTTTTTGGCTAAACGCCAGCACACTTACCAGATTTTATTTAATTTTGCTGTGAGATAAGGATTAGGAGTAGGTAAAGCAGGCTCAAACTTTAAAGAATATAAAGAAAGTTTATTAACAGACTTAAAAGGAAGAAAAAAAAATTAAGAACCAGAACAAACCCGTCAGAACNTATTTCATGAACGTGTAGTAGTTTTGAAGACGTGTGAGTAGCACTTTGTGCATGTAGAATTGTTCAGAAGCAGAGTTGCTTTTTGTACATTTTCTAAGTGCCTCCCCCCATGCCAAGACCTTACAGAACGAAAATAGAATATTTCTAATAGTTCCTAAAAAAATCTATGCACAAACCCACTTTATATTCATATAAAACAAAAGCAATATCTCAGTTTTGACTTGCTGTGCTAAATTCATCCAAGGGAACAATCCTAATAAAAATCTTAAAAGGAAAAGAAAGTACTTATCTCTTGGTTTCTTTAGAAATTACTTTTTCTCTTGTATTCACAGTAATACCAGCAGTTAACTCCTCAGCTGCTATTTAGGTGTCTGTGATTGGATTCTTCATCTTCAGTTCAATCTTTTGTCAGTATTTGTGTTGCCTGTGACCTGCTTCCAATTCAGAATCATTTCCAATTCTAAAACTAGAATATGTCTAAGAAAAAAGTTACAGGCAGATAATAGCCTTCAGGCATATTTGTAGAAGACAGAAAAAGAACCTGTATTTGACAGAAACCTTATGAGATTCATTACACTTGGGATTTTATCTTAAGTATTTATCAAACTTTTATTTTCTCCCATAACCTTGTCAGTCAAAATATATATAACTTTACAAAAAGAAACACACATCCATTTGATTACAAAAACAAGTTTTAGGACTTAGTTACATGCATTTCATATGCTCATATGCCCTGCTAGCTCACTGCCCACCAGAACCCCCGAGGCCCCCTCAGCAGAGCTGGTGGGGACACCTGTGCTGTCCCCACCTGTGCTGTTCCGTGCTGTTCCAGGTGCAGCACAGCTGTTAAACCTTTTGCAATTCTTGCTGGCCCAGTCCTCCAGCCTGTTTAGGCCTCTCCATATAATCAGTTACTTTCTGTTTCCTGAAGGGATTTTTTGAATACTCCTAGTTTCAAGCAGGAAAACCTGCTTTTCTCTTTGTGAGGGGAAGAAGTTTGTACTGACTGAGCAAAGGTTCATCTGCTTGTAACACAGAGTTGCTGATCACTTCAGTGCTTTACACTTTTGCTGATGAGTAAGGCAAGTAGTACAAGAAGACATGTAATAAAGCTTGAATAATGCTCTAGATAAGCTCAAACCTTTCAGAGATAATTGTATGAAAATATGTACACAACACCATAATACTGATTTCTCTGTATATACTATCTATTATTTAGCTAAGCGTAGAAATAGCTTTCCTGCTTAACAATAATGAAAGCTGTGCTTATATGTACATACATAAAAATCATTGTTTATGCACCCCAATTTCTGTTAGAGTGCAATTATAAGAGTCTTACTGGAATATATTAAAAATTATTCTTGCGTCAGCTCAAGCTCAGTGTAGTTGATAAGAACCCTTTCTTTAAGTATTTTATGCTAGATAACTAATGTGTTACTTAGACAGAAGAGTCGTGTTGGTTTGTCCATTGGATACCTGTCATTGAAATTCAGACTTCTTCACAAATGTTCAAGAAAACAAATAAGTGGTCTTAAACATAGACAATTTATTTTGGATTTTTTTTCCTGTTTTAGTCAGCTGATATCAAATGCTGGTCTACAAGCTGATACTAGAAAAACAGGTGATGACCTTGTTTGAATATTAAGATTGCATATTTTGTGAATTAACAAACACAGGAAATATCATCATAAAATAGCAGATTGAAAACTGTACATTTCCCAGTCCTTCATGGTATCTTAGTGAAACAAGAACACTGCAGAAGTCAGTGCTAATGTAGCTGCTGAAAAGCAGTGAGAGATATTTGTATGTGAGCTTTGGCAGAGCATTAGGGGTAAAGATGCAATTTTCTCATGCAAGTTCATGTTTCAGGTGCAAGGACCTTTAAAAGCAACCCTATTTTACAGAAGGGGGTGTTGTAGCACAGCTTAAAAGTTTGATCAGGTTGTTGGGTAATCCTGCATGAAGAAGCAGGCAGGAGGAATCTCATCTTTCAAGCTATGAGAGTCTGCCTGCCTTGTCTGTAGGCATCACTTTCTCTAGCATCACTACACCTTTATTTTTTTGGTCGTTCTGTCTCATCCAGCAAAATAGTTAAGAAAAAGATCACATTTAAAATAAAAGGGGAGGGAAGGGGCTGTGTATTGAATGCTGGTTTTAGATTTTAAAGGAATGTGTTTAAAGGTTTTTAGTTTTCAGGGTTTTTTAATGAACTTTAAATTGCAAATATGACAAAAATGTATTCATTATCTTGCTTCCAGATTGTTGCATTATTACTGGCTTGGCATTTCTTACATGCTTTTAGGGAATCTCTCTTTTCCTGTACCATTCCTTGGCACAGAAGGGGACAGCAAATATTATAAAGTATGAATGTGGATTTCTATTGAATAAAGATAATTTTAATGATATTGCAGTGTTCAATTACCAGAAAATGTGTGAAAGCCACCCTCAGTGTGTCTACTAATCCTCTTAGACAGACTTTGCATACATCAGGGAGGGACTTAATATTTAATTAAGCTCTAGGTGCTGTAAGTAGCAGTCCCACAAATCAGTGTGCTGGGAAATAGGCCAGCTCTTACAAAATTAAAAATGGACTTCATGGAAGCAACTACCTATCAAACACTCAGAAACACAGTGATTTCCAGTTCTCTAATGATTAGTTAACAAAATTAAAAATTCAGGGATCCTCATTTTTCAAAGGCTTGAGAGTCTTTAATTCACATTCCAGTAGCATCCCACGCTATGGAGGAGGAGGAGGCCTGCCTTGTTTTAATCCCCTTGATGAATTTTATCTGAGCTCTTCAGGTTCTGTAATTTTCTAGTTAACTGGTGCATGAAAAATATGGGTCAAAATACTGACATTTTATATGTTAAAAAATGTTGGAGGGGGAAGAAAGACATTGTTTAGAATGTTGGTATCAAAATGTGTCTTTATTCATCTAAGACGGGAAATCCATTTCTTTTCAAATAACATATAAATATATGTAGTCTGTAGTGACTCAGAGCAGTGTCTAACAAGCCAGAAGTGTTAGCTAACAGATTATGTGTGTGTGTAGTTGTTCAGCTCAGTGGCCAGTTACAAGGAATAGTTTACAGAAATGAGTTAAGGTTTGCCCCAGGAAGTTACAGTGGCACTAGCAAAGCTTTTGTACGTAAACCAAGGCTTACTTTAAGATAAGAAGTTATTAATTGTGAAGCTTCTATAAGACACACCTTTTCTTAAAAGGATTGTTACATTATTATGCAAATGCAAAATGTAATTACTACTTGCATGCCACTTAAATGCAAATAGCTTTGTCATTTAGAGAAGGTAATCTCATTTAGCCTTCCCCCTCATATTGTTATATTATGGTTTTTTCATGATCTTGCGGTATAGAGAGCTGCTGAGGGCTAAACATTTTTGAAAATGGAAAAGCATGTCTATTAAGAATTTAAAATTGCAACTTTGGGCACATTTCTTATTTATTTCTTTCCTACAGTTTAGCTTTGAAAAATTGACAGATTAATTGGTGTTGTGTGTGGGGGATGTGCACAACACATTTTGCTTCCTTCCTGCCTGTATGGGAGTTGATGTATGCCACATGCAAACTTGTGTCTCAGCAACCTTAGCAACGTCTGCATTGACTTTCTGAGAACTTGGGGTGACTGTCAAGACTCCGTTGCTGCTTTGTTCCTCTTTCCCCTGTTAATGAAAAATGTGTATCTGTTTACATGGTGTTTCTTCATACGACTGCGTTAAGAACAGTCTTAATGGGAATGTCAATGTCCAGTGATTTTCAGCTTTCTCCCGTTGCCTCTTCTCATGGCAGAGATTTAAACATGAGAGGTCATTTTGCTGAAGCCATTTATCAGGTAACAATGACCTGCATTTAGCTTGATCTGGCAAAATACAAGTGAAGGAGCTGTATCTGTTTCATCCTCAGCCATCTTTTATTTGTGAAAAATGCTTAATTAGAAGAAAGATTTATGTTCCTATCAACTCTGAGTAAATTTGTTATGATGTTGTTTATAATTCTAGAGACATTGTTTCTCTGCTGGTAATGCATAAAAATTAAGCTTAAGAAATTTAATTTAAGTTTTAATTAATATTTTAAAACACTAATTTCCATTCCTTGAACATGCAATTTATCCATATGAAAACGTGACTTTTTTTTTTTTTTCTGGTAATATAAATTGTAGCGTGTGTGATTAATTAAATACTTTAAGATGCAAATGAAATATTTTCCATTAACTACACAACTATAGCAGATAAGACAAAGTGGAGAGAAAAGCAGTGTAGCTTGAATATACACAAGCTTTAAACGTGAGCCCTGGGCAGTGCAGTGCTCTGTGACCAGTAGCAGTTGCTTCAGAGGAAGACAAGAGTGCTCTACAGTGGATTCATGGGAGATCATTCTCTTTCTCTAATAGGTCTTTTGCAATGAAGGTGTAAGTACAGAATGGTTGAAACAGTGCATAGTCAGCTTTGATCCCAGTTTCAGAAAAATTAAGAGCTCAGTAGTGATGTAATCAGACTTCTGTTATTACATTTCAAAGAAATTGATGGATAAACTGTCATTCAGCCTTGGCTATCTCTTGCTAAGTTTTCAGCATTAGTACACACAGTGCATCACTGGGCACAAAACGTGCTGAAACTGTGTGAGGGAGGGCACAAAACATGCTGAAACTGTGCCATCCAGAGGGACCTGGACAAACTCAAAAAGCGGGCCCATGGAGTCTCATGAGCTTCAGCAAAACCAAGTGCTGGTGCTGCACCTGGACTGGGGCATCCCCCAGTATCACTCCAGGCTGGGGCACGAACAGATCCAGAGCAGCCCTGCCCAGAAGGACTTGAGGGTGCTGTGGGTGAGAGGCTGGACATGACCCAGCCATGTGCCCTTGCAGCCCAGGGAGCCAGATGTGTCCTGGGCTGCATCCAAAGCAGCATGAGCAGCAGGTGAGGGAGGGGATTCTGCCCTGGTGAGATCCCACCTGCAGTGCTGCATCATTTCTGGGGTCCCCAGCACAGGAAGGACATGAAGCTGTTGGAGCAAGTCCAGAGGAGGCCACCAAGATGATTTGAGGGCTGGAGCACCTCTTCTCTGAGGAAAGGCTGAGAGAGTTGGGATTGTTCAGCCTGGGAAAGAGAAGGCTCTGGGGTGATGTAAATGTGGTCGTCCCGTACCTGAAAGGAGCCTACCAGAAAGATGGAGAGAGGCTCTTTACAAGAGCATTTAGTAACAGGACAAGGGAGAATGGCTTCAAACTGGAAGAGAATAGATTTAAATGAGGTAATGGGAAGAAATCTCTGCTATGACGGTGGCGAGGCACTCGAACAGGTTGCCCATAGAAGTTGTGGATGCCCCATCCCTGGGAGTGTTTCAAGGGATAGGACTTTGAGCAGCCTGGTCTAGTGGACAGTGTTGGAACTGAATGATCTCTAAGATCCCTTCCAACCCAAACCATTCTGTGATTGTATGATTTAGCCTCTTTATGTGATTTGTTATGTGATGTTCTTCTGTGTTTTGTAGGATATTAAAATCCAGAAAATCAAATTCTCTATTTACTACACTTTTTCCCTTATTCTATTTGTTTAACCTATGTAACCATTTCCAGTCACGCCATCTCCTCCACAGCATTTTCTCTCTGTAACTATTCCTCTCCTCTCAGAGCCCACTGTGATATGTAGTACACCTCCTGAGAAAGGTAATTGGAGAAGTGAATGTGCTGTCCTTGTGGAAATTAACAATCCATGCTTATGCATCCCGACACCTTTATTGCTCTCTTGACTTCATCTGTACATCAACCAGAGGTCTCTGGATTTCATTCAGTGAGGCTCAGGTTACTGTTTTGACTTGATCAGACTAATTTAGCTTATTTTAAAAAGCAATCGTTTTACCATTGTTACATTTTATTTGCCATCATATAGTAGTTTACTTACCCTAGACCTTTTTTTTTTTTTTTTTTTAGTCTATTAGAGGTTTCTTTTGACATAAACTATCCTCGACAATTGTTTGTCTGCATTTTTGTGTGTTCAATGCTTGCAGTTTCCCCAAAACATAGTTTATATAAACAAGGAAGCAGCAATAAATCCATGAGAAATTCTACTTTTAACCTTTGCTATTTGATCATAAGCGAGGGGTTTTTTGTTTGAATTTTTTGGGTTTTTTCCTATTAGTAGATCAAGTTCTTCAGTGGTTTCTAGTCAGGAATGTTGTTCTAAGCCCTTTGAAAAGATAAGTAAATTGTAAAACTGGTTTTCTTTAGGCATTATTGTGTTAGTATCTTAAATGAGTATTTTTTATTAATAACTGTGACAGCAGATGCAGTTCCATCAGCCGTTGTGCCAGTTGACCATTCATATTTAGAGGTCTGTAAACTCTGTGTCATCTGAAGGGCCTCGCTCAGGTATTCTTAAAGTAGTTCTTACTTCCTAGTAATTTGTGATGTTTCGTGTTGATTGAGAGAGTGAGGGGTTCTTTTTCCGCATTGCTGCTATTATTACTCAGGGACCCAGCTATCAAGACTGTGACTGCTAGGACATCAACTGCACCAAATCAAAAAGAAAGGCACCAACTGCAGTGCTTCGGTAATGCCATTTGGTGGGACAGGTGCGTGATGCTGCCTGCCCTATTCGGATTATTTTTACAGCTGCAACAGGGCAACTCATTTATTTCAGTTTTTATAGCATAAATAATTTTGTGATAACCATCCACTTGGTATTTTAATTACTTCTGGTCTAGGTCATAAATATGGATAAACAATGAAGGAATTTTTCATTAAAAATATGCATTTCCTTTTTTTAAGTGTAAAGAGTAGTACTGAAATATTATTTAAAATTGGAGCTGACTTCAACAACCTCTTGTTCCTACAAGACAGTATCTTAGTTTACTGTGAGTTTTTCTTTTTAGAAATGTATCTTTGATTTTGCTAGTTTTGCCTATCTGCAGGAAGATATTTTGGCAGTGCTAATTTTGATAACGTTTCATTTACATATAAACAGCTTTTAAAAGAATTTTGCTTTATTAGCAAGAATTGCAAACTTTGGTTATCAAGACAGCAGTTATACATAGGGATGAATACAGGGAGTTTGTGGATACACTGCTGCTTGATGGTGATGATGATCTGAAAGGTGAATTAAAAAACCACTTGTGTATGGTATGGAGGGAAATGGCTGATGCTGATTTAATGGCTTAAAAGTAATATTTAAAGATTAAAATCTTCTTATTTCTAGGCTGTATCTTCCAACACTGTTGTGTGCTCTACATGTTATTTATATAATACATAAATTCTGAATTATGAAACAGTGATTAGTAGCTGGTGCATACACAGAAGATTACTTAGCATGTTTGTGAGTCCCTTATGTTGTACAGGTGTTAGTTTCAGCCACACATGGATCCAAACTTTTACATAGTAACGCACACATAGTCAATATACAATTTCAATAACATATGTTCCTCCCGTCTCTTTCAGTTCCAGCTATCTATAGGAGTCTTTCAAATGCATCATTTTTTTTCCTTATTTGCCCTTATTCTCCCTACCAATATCTGTGTACAGTCCTCCGAGGTTTTCTCTGTGCTGAAATATATTTGCAGATTAGGACATAGTCTCCTGCAGAATACAAATGAATGGATTTTATTTTCTGCACGAGTTACTCATTTTTATGCATTAGGCAACACGCTTGTGTTTATTGAATCTATATGCATTTCTTAGTGAGCTGCATATGAAGCAGATAAGGAATTAAACAATATATAAATAACTTCAGAAGCAAAAAAGTTCTTGGGTATTTCTATAAGAACTCAACATGTGGCTGAGCCTTAGTTTAATTCATCACTGGTAGGCTTCTTGTTGATTTGTTTTTTAACTTGAATCCCATAACTTGCTTATCTTGTACACTGGCTTTAGTTTGAGCAGGATTTTACCTGTGAGATTATGTGCATCTCTTTAGTTTCTGCATGCAGCAGGCTTGCATATGTGCCCAGCATTCAATAACAGTTTTAATACGTGAAGCCCAGCTCTCGGGAAAGTGCAAGCAAGCCTGACTTCAGAGTTCTTCCTCCTCTGGGATATAAGGCACGGGTTGTGAACACTGAGTTTATTCATGCAACACCCTTGACTTCAGTTTTAATTTTGAATTGATTGCTCTAAGATTGTAGTTCTGATGGCAGACACTTTCTTCCGATCTGTCAAACAGTGTTTATGTCTTCCAGTCTAGGTCAGAGCAGCCCCTGATCACTGAGACCAACTCCTGGCCCTGCACAGGACACCCCCAGAGTCACACCATGTGCCTGAGAGCATTGTCCAAACACCTCTTGAGCTCTGTCAGGCTGGTGCTGTGACCACTTCCCTGGGGAGCTGTTCCAGTGCCTAGCCACCCCCTGGGTGAAGAACCTTTTCCTAATAATCCAACCTAAACCTCCCTGACATAGTATTTTGAATGTGGTTGTGGTTTTTTGTTTGGTTTTTTTTGTTGGTTTTGGTGTGTCATTGGTTTTAAGTGGAAATTCCTTAATAAAGCTGTTGCTTTGCATTAACTGGGATAACTCCATAAACATAGCTTCAAAAAAGCTTCTTTCAAGCAAGGGAGCTTAATCTGCAGCAACCTGGATCATATTTTAACTGTTCTGTTTTTTCATTAAATGAGAGCTAAACCCTTCTATTATACAGGAGCATTTTGTGAGGCCAGTGGAAGTTTATTTTAAAAGTTGCTATCTCTCAACTATGACTTAATACCACATAAGTTTCCATTTACCAAAATGGGTTGAAAGTAGAATTACCGAAATGTGAACTAGGGTAGATGGAGAAAGTAAGATCAAAATGGCTTATTTAAAGCTGACAGGTTCCTTTACCGGGAGGGGAGTATATTTGGAACCCATTTCTGAGAAGGGAAAACTTATCTCTGGTAAAGGAAAGAGAAACTCCACAAATGACACACATTGGCAGACAATTTTTTTGCTTTATGGAACTTTGTGCACAGAAAATCTTTGACCTTGCCAGGTTTACAATTCAGTTTTATGTGTGTGCTCTTCAAATTGCACTTTTCTTATCTCACAGTGGTATGAGTAAACTAATACTTTTATAATCTAAACCACAGGCTTCTGGGGGTTTTCTCAAAACTAAAAGTTCTTACCATCTTTACAACAAAGGCTTTCTAAAAATAGGGAGTAAGTGCAGTGGTGAGACTGAGTGCTCAGTAAGGAGCAGATTGTCAGTGCCTCATCACAGTCATTGGGCAGTATCCATTTTTCTAGGAAATCTTTTGAATTTAATTCTAAAACATAGGAAATATTTAACATCTGTAAAACAGTGCTGTATAAATGTGTTCTGTGAACTATATTTCTTAATTTTCTGACTCTGTACATGGCAATATTGCTAAGATATAGAGTGAAAGGTACTCTATCATGTTATCATTTAAATTTCAAAATTTCAATAAATACTAGGGCAAGTGCTTTAAGGGGATAAGTTTGAGGAAAGTCCATAAAATGTATCTTTGAGAAGCAACTTTCACTTGACCTGATTGACTCTTATACAGCTGCTTATACAGAGAGTAAACATTTCACATATGGAAAGTGATAATCTTATGTGTGTCTGTGTTCCCACAGGGAAACTGCATAAAATATTGTGGGTCCAGTGTCTTTTCATAATGTAAATTCAGTATGTGTGTGAATATATAAAAATGTCAATGCTGGTATTCTGTGTGCACCATTTGGTGACCAAAATAACAGACATGGAAAGAAGAGTAGGAAAAGGAAAGATATGTATGAAACATACTCCAATATTGCCCTTATCTGTGGGTAGTCAGAGTGGATTAACTAGGAATAAGAATGGGAAAGCAGTTGTGTAGACAAGCTGTAAGTTCAGGTATTACTTTGGCAAGATCAAGTAAGTGTAATCTTGATAAAATCAAATAAGATTTATCTTTTGGTTGACAGGTGAGAATAATTTACCAGAAAGGGACTAAACTTGTTTGCACCTTAAGCTTGTTTTCTTAAGTCAAAAGACTAAACCCATTAGGAGGTATTCTAGCTTAAACAGAAGTTACAGTTTTAGTTCAAAATTACTGGATAAAATTGTGCACAGAGATATGTAGATTGTTAGAATAGATGGCAGTAATGGCTTTCTCTAGCACTAAAACCTCTTCAACTTTGAGGCATAAGACTATAAATGTAATGAGGAAAAAACCAGTATGGAGAAAGAGTAGTAGTTCCTTACTTCTCTTTCTTTGTATCTCTTCCAGTGTATGTTTCATAAAACAGTTGTGTTCACTGGCTTTGAACCTTACCTCTCTGGTTCTGTGTGAGGTCTGTTACTGACCTGCCTTTAACCAGACTCCAACTGTCTGTGCCCAGGCTGGCAGCTCTGCTCTCAAGGTTGCCCTTGGCTTTCTCCATCCCGTGTGCCCTTGCCCATATGGTGGTGGACCAGTGGCTGAATGAGATGGTGCTTTGTTCTTACCAGCCTGTTACTGCTCTCCACAGCCTGACTCTGTTGTGTCTTGGAGGATTTTCCCCTCAGTCACAATTTACAGGTGGTTTGGTTTGGGTTTTTGTTAGAGAAACCCTAGTTTAGATGTAATGGGATGCTGGTAATGTGTTGGGGAGTACAGCACTTGCAGTTTTGCCTTCAGAAAGGGTTACTGTTGCTCTGGCATGTGAAGATCTTGAATAAGATGTTTAATATGTGCTTGTGGTTTTGCTTTGTTTCACAAGTATGTAATGTGTCTAACATCAAGGCTGATAGGATTTCTAGCATCTTGAAACAGTTTGAAGAGAATGAAATAAATAAAAGCCTTTAAAAGCTCCTAATCTTACATGTGCAGAGTCAGTAGCTATGCGATTTCAGGAACAATTGTACAGTGTTGCAGATTGTGTTTGGGGTTTTTTTGCTGGTTTTGACATTTGTGTTCGTATTGTGAATAATTGACTTTAAAATTTCTATTTAACTTGTAAATTTATATATCCTTCACAACAAGTGTTTAACTTTGCAGCCTTGTACTGAAAGTAGAATTCAGTAACTTAGGTTTTTGCAGACTTCCAGTAGCTGCACAGATACCAGCAGAAGAGGGAATGACAGATTACAGGCTGACCTGCAAAGTGGAAAGACCACTTTCTTCAGTGACCAAACCCTACTGGCCTGTTGTATAGCAAGGACAGTATTTTCTTTACTGATTTACTTAATTAGATTGTAAACTCCTAGGGGCAAGGCTGTTGTATTTTTGAGCCATGAACAGCACACCAAGATGGCAATTACAGGAATGCAGTCAAATTGATACCAATCCTTTTAGTCATCATTTACAAACCATGTTAAGCCCTGTCTAATGAGTGGAAGGAAGTTTTAGACTCAGTGTTCCCTGTCTCAAATCTCAATAAAATCTTTGATGTCACATCTGCCTCTTATTTTGAGATGCAGCACAGATGAATTCTCTACCACTGCAGCTTGGGCAGGGGAGTGGGAAGAGACATAAAACCAGTGCATTTTACAAGGAAGTTCTGACAAATTGCATGTCTATGGTAGCAATAAGGGACCAGTGGAATGCCTGCTTAGTGTTTCTATTTTCAATGCCATATTAATTCAAATTTATGCTGCAGTGTCGAACATGAACACATTTTGAAATATTTGCATTTGCCATCTGGTAGATGTAATAAAATTAATTTTATAATCATGTAAATCAGTAAGTTTTTGGTTGCATTTCTTGGTAATGGCAATTTTTTCTGCCTTTAGTACAGGGAGTTGCTTTTAAGAATGGATATAGCTTTTCTCAATACACAAGCAATTATAGGAAGGAAAATATTTTTCTGTTTTCATTTATAAACATCCTTATCATTTATTTTCTTTGTTGTGAGCAAAATCTGTTGGTGAAAACTCTGGCTCTGTCATGCTAACATACAGTACAAATGGAATGTGCAGAATAGATGCCAGTGAGCAGAGGGAGATCGAGGTCTGTCTGCATTAGTTTTCCTGCTCACCATTCTCATACATAAATAGCATTTTTCTCTTATCTCAGAGGCAGGAGAGGATTGAATTGGCTGGATCTTTTTATTGGCATTTCCATTTTTTTCCAACAAAAGTCACTCTCATCAGCCAAGTCAATCAGCACCAGATTGTCAAATTATATAGCTTTAGCAATAAAGCATTTTCAAGTTCATCAGATGTATCTGTCCTGTAGGATCAGAAGACCATTACATTAGTGGATATCTATAACTTAAGGACACAGTTCAGATACAGAAACATTCCACAGTTGCTGTAAATATTGATTTTAAACTTAACTGTGTTTTCAGGAGTGAGATAATGTACCAAATTAAACCACTGATCCTGCAGTCTGCCATGCCAAAGGCTTTTTTTATCAGTCATGTGTGGTGTCCACAGTTTTATTTAGCTTTGGCATTCTTCAAGTGTATCATCTTACAGTTTTTATAAAACAATAGGTTTCTAGAAGGTACAGAACTAACTTGTGAGGCAGCTTTTCATATTTGGACTCCTTCATCCTTATGACATGAGTATAAAGCAATAACAAATCTGTAGAACAACATGATGAGTCAAAACTTTGTGCATTGAAAGTCGATAAACTGTTGAGTGCTTTCAACATTTTGGGCATTTAATAGGATCTAATCCATGAGGAAAGAGTATTATTATTATAAGATTTAAGATAAGTCTTTGAAAGATTTCATGATAAGGCACAAAAGTTGGGTTTATTTGAGGAGAAATTTTAAGTGCACAAAGTTTTTAATTCAACACTGAATCTCTTGTATGCTATGACAAGCTCATGCTGTTTGTGTAGCCTGTATTTGGCTTTGTGAATTTCCTGTATGAGTTTTTGAAGGTACATTAACATATGCAGATGTTTGTATATTCTTGATTTTGAACATATGTAGTCCCTCGATAATGAAATTGTGTATTTTAACAGTTTAACATAAGGTTTGGCTTTAGTTAATTTGTATTTTGTTTTATAATCTATCATGAGTATAATTCCTACAATTAATTCCCCTAATTGACTTTCCCATTGTGGTAAATATTTGTGCAGCCTTTTAATGAGAAACATGATGCCAGCTGTGTTCTACTGCCAAAGAGACTGCCTGAAACTGAGGAAAATCTAGTCAGAATTGAGCAAATCTGTTGTTAAAACTGAAAGCCCTTGCTTTCCTTTTCCTTGCTTTTGTTGTTTTTTGGTTAGTTTGGGTTTTTTTCCCTCCTTGTTTTTCATATTTCTTTGGGGTCATCTGAAGTTCATGCCTGGCTATGGGCCTCGTTATTCTGTTTATTGACAAGTTCTTCTTTACAGGCACTTGTGTTCAGAAGGCTCTGAACAGTTCGTGGCAGGTTATCTTTGCATGGTTAACCTTGGAGTGATTTAAAAGATGTTTTGGGGTTTTCTTTAAAAAAAAAAAAAGGACGGGGAAACAGAGTGATGTTATCCCATTACCCTGTGTTACAACATTCAGAGTCATCTGAATAGATCATCCAAAATCACTAGAGTGTTCAGTTAAAAGTGGGGTTTTTTTAAAACTTGTGATTACAACAAAACAAGAGGCTTGACTAAACTCAGCAACTAAGCTAGCTTTGACTTTGTAAAGATGAATTTCTACCTTTTGACACAGAGCATGCTCTGTTTCTGCTGTGGGAGGTGGCTGCTTCCTCACTGTGCTCTCCCTCGGCCTCAGAAAGTGAAGACAATAATACAGAGCAAAACTTATGTTCTCTGTGTTTTATACAGATCCATCTATCTAGATATATGTATGTATATACATACATACACATAGCAAATATAAATTAAAACCTCTTTCCGATGTGCTGTTTCAAGGCATTGCTTCCTTCTAGCAAGAAACTACTGCTTTGAAAACTCACCTGTTTCACATGAAATGGAAGTGACAAACATCTAAAATGCCATTTAAAGAGTGAATTTTCACCAGTCTTCTTAAAAACTACCCATCATTAACACTGTAGAAAGTTCACTTTATTTTTACTGCATTTAGTGAGGCACACAGGTGACTTGAAAAAAGGCCATTGTAGAGAGAAATGCTGCAGAAATGCTCTCTGCATTTGAGAATCAGAAGTTCAGTCTTCTAATTGACTTCAGTTGAATTAATATGTGTTATGTCATGAGCAATCATGTTACAGGGATCCAGCTGTCCAAAACACAAAATTATGGCTCTAGATTAATTAAGCTCATGAAAAAATGTAAACCCAAGTCTGTAAAGATGAGTTATTAGGCAGAATTACTGGAATTCAGCTCATGTTGAGTAGGATGTCTGATCTACTCTCTGCCAGTAATAGGAGACCTTCTCTGGCAGCTTTCCTCATCTGTTGATACTGTCTGTGCCATTTATTGCCCTTTTTATGGTTATCATTAGAAAGATGTTAACATTGGTCTTTGTTTTGAAGCAAAATGCTGTTTGTGCAGATGTACTAAAATGTACTCAGTGGACCATCAAGCATGGTACTTACTTGGTTTCAATATCTAAAGAGCTAGTTTTCTGGAAAAGTGGTTTGGGGACAGGGAAGAGCTTCTGTTGTCTACCTAGTACTTAATTTGCTAAGATGCTAAATATTTTTGAACCTTAAAGGTTAACATCTTAGGTCCCTTTTATCCTTTCTTGTTTATCTCTCTTCTCTTTTCAGCCTTGTCATTTAAATATCTAGTATTATATATTATCAAGTATATATATTACAAGTGGGTAACTGATGTCTGCTATGTGACATTTGCAGTAAAGAAAAGTATTTCAAGTGGACAGATCTAGGAAATATTTTTTCACTATCTGGAATGTTTTAGTGTATGGTGCTTTCAGATATACTCTGGAGACAGAAGCAAACAGTTTTTCAACACTAAATATTTTAAAGTAACAAATTATCTAGACAACTCAATAAATGCATCAGTAATGTTTGTTTTCAAGCCTCTTTTAAAAATTTGCCCTTGATGTACAAGAGCCACTTTGAAGAGATTGGGATACAGTCTTCAATCTTTCAGAGTAGCTATAGAGCTAAGGAAAACTTTGTCCATATTTAATGTCTTAGAAGTACTTGGTCTGAAACAGAAAAGTTAACATTTAATGCTGTGTATCTTCAGCAGAATGATAAGATGAAACGGAAGTGTTTGATATCCTGAAGGTTTCTGGACTCTGGAAGAAAAATTCAGTATTACAATGTGTTAATAATACAGACAAAGCTACTTTTTTATTGTAACAAATACTTTTGTACCTCAGGTAGGCAGTGAATTGCTATTCCTTTTGTGAAAGCCCTCCTGGTGTGATAGCCAAACTTTTAAATAGAAGTTACTTCTCATTTAGTAGCAAGTTGGTTTCTCATTTACAGTAACTTTCCTTCAACAGTCAGACCTTTTACCATCCCCTTTTACCGTGAAACTTCAGGCAGTAATTACTTTTGAAAGAACCTGTCATCAACTAGAGTGAATTCAAGTCCAGGCAAAAGCTGCAGGTTTTCAACAGAGATAGACACTTGTCCCAAGGCAGGATTGTTTGGGATCTGATGGGGGTGTGGGGTTTTGTTTCTCTTAGGTTCAAACACCCATGCAGAGAAATGTTGTATTACTTGTTAGCAATGTTCTTTGCTGGGTAGATTAATTGAGGAGCATCTTTCAAGGCTCTTTTCTAGGTGAGAAATATGAGGTGCTGTAAATTCAGGTAGAATTTAGTTTTCACAGGTTGAGGGTTTTATAGATTTATAGATTGAGGATAATACAGATTTATTAGGGAAGCATTGGACATACTCATTCTTTGAAAAGAATGTGTACATACTTGCATGTGTGTGTTTATATATGTCTCTACATTGAGAAAAAGAAATTTAGAGAAATTTTTGGTTGTTTGAAGAAGACAGGGATAGGATCCTCTGAACTAATCAAAGAATGCACTTGTGTAGGGTTACATTGTTGTTGGAATGTCCACCTAAGTCATGTCACATCATCTGCGTTCTCCCATTTTATTTGCATATGGTTGAAAATGTGAGAGGTAAGAAAACGGGTTTCTGGGAAAATTATGTTCACTGTCTTTCCTGCATTGTTTTGGAACAGTGATGTACTTCACAGATAGTTTGTCGATTGCTTTTAAATCATTGATTCTGGAGAGGAAAAAAAAAAAGAAAACCTGGGTTAGTTTGTTTGGTTGGTTTTTGTCTCCTTCAGGTAGAGATAACAGATATTGAAAATGAAGAAAAAAGGTACAAACTCTTCCTGGGACTTTTGGAGTCCAGTCAGAGTCTGTCTGAGTTTCAGCACTTGGTCTTACTGCTTCAGGCTTGGCCACCGATGGACGGGAGCAATCGGTGAGTGTTTCTACAAAGAACTGTGTAACAAAAGAGCTCAAAGTCTTCTTGCTTGATATCATGTCATTTTCAGTCAAATAACGCAAACATGGCTGGTATGGGTATGCCCTCTGGAAAGGGTTATACTGGAAGGTTTAAGTGGTTTATTTAAAGCAGAATTGAATCAGTCATTTTTTTGTAAAACCTGTATATACATACATGTATTCTGTATCATGGAGGAAGGCAGAAAAATGTTTTATTGGCTGAACTGTTGCACAGAAGAGTGTTCTATCTACTTAAATTTCAAGCTATGTATTTTGCTTTTGTTTTCAATAGTATAAACAAAATCCATTAAAAAAGAACAGAAAGTTCTGACTGTTCTTTGTATTCAGAGTTAGGCTTTGCAGAAAAGCCTTTGAAAGGTGATGTTCAGGTGGATGTGACAGACAGTCTGCAGGAGGTCTGGGAGGGTGATGGCACTTCTCTTGTGTGGATCCACTACCTATTATTTCTGTCTCTGAATAAAGCATTCAAAACAATTTAAGATTAAAATAATCATAAGGACTTCAGAATTGCACCCATCAAATTGGATATTAACTGAAAGTTGTAATTTGGAACATCCAGGCTACATTACGTTTTATCAATTCTTTGGGTTTTGTTCGTGACTTTCTGAATACATTTGAAAGTCAAAAATTTGTATTCTGTAACTGCTAATCACTTCTAAGATATAAGGATTCAAATAAACTCACGTTAAGAGGCAAGGATCACATATACTTCAGAGAGCAGTAATATTAATGAATTTTTGGCTAGTCCCATCTGACAGTTGTTACTTAGAGCCATTAAATGGTGTTTATTTTGGATTACTTAGGGGTATTGATTGCAACCTGTTTTAACTTGGAGACTATATTCCCAAAAGTGTTTATGTGCATTGATTTTTCAGAAAAGTTAAGAGTTATCTTTTTCTGAAAAGTAACTGTCTTGTGCATGTGTAGAGAACTGGTGGGTTACAAGGTAATCTGTAAAGGTTTTTCACATTCAAGCCTGCAGTTTGTTTGGAATTTCTGGATAAGCATTAACCTAAATTCTTTAGTGACAGTTTTACAAGCCACAAATTGTCTTCGGAAGATTAAGAATTACAAGGACTGCTGTGTGATCTGTCACAAATTCATGTTTCAACTTTCATTTTAAGTTTTGGGTTTGATTGTAACTGAAAATTGGATGCCTCACAGTGTGTGAGAACTGTCAAACTTTTTTGATGTAAATATTACCTTTAACAAAAAACCAAAACTTACAGAACAAAAGGTCAAGTGAATTACTGCTGCAATTAGCAAAATCCTTTTCTTTGTGTTGAACAGAAATACTAAGGAGTCTGTGAAAGGATAACCCTTCTTGTATATAGGCAGTTCATGTCTACTGCTCTGTAACAGAGGACATAAAAAGTTACATAACTGTATTTCACTCTTGGTGTTATGTTCCTTCAGTATAACTTCCTAAAGTGAAGAATAGGAAAAGGAAAAGGTGTAGTCACAACTGTGGATCAAATTTCAGAGGCGGGATACCTCTTAGACTCCAGCAATCTTGGAAGTGAAAATTTCTGCAAGTACTTAGATCACCTGTATCATGACTTAGAGTCTAAAGTAGTCAGTATAGCTCCTAGGCAATGATATAGTCACATTTCTTCCCTCTTCTCCCCCTGCTGCATAATTCCACATTAACAGCATTCAACTCTGCTTAGCAGCCTAGGGGTTTACGTATGTGTGTATATGTGTTCCTGAAAAGCCTGTCTTTAGGATGATTGGGAGTAAAGAACAGGAGCTGTTTTGTTAGTGCTGTTTTCAACAATCTAAATTTAAAGCAAGTTGTATTAACAAATTTTTGAGCAAAGGCGAAAACATCTAGAAGTTAAAACTGTATGTATTGTCATGTTTCTTTACTCTTTTTCCTCCTCTCATTCAGAAGAGGGTCATTATTGCTTATTGTTTACAGCCAATGTAATGATCCTTACAGGAACTGGGGAATTTAAGTCTGAATCATGTGAATACTTAGAATTTAGGTTTTCAATCTAGCAGCAAACATCTAACACAATTGACTATAAAGCTGGAAAACACAATTTACATTCTATAAAGTCTTAAAAGGAAGGAGAAGTAAAAGAACTAAAGTTTGAGGGGTTTTTTGGTAGGCTTTTAATTTTTGTAACCTGTGTTAGTAAGTCCATACTTCATGGTTTTTTTTGAGTTCTTGTTTTCTAAAACAATCCAGTTACAATAATGCTTGTTATCACAAGTATGATTCTCTTCATGTCGTAATATGCTATGTTTACTGTGAGAAGATAGAGAGGTAACTTGGTTGTTTCAGTCAGCACTCAGAGCAGTACACTTTTTAAACTTTTATTTTCATACCCTTGTTATGCATGCATGCTTTTCCACCCAGGTGTCTCATAGTCAGATGTCATTTTAAACATTTCATAAAGGTGTTTCTTAAAAAAATTATTGACAGTACCTGAAGCTCTGCAGTCCTTTGGAACTTGCTGCCTACATTCAAAAGGCATTTTTTATATTTATTATAAATATTGATAAGGTGTTTTGGAACTGAAATAACCCCAGTGTTTGAGACTCAGTAGCTTAGTTCACTTTTTTAATCTTAATCCCATATTTTCCTCTTTTGGCTTTGAGAAAAAAACTGAGGTGTTTCTGCTGTGGTTTTGAAATAATTGCCTTTTTCATGATGAGAGATATTTTTTTATAACCACAGTTGAAGTAAAATTCAGGAGATAAGAAAACTGAATTCTGCCTGTAGGTGTCAGATTTTGGTAACTTAATTTTGGTTTTAATTAGAGAGAGCAGATAGTTGTTATTAGATCACAAGAGTATTTGAAATAGTTATAAGGAATAGTGATGAGAACAGCTTTATATATGTAAACTGTATAATCTGATACTTAAATAAATTTGCATATGCCAAGCTTTGATGGCCTTGCATCTTTCTGGTTATTTTTGTATTTTGTAGTGTGATTTTTATTTCCTTTTTCTAGTGGGAAATTCTTACAGGTTTTCTTAATGTACTCCAGGGGCAGCAGCTATAGAAATGGAAATTCATTTTGGCTCTGTGCCTCTAAGCAAGAAATGGATCACATAGCAGGAGCTATCACTTTAACCAGTGGCAAAGATGGAGATGCAGGGTTTTTTTACGTCTCCTACCCTTTCTGGGGATTCACAGATTCAGTGCCTCATGTTCTGTTTGTTGAATAATCTGACGTCTTGGGGTTCGACCCATCACATTGAAGGAGCAGAGAGGAGGAGCTCTGCTGTTCCCAGACTTATGACAGCTCTGTGCTCAGTGACTGTGACTGATGGAGAGGCTCAATTAAGTTGTCAGAAGGAAGGAAGACAATGACTTGTATTTAATTTGCATTCAGAGTTGCCCACTCCTAGCTTCTGTGTCTGGTTTTCATGTTGGGCTGTAATGACAGCTGTGTGTGGAGCTGCTTTTACTTATTTACTGTGTGAACATTTGAAAGTGGACAATGAGCACGAGAGAGCTTTTATGTATGAAATAGTAGATATTGGTGGTTGTCCTCTCCAGAGTTGTCAGACACTTGGTATTTGTCAATCCAACAGACTCTCTTAACAGACTCCATTTGCAATTATATTAATGTGTTGCTTTAAAAATTGCTGCAAAATAATAGCTTTGAAAAGCAGCACTTTGACAGCACTTTACTGCTTCTTGTCACATGTACTGAATGAGTATCTTAATTTACACTAAATTGTAACACCAAACTGCCACTTTTGGTCTTATTATGAGTGGGTTTGGGGGTTTTTTTCAAGCTAAAATGGAACATTTGCCATGTCTCTGGGATGCTGACTACTGACCAGAGAGATTGATAGAGTGATTTTTAAAATACCTTTTGTGCCTTCCTAAGTTTATGCACAGATGAACATAGAGTTTGTGTTATTATGGCTTAATATAGTCATGATATAAGCTGTGATTGTGCATGATTTTAGCCCATTGTAGGTGGGAATTAAAATGCATCAACTTAGTTTACATTAGAAAAATGGCAGTGTAGATGTATTCCAGTGTTGCACTTCATGTTGTCATTAAAAGTGGTCTGCTACCCATTTCTGTCAGTACATCCAGTCCTAGCCAGTATACTTATTCCTAACAAAAGTATCCAAAACATGTCCGTGATCTACCAAATAATGGCTGTAGATGGAGAAATGTTGCGGCAACAAAACTTTACAGTAAACATTGCCTTTGCCATCCTGCATGATGAAATTTACTTGTACCCACTGTCTGCCATCTGTTTATGCTTGACTCTGTAATGGTAACATAGCATGAAGTTCTGTGTGAAATTAAAAGAACATTTTAAATATGTAAAACAAATGTATCTGCACCCATATCTACTAGCAGAGAAGTCCAGATGCATGTAATTTCACTTTCCTACCCATTTTGGATGGGCCATGGCGAAAAGTTTATTTTTGTTTGTACTCGTTGGACCTGAAAATTAAAATGTGAATCTGGCTGTATTTTTTCCTCTCAGAAGCAAGAGACAGATACTTGAGAAACAGAAGCTGTTAGAATGTAATCAAAGCCAACAAAATTAGGAATGCTGAATTCCTGTCATCCCTCCCTCGATACCACTCTGCTTGGGAAATCAGCTCGTGTAAAGCTAGGAGAATATGTTCCTGTGGTATTCCAATTTGATCAGTCTTTACCTGATGTGTAATTCCTCAGGGTTTGTAATAAGCATGTCATAATTCCAGGTGATTTAAACTTCTTTGTTGCATTGAAAGAGTGATGGTATTATGGACAGTAACTTGTCTCAAAACCTTCATATTTCTTTCATGAGGTTGTAGTTTTATGTCACACACAAGAAACAACCTCCCAAAAATGGTGTATGTTTATATTCTATAACATCTATAGTCTATATACATCTCTTTTTTTTACTGGGCAGACTGTGCACAGATGATAACGCCTGGGTGAAACTGGGGACTGTTATGCTGCAGAGGTGCCAACCTGAGGAAAAGGAGAACACAGGAAATGAAATTTTGAAAATCTGCCGTTCTTTGTATGACACAAAGCACATGCTCCCTGTCAAGGTAAGGTTTAACTTTGGATGTCATGTTTATGAGTCCTGTTTCAAGGTCCCAGCTACAAGTAAGATGTTGCCGTACTGGATCAAGTCCAGTGGAGAGCCAACAGAGAAGCTGAGAACTGGGTGCAGTCTTTCTTGAGATGAAATGACTATGGGAGATCATATCTTTAAGCAGCTGAATGAGGAAACAAGAAGAGGAGTTGAGTCAGTGTCTTTTCAGAGATGCTGAACAAGAGGCAATAGAGACACGTTACATCATCCAAAACTCTCATAGCACCCAAGGAAAACATTTTTCACCTTTAAAATAGTGAAACATGAGAACAAGTGGGTGCCTAGAAGAGACAAGGAGAGTCTGTCTTTGGAGGTATTTAGGTCTTGACTGGATCATGTCACAGGCGATTTGATATTGTTGGACTTGGCTTGAGTTGGAGGCTGGTGGATTAGCTGATCTTTATAGGTCTGTTCCAGTATAAATTATTCTTTAATGTATTTGTAGAAAGACTTTAATAGTCTATTGTCATTGAAGTCAGAGTTGCAAAAACTGTTAATTAAATTATCAGTAATTCTCTCACTAATAAAAGCATGAAGATTTAGTGAGGAATCCTTGAAAAACATGGTGATTGGAAAAAACCTTAATATACAAGTAATTGCTAAGTAGTAACTATGATATTCTAACTTGTCTTCTCTAAGTATGTATGCATACTTCAAGCATCTCTTAAGTATAAAATTACTGAAGTGTTTTGTATGTAAACACTGTATGTTAATGAAGGTAGACTGGAGAAGTTCTTAATAAACTTCACACAATTTCAGAGTAGTCATGCATATTTTTAGTAGGCTGATTAATCTCTTATAATCATCTTTGCACAGTCACTGTCTGTTACAGAAAACAGCTGATGTTAGGAAGAGAAGCAGAATAAAAACAACACATTCTGTTTAAAATACAGACAGGTGGGTGTGTGGGTTTTTGTTTGTTGGGTTGGTTTCTTTTTTTCTAGTCCAACACAGTGATCTGAGTCAAGTTCAGAAATCTGTGTAAAACGTGATTCCAGAAGGTGGCAGTAAACTGAAATGATAAATACATTTGTTAATTTATTCATCCCACCAAAACTCTTTGGTGGAAGGCAGGTCTCCATATACCTGGGACTGCTATAATTATATGTAGCTTTTTGTCATAAGGTGTTGAAATGATGCATTATAGCTTGTAAACTCAAAATTTTAATGTGCATAGGAGTAGCTGAACTTTGTCAACGTAGAGTATTCTGCCTCACCTTGGTGATCCAGGGAGACAAATCCCACTGAGTGTCACTGTCATACAGCAGCCAGTTCAGCAAGAGTTCTGCTCAAGAAGGGCCATGATTTGTATTTCTCTTAGTTGAGTAAACTTCTCCTTGATTTTTGTGACAAGTCACTGTTTACACACAGTTTTGGTATTGGTAGACAGCTTCAGTTGGAGGTGCCTTCCTTTGATTTTTTTTTTTAGTGTTACAGGATGTTGGAAGAGGCCACCATGTAAATATGAATATGCAGGTACAGATACGAAGTTACTGTGATCTTCAAGCTTTAAACAGCCTTACTGATGTAAAATACATTTTTTTATGGCTAGAATGCTGTGCAGTAACAAAGAGTTGCACTAAAATGTGTAGTTGTACTGTTACCTACAAACACAGGCTGTATTCCTGTAAGTCACTACGTGGGAAGAGGAGAATAATGTGTATGAATTTAAGTAATTTATTTGTATGTATGGCTACAGTACTTAAGTGCTCAAATGACAGATTTGCAGTCATGTGGCTGAATAAGATGAAAGTCTGATCACTGACAATTAACCTGTTTAGATGATTTTATATTTCAGTAAATACACTGATTAAAAAGACAAATCTGGAATGATGGAATTCTAAAAACTGAAACCAGTTAATTATCATGAATAACATTTACTATTCAAGTTCTCTCCCATTACAACCTTGCCAAGTTCAAAGGTTATAATGGAAAACATATATAACTTTAAGTCACATGGTCTAGAAGTTAGAAAAACCATCTTTGGATATAATCATGAAGTGTTTCACTCTTTTTTTCATTCCATGTCCTACTGGTCTATCTAGTTTTTTAAGCCAAGTTCTTTTTTTTTAACATCTTTTGGATAGTTACATAGTTTTAATCTTTGTATCTCTGTGTGTGTTTGCTTTGGGGGGGTATTTTTGTGGGGTTGTTTGTTTGTTTGTTTTGGGTTTTAATTTGCATGATTCAGTGGATAGATATTTCCATTTCTTTTTGTGAAAATAAGCCGTTTTATTTGCCTGGGAGACACATGTTTGGATTGTCCAACATCTGCACTGCCTGGTTAATCTCTTTGAAAAGGAATAAATCCTTCTCCCCCGGTGATTGTTAAAGTGTGACTCTTCTGAATATCTCATGTTCTTCTATTAGCCTGTGGGTCATGTGTCAGTTAGCATGGGAGAATGCATCTAGTCCCTTGCTTGAAATCACCCTGGTGTCCTGGTCGCTATGAGATGCTTATCTCCTGGAATAATACAGCAGCCAGTTGTTCTCCTTTATTCTGATTTTTGTAGCTAGATTTTCCTGGGGTTTATATATGATTTTAGATTGTGTGGTTTTGTTCACACACAGTTGTGTCTGCTCATTTTCTTCTGATAATGTTGAATTTAAATGCTGCTTTTCAGTCTGCTTTTAGCCTCTCTAGACATAATGCTGTTTGTATTCATTATCCAGCCCTTCAAGCCATCCATGAAAATACTGAATAATACTGGACCCAAAACAGATTCCTATGACATATGTTTTATTTGTCTCACTGGTATCACAGTGAACCATTGATAGCTGCAAAACTAGATAGAAGACAAAAGTTATCTTACAAAAGTTTCAACTAAATCATGGTAGTTCAGGTTTTGAATTGGGCCTTGACTGTCTCACAGGTAACATCAAGCCCCCTCTAAGCAGAGCCTCTCATGGCAGGCAGCAGACATTCAAGTGCTTTTGAGTGCTCACTGCAGAACAGAAACCCACTCGTGTGCTCTGAGGAGTGCTGTGGGTGATGACCTCCATGTTGGGCTTGAGTTTTCAATTCCTGTCCAGAGCAGCCCTGCAGTCATTAGTGGCAGTGACACAAGCTGATACTTGTACTATTTGAACAGTCTTCAGTGGCTGGCAAGCTGTCCAGTCTCTTTCTCTGGAAAAAGGAATGCAGTTGCTGGAATTTGGATTTCTACTTCAAAAGAGATTATGGCTTCTTCTGTACTGGGGCATGGTAGGTAAGACTGAGTATGTCTGCTAGACATGCTACCATCAGGCAGAAAGTTATTCAACTTGTCCAGCTGGTTTTGAGAGCAAAATGTTACCAATTATGGTAAAATTACTGGTTTGCTCAGATTATGTATTTTATGACTCTCAGAATTTATTTTTCTGAATGTAAGTAGCATCTGTTGCTGTCAATACACATTTTCAAAAAAAAAGCATATGTGGAGAGCGAATCCATAACTTTCCTTTCAGTAAGTTTGCTGGAATGGCAGGTAGGCAGCTCAAAAGAAGCACAGTGGAATATGAAATTAACAGAAGTTTAATAAGCATATGAATGATCAGACAGAGTTTAATGTATTTATTTGGTCATCTTGTTCCTTGATCCATGTCATATCATTCACAAGTGTGCCCATGCCACTAAATTGGGAGGAGCTGTTGACTGTTTCAAGGATAGAGAGGCCCTGCAGAGAGACCTGGACAAATCACAGGGATGGGCAATCACCAACTGTATGGAGTTTGACATGGGAAGGTGCTGGATTCAGCACCTAGGATGGGACAACTCTGGATGTACAGACACACTGGGGAATGAGAGTCTGGAAAGCAGCACTGGGGAAAGGGACCTGGGGGTCCTGGCCAATGGCGAGTTGGACATGAGGCAGCAGTGCCCTGGCAGCCAAGAGGGCCAACCCTGTCCTGGGGACATCAGGCACAGCATCGACAGCCGGGCAAGAGAGGGGATTGTCCTGCTCTGCTCTGCACTGGGGCGGCCTCACCTCGAGTGCTGGGAGCAGTTTCGGATGCCACAATATAAAAAAGACATTAAACCATCAGAGAGTCTAAAGGAGGACCATGACAAGGGTGAAGGACCTTGAGGGGAAGCCCTATGAGGAGTGGCTGAGGTCACTTGGTCTGTTCAGCCTGGAAAAGAGCAGACTGAGGAGAAACCTCACTGCAGTTACAACTTTCTTGTGAGGGGAAGAGGAGGGGCAGACATTGATCTCTTCTCTGTGGTGACCAGTGAGAGGATCCAAGGGAATGGCCTGAAGTTATGTCAGGGGAGATTTAGGTTGGATATCAGGAAAAGATTCTTCCCCCAGAGGGTGACTGGGCACTGGAACAACCCCAGGGAAGTGGTCACAGCACCAGATTAACAGAGTTTAAGAAGCATTTGGATGACGCTCTCAGGTACAGGGTGTGACTCTTGAGGTGCCCAAGCTTTGGACTAGATGATCATTGTGAGTCCCTTCCAACTCAGGATATTCTGTGATTCTAAGCATTGACAATCAGTAGCAGTACTGAATACAAGTTTAAAGGAACAAGTCTGAATAAGAGAACAAGCCTTGCCTTAGTTGCTCAGAGCTTAGTGTGATGGAATATATTCTTCTAGGCTTTGTTTCTTTAAGGTGTAAATTTAGAAAAGACTGAGCAAGTACAGCCACAGAGCTCCCTATCCCAAACAAAGCTAGGTGTCTATGCAGTATATTACAGCTGGAGTATTTAACATCTCCTCATCTTCAAATAATTCTTAGGCTTTTAGGCTCACAGCTACTGAAACTGTGCTACTAAATGTGTGGATCATCTTGGTCATTAAATTGTTACAGTTGTCATTAAACTTCAAAAGGCATAAAAAATACATGACTTGCATTCTCTCAGTTTAATGTTAAGCTGATGAGCTCCTTTGACAATTGCTCTCAAATTGTTGGAGTGAAACTGAGAGCATCTGTTAAGAGATGGATACAGTTTTCAATGTAACTACCATACAGTATCCAGAGTCCCTAGTGTAAAGTGCCTTGGAAAATGGGACATCTCTGATGGGCCTCATCAGGAAGCAGTTGTGACAAGCAACCTGAATTCTCAGAAATGACAGAAAGGGAAAGGGAAGTTATAATTTGGTTTATAATATAATTTGTAGCTTGAAATACTTTTTGATTTATAAATGAACGAATCACTCCAATATTGAGGAAAATAAAACAACTCACAATTCACATGTGGGGTGTGTTGTTTGGTTGTTTAACTAAGGGACAAGGTAAAGTTTTGGAAGGGCACAGTAAATTTGTTGAGGGGTTTTTTTGTTGTTTTTAAGATATTTTCTGCCAAATTTTGTCTTGAAGATGTGTGATGCTAAATTTATGCTGTATTATAAAATACAGGAAACCAGATAAATGACAGAAAATTAATTTGCTAAATTTTAATTGTGTCTAAAATAGTATATAAAAAAAGAAAACGTTTTGCAACAGAAGCATTATTGAACTCTGGTATCCTCTGGTGCTGTTATTTCCTCTTTATTTTGTTCTACTTTTCTGATTGCATAATTGAGTTACAGAATTGTCACAGGTGTCTGTCAAAGTTTCTTCATGTGCTTTGCAGTATTTCAGTAAGCACAAATATATTAGTCCCACAGAGAGCTGTGATTGCATAATTGCATACTGTTATTTTTTCAGTAAAACTCCTGGTTGTAATGGTGATTTGGTACCTGCCTTGTCTTAATCTAACAAATGTTGCACTTTAACCAGTATTTCACATTTCTAAAAATTCATTCTTCCAATTTTCCAAAGAGGTATTTCCAGCAGGGAATTCATTTGTTGTGGAATTGTGGTTTTCATTTTGCATTTGACATAAAATTTTCATAAATTTTATTGTGAATGACGATGTTAGTATCGCCAGACATCACACTGAGAGAGTTTATTTTTTATTTCAGAGTATAAAAGAATTATGTTTGCTGCTGCTTAACCAGTCCCTCCTGCTGCCATCCCTGAAACTGCTGGTGGAAAGCAAAGACCAAGACCTTCATGCTGTGGCACTGGAGCAGATAACAGCTGTTGCTAAGGTATGAACAGTTGAATGAACCATCTTTCAGAGGCTGAGGTAATAAGTTAGCTCTTTTATCTTCATGTAGCAAGCAGAGACTACTGAGACACTTACCATTATTAAGATTTTCCACTGCTATTGTGTCCATGGTGAGCAGTAACACAGGGCTGGTAAGATCTTTTATACATACTTGAGGTGATTAAACCTCATAGCACTTCCTTTAAATTACTTAGAATGCTGTTTTAAGTCAGTGTGGTGGAACAGAAACTATTCTGTTATATGAAGCAGATTGTTACCTCTGTGTTCATATTCTCACACTTTGGGGTTTTTTTATGTGAGAAGTATGTCAGTTAGACATACAAACTTAGCTTGTTTCTGACAAATGTGGCATCTATTTATATACACTTGGAGAGCTGTTTTGTCACTGTTTTTGTTGTGATGGTATGTTTGGGGACTTTAATGCAATTCAAAACAGACTTGATTCTATACTGTAGCAAAGTTTCTGGAGAAAAACCCTAAATACTGTCTTTTTCTTTGGATAAGAACTTACTGTAGACATTACAGTCTATTTGAAATGAAAGACATTACTGTATATTTGTCAATTGCTGTATAACATTACATTACTGGATTTTCCCTGTGTATTTCATTTTCAGCAAATAAGAAGGAACACCTAAAAAGATGAAAGCTAATCTCCTAGGCAAAAGCATTATATCATCTTCTATCTTTTTTCTGAAAACTGAGCTAGATTTAAAACTTCTTGAAGCTCTTAACTGAACTTGTGCATGTGCAGCCTGACTTTCTTGGGTTTTATGTTAGCCATGGTCTGCAATCTGACATTCTGGTGCGAAGGAGAAGAGACCAGTTGTCTCTGACCTTTTCATGAAAGGGAATGGCTTTCTCCTCTGACTGAATTAACTGCAATGATAATTTCCAGAATTACAATATTTAGGTAGGAAAGCTTCATCTCTAATATTTCAAAATTCTGCACCATGTCTTAGGGAGCTCTTGGTAGTGTATTACTATATAAAATAATAATTGTTGTTATATTTTCCATGTGGTACTTCACAATGAAACTACTCATATGGAAATAAATGTGAAACCATGTGTCTTTTAAAAATAAGTATCCCCTAAACACAAAAGCTTTGAAAATGTGATTTGTAGGAATTCAGATTTAAATTATAACTTCTTCCACGGAACACCCTCTGTTCTAGTTATATTGATTGCCACATAGTTTTCAGATTCCTTGGTTATAACAAAATGTGCAAGTCCTATCCCCTAGTTTTACACCATTCTCTATTACCAAGGAAAGATATTCTCCATCGTGCTCTTCCCAGGATTCTCCCTGAAGTGTGTCTTTCTCATGAGCTGTGTCCTTCCTTCTTATGCATATTGTATTCCAGAAGCTTTCTCTTTTTGCATCCTTTGGATAGTTTGAGAAATGATCTATCTCCTTTCCAGAACTGGTGAAGACTAGCCAGAGAAGCAATGGGTCTGGAAGCATAGGCTGCATTTCACATATTGCTAATTCTCCTTCAAAAAGACTCTGTTACCAGAGTGGAAGAAGCACCAGCTTTTTTAAACGTGTTCTCTATGAAAATTTGAAACAGTAGAATGGAAGGTAGCAGGACGTATTATATGTACCACACGTGTGCTTCTACCAAAATTCTAATGCCATTGTTAGCATCCAGTTTGAATTTGGAGTGTTTGCTAGTTGAGTTTGGTATTTAAGCTAAGAACACATAGGTGTTCCTATTCCCTTTCTTTTATACCAGTAAAACACAAATTTTTGGAATTTTTTACAAAATGTAATTGTATTAACCACCAAAACAATAGTACATTGATAGTTTTCTTTTACCACCTGCAATTTTAGATTTTATTTCTACAAAGCAAGCCTTTTTCGTAACTTTTAAACAAGATGATCTCATTAAAAAGCAAGCACAAATCTGATATATGCATGCACTTTCTCATCTCTGTGTTCTTGTTAGCCTTTTAAAATTGACTTTTTTGTTAACATATGAAAGCTGCTGTATAAGTGACTAATTCTGAAGCTTGTCAGCAGGAATTAGTGTCCGAGTACATTTTATGTAACTGTTTTTAAAGCATAATGCTGTGCAGTAGCACTTTCTGAATGGTTACTAATTGTATTGCTCTCTTAACTGGCCGTTTCTTTCTAGTGTGCTCAGGCTTTCAGTTTCGTACACTCTGGGTTGATTACATTATATTGGAGTTTTAGGGCCAGGAACCTTATTAGCTTCTTATTAGTATAAAGCACTTTGTACACCTGTGCATGCTCAAAATAATATTTTTTTTGGCTTTCTTATACAGGAGACAGCTTGATAAGCTGTTTCTAAATCCTCCTTCAAAATTCAGTATTAATTTGAGCACAGTGTTCTGTAAGAATGCTGAATAGCCTAGAATTTTCAAAGTAGTTAGCTTTGGTCTAATGTTTCACTTTAAGTCAATGAAGATTTAACTATTGACTTTATTACATCAGGCATAGAGCTTAGGCAGTACCTTGAATGTGACAGTGTTAGAAAAGCAGCTAGTACAGAAGAGTGCTGTGCTAAATGTAAAAGCTGTTTGTATATTGTACAAAAAGTACCTCTTACTCCTTTCTTTCATATACGTCTCTTATGATTATGTTATTTGCTCTTGTACTAAAAGTGCATAGATTACTTAGCTATGGCAATGTTGTTTATTCAGTATAATTTTCTATGCCTACTTTTTGCTTTTTAAGAAACAGTATTCAGACTGTTAATGCTTTTTGAAAAATTCTTAATGAATTTTTCATAGGAAGGCCATTTCTGCTTACATTAAACAGGAAACAGACAAATAACATCTGGCAGAGGGGAATCATAGCTATTGATTCCCTGATCCAGCGCTAACACAGCTCACAAACATGGCTGTGAGAAAAATACAGCACTTGCTTGCTGATAGGATGTATTAGTTAGCCATTTGTTATGTGTTGCTGACAGCTTTATGGATGTTTACAGTTAAGGATGATGCTGAAGTGCTGATACTAGGAATTGTACAGCTTTTCCCTGTAATAAACCAACCAAGTTTTTGCGTAAGCTTTTTTGAAATTGCAGACCCCTCTTTTTATTGTGTATCTTTTAATGAACTGCCACTTGTCTTTTCTGAGTAACAGAAATAACTTTTCTTCCCCTGTGTTGTGTAGTGTGTGAGTAATTTAAAAAATCAGTTTACTTAAATAACCTTATTACTGCCAATAGTGCCCTTAAAAGTCAGATTGTTTTCGAGAGGGGTTTCAGTATTTGTGCACTTGGTTATCTTTCAGAGATGAAGACTGATTTTTAACCATCTGATAGAGCAAGTAAACATTCTATTGCCTGTTGGTACCTATAATGTTAAAACAGCTAACAAGTGGGGGTTAATATAAGAAGTGCAAATACTTGTTCAATCAAGACTTTAATAGAATCTGGAACCAGAAAAACATTGTAGTCTGAAATAATACCTTAGCTTCATTTGCATGTTGTACTTTCAGTGATGAAGTACCGAATCTACCTTCGTAACATGTTCTACTGAAAAATGTAATATGAAAAATCATAAATATTGCGTGGAATGCTGGAATTTCTAGTGTTCTCCAGGGTATGCTGTTTATGGCTACTCACTTAATGGGGCTTAATCTTTAAAAGAAATTGTTAAATTATGTGTTTATAAGCTAATGGTGATTATAATGAAATATCTTTCTCTAGTTTAGTTTTCCAGGATTTTTTATGTCACTGGTTTCTTTTCCTCTTATTTATTTGTTCTATAGATATATACTCGAGGAAGGAATAAAATGAAAAGGATTTTTATCTACCAATAGTATTGGACAAGGGAATACTCTGGGAAGCAATGGTTTCAGTTCTTTACTGCTGTTAGGTCATCAGCAGCTCCTACATTTCATAACTTGTGGATTTTTTTAATGCAGAAGTTATGGGTGAAACGTGGCCTGTTGGTAATCCCAGAACCTCTGGACACCTGCACAAACAATGCTGATGGGAGATTGGATCAGCTAGTTCCAAACCCTGCATGGGCAGGGACACCTTCCACTAGACCAGGCTGCTCAAAGCCCAACCTGGCCTTGAACACTTCCAGGGTTGGGGCATCCACAACTTTTCTGGGCAACCTGTTTCCACCCTCACAGTGAAGAATTTCTTCTTAATACCCAGTCTAAACTAACCTTCTTACTGTTTAAAGAGGGTTGGTTTAGACTGGATGTTTCCTCTTGTCCTATCACTCACTCCATGCTCTTGTAAAACATCCCTCTCCAGCTGGCTTCTACTGAAAGGCAGTTGTATGGTGTCCCCAGAGCCTTCTCTTCTCCAGGCTGAAAACCTCAACTCTTATCAGTCTGTCTTCATAGGAGAGGCGCTCCAGCCCTCCTAAGATTGTCTTCATGACCTTCTCTGGACCCATTCCAGCAAGTCCATGTCTTTCTTGTGCTGGAGGCCCCACACCTGGATGCAGTACTCCCAAGTGCTCTCATGAGAGCAGAGGTACCACTTGAATGCCTACACCTCAATGCCTGAAAGTAGATATTAGCCAATACCTAAAAAGGAAAGCCAAGGAAAAAAAGTCAGTTCTCCTTAAAGTAATTATCCCCATTAGTTCTGTTTCTTGTAACCATGGACATTGTGTGTGGGCATCACACTAAACCTGCACTGTCAAATTCTGCTGAAGGAGAGATGGAAATGAAAAATGAAAGCTGCTGCCATTTAAACCTTCCAGAAGTAACAGATTTTATTCTAATGAAAAATTTAACACCCTTAGCATGGAGTTCTAGATAGGCATAATGATTTTTCTCCAACATATACACTCTGATTTTGTCATTATTGTGGGTCATAGTTTATTCACACAATATGGAAAGTGGTTGGGTGTTAATTTGTGCAGAAGATACCTGGCACCTCTGAGACCTGCTTAAACTGCAGTCAGCTGCATTCCATATCACTGGAACAGTGATTCTGGGATTAGCAATAGGCTTAGTTCTAAGGCTTAGTTAGGGTCTTGGGATAGCAGGGGCTCTGCATCTGCAGGCAGATCAAAAGTGATTCATTAATAAGATCCTGACTGTGCTATTTGCCCGGAAAAACCAGCTTTTTAAAACTGGAATAGTAAGGTGATTGCTCTTTACTTGCTGGGTTTTACTCTCTTACAGACTCAAAAGAGTGATTTTGAAAATGAAAATGTAGTGCATTTAGGAGTCTGGATTTACTGTAGGCTAATATTTGTTAAGTATAGCAAGCAAAAATAACTCTGGAGGTTGATTTCAAGTAATATTTTTTAAAATGTAAAATTTTGAGGATCAAAATTCCATCTGGAACAGCATCCTGGCTCGAACAGATGGAAGAATTACAAGTCTAGTGAGGAGTAAGAATAGGGCAGATGTACAGGCTCTTTCTCTGAAATACTGCTTTCCAAACTTTCGGTTATTTGCAGGTGTATGTATCTGCTAAGTAATTGCCAGTGGTTTTCTTTCTTGGTTTTGTGCAATTTCTCCTTAAACTTGGATGAATATTTACATCTTGCAGTGTCATTTGACAGAGAATTCAACAGTGAAAAAAACCTACTTTTTTATTTTCTCCTAATCTGATCCCACTAGATTAATTTGATGCTTCATTTTTTTTAATTTTCTTAATGAGATAATTTTTTAATTAATCCCTTTATAATTTTAGTGGTGTTGCTATCTGCCCTATGCCCTCTAAGCCATCTCTTTTTTAGATTGGAGAGCAGTAGTCTTGCTGAGCAATTTCCTGCATAAAAAACATACTGTACTCTCCATGGTGTATTTTTAAAAAAATACATGCTTTCTGTGTTTGCCTTTTGTATTGTTTTAGTAATTTTTTTTTACTTTAATGCTTGTTGTTCTCATTTAAAATTAATTTTAAATAAATGTGGTCTTAAGCTACATTTACATTGATTTAATTTAAAAATCTTACAGTTCTGTAAGCAGCTGTTAAGTGTATAAGCTATCTTAATTAAGGTTTTTAAACCTGTATCAATTAATTGACAGTCTCTGTAGGTTGTTATTTTTATTTAAACTAATGACTAGAAATGTCTCTACATGTGCAATAGATACCCAAAAAGTTGACATGATATGGAGCTGTAAAACTGATAAATAGTCAATTGAGCTTTCTTTGGTATTTTTAAATGCAATTCTCATTAAACCTTGGTGTCTCTGTGTTCTTCCCACACCTGCCAGACTCTGCTTAGGCTGACCAAAGAATGGTAGAACAGAGAGTGGCCTTAACTGCACGAAATGTATTCATAGGATCTGGTTGCCATCACATGTCTCCATTCAACTGCATGGAGACAACTAAATTACAAAGGTTGCCTCTTCCTGACCAGGTCTTCAGCCAGTTTACAAGTCAAAAAATGATAAATGTTAATCGGTTTAAACATACTGACCTCTTTGGGCCTACGGATGAGCTGTGGGGCACAACCCAAGAGCCATTTTGTGAGCTGTTTTGTTATGTGTGAAATCACACTGATCTCATTTCTTTGTGAGTGCAGACAGATTGCTCTGCTTGTGGCTTGCACGGGCATCTTCATTCCCATAGTACAGCTCACGTGTTTAATGGTTTATGTTAGGAAAGGTCTTCTTTCAGATTTGTCTCTCTCCAATACGTAGGTTTTTGGTGTATGAAAACACAGTAATCTATAGCACTTCTCATTAACTGAATAATAGCCTACAAAATTTTAAATGAAACCTTGCATCTGCTGTCAATCTCACTACTAATAGTGAGAATAGTAATTACTATTTGCATTTTATGTTCATAAAATCAGACAGTGAAGAAGCCCTGTGTAAAGTTCCATCCCACATACAGGTTAAGAATAGAGCACACAGAGCTTCGAGGTGGGCGAGAATATGCCTTCAGTCCCATTTCAGAAGATGGCAGCTATTTGGATAATGGCTTAGTGTGTGTGGTGTGGATATTGGCTATTTGGATAATGCTGTGTGGTGTGGTGCAAGATGCCAAAACTAGAAATTCTGGAATTGGAATTGTTTAGGTTAGAAACCACCTGTGAAGTCTCACCGAGTCCAGCTGTTAACCCAGCACTGCAAAGTCCACTCTAAACCAGGTCTCAGCCACTTCCCTGGGCAGCCTGTTCCAATGCTTGACAACTCTTTCCATGAAGAAATTTTTTCTAATATCCAGTCTAAACCTCCCATGGTACAACCTGAGGATGCTTCCTCCTGTCCTGTCATGTGTTAATTAGAACAGGCTGACCCCTGTCTCACTGTAACTTACGTTCCAGGCAGTTGTAGAGAGCAGTAACATTCCCCCTGCACCTCCTATTCTCCAAGGTAAACACCCCCAGATGCCTTAGCAGTTTCTCTTATGGCTCACACTCCAGACCTTTCACCAGCTGCATTGCCCTTCTTTGGACACTCTCCAGCCCCTCAATGTCTTTCTTGCAAGTGCAGGGCCCAGAAATGGACACAGGATTTGAGGTGCAGCCTCTCCAGTGCCGAGTACAAGAGACAATCACTGCCCTGGTCCTGCTGGCCACACCATTGCTGATACAGCCAGGATGCCACTGGCCTTCATGGCCACCTGGGCACACTCTGGCTCAAGTTCAGCTGTTTGTTGACCCATTTTATTTAATGATCAGCCTGTCTTCAACAGGAAAACATTTCCATAGTTAACTTTTGGCAGTTATTAAATCATTAAAGACTGAAGTTGGATAGCCTAAAGCCTGAGCATCCCCACGGTTCTTAGAACTGTTTTGTAAACTGGACCTTGTGCTGTGCTAATTAGATTGAAAATTGCTTAATTTCAAATGTAAAGTCACTGCCAAATCACCCTGTATACAGGAGTCACGTCCAGTGTTCCTGTGTAGCAGCAGAATTGGTCTTCAGAGGTGCTAAATCAGTGTATCATGAGGTGTTTATTACTTGCTGGTACCCTGGTAGCAATCATGTATGCTGGTACATCATTTTTATAGAAAATTAAGCAGAAAATAACCAGACAATTTTTTTTTTTCCTTTTAAACTGGGAGATTGTTTTGTAAATGTATCATAATTTTATTATTAGTTTATTTGTAACTTGGTACGGTACAGTAACTGAAAACTGATTATTGTCTAGCCCTCCTTTGGTTCTTCTTTATCATAGAATCACAGAATGGTTTGAGTTGGAAGGGTCCTTGGAGATCATCTTGTTCCAATCCCCCTGCCACAGACAGGGGCACCTTGTAACCAAGTAACCACATTTTTTGAGGCATCCAGGGTGTCTCTCAGAGGTAGCAGCTCTGTGCTTCACATCTTTTAATATATGTTGTATTCTTCTGAAAAATCTCATCCTTGCTGTGAGTGCTGATTGGGTCTGTGAATGTTGCCTGTCATATTAACATGTGAAATGTAATGTACGGTATTAATACAAAGTGACCAAAATTTAATATACTCTGCTCTGACCTTCCTCAGAGTGTCATTCTTGATATGGAGCTAAATGGTGTGATCTGTGCTGCACTGGGGCTGAAAACCTGTGAAAAGTCTATAAAGCTGGTGGTGTAATCCCAAGCTGTTAAGCATTCTTATTCCTTAACTTTGTGCAGGTCAAATATTTATATTAATGTGGTAGGCTGTTAAAGGCATACCTTTACATATTCTGACATATGCAAAGCGTGTATCCCTGTAGTTAATCCATAAGAATTCTCCTCTCACTCTGAAGGTCACACTGTGCAGTCAGAACTGTCATGACATATTCTGGCTGATGGCTGTATCTGGTAATTAATTTTTAATTACTTTGAATCTCTCTTTCTTTGTAGGTTGATGATTCCACTTGTGATGATGAAATACTCTCCTTGCTCCTCAACGCCAAGTTGGTGGTGAAGTGCATGTCCACTGCCTTCTGCCCACGCCTTATTGACCACCTCCTGGCTAACCAGGGGCAGGGGGGCTGGGATGTGGAGGAAATTGCAAAACAGCTGAAAGAAGCAGGGTTCAGCGCAGAGGCGGGGTCCCTCCTGATGGCTCATCGAGGGACTCATCCTGCACTCAGGACTTTTACTACTGCCCTCCAGGCTGTTCAGCATTGGATCTGAAAATGTTGGATTTAGCATTTAGCCTTTTTGCTGAGATCTTGCACAAAAGGGAGACATTTTTGTCCTAGTGAAGTAACAAAGTGAGTTATTGCCTACATTTTGTAGAAAACACACAGCACACAGTGAATTCCCATATACTTCTAATTGTTTAAAAATACTGTTGGTGCAGACTGTGTCATTCTGTTGTATGATTAGCAAAGCATTGAATCTGATCATCCTTTCAAATCAAAGTTAAATAGTTACACTCAGTTACATATAAATGAAATATTAGTAAGGTGCAGGTTATATACAATTTGTCTTAATTTCTATAAGTAATTTACTCTTGTTATAATGTAAAACTAATGTAAAAATATAATTATAAAGATATATACGAAGCAAAAAAGGTCACAAGAGTGATTTTTGAGAATTTCGAAATCGTAAAAGCAGTATTGTGCAATGTTGTTATCACAGCTTTTGTTTGCAATAAATAAAATATTTTGCATTTAATGTACTGTCTCTTCTTTCAGCCTTTTAGACAGACAAATATTTTCTTTCTTCTGCCCCTTTTGCTGAAATTCCTGTCTCTCCTTAGTGATGTTTATTCATGAGGACAAGCTGAAGTCTAAGAGATAATTTTCTCCAGAGTTTGGGAAGCCCCATTTCAAATCCTGAACATTTGTTGATACCTTTTGTGAATGTACTTTCAAAGTATTTACTCATATTTTTCCTGAGTTCTGAAAAATTGCATAAGTGTGTGTATTTGCAGAATCACAGGATATGCTGAGTTGGAAGGGACCCACAAGGATCATCTAGCAGAGCAGGACAATCCCCTCCCTTGCCCGGCTGGCAATGCCATGCCTGATGCCCCCAGGACAGGGTTGGCCCTCTTGGCTGCCAGGGCACTGCTGGCTCATGTTCAACTTGCCAGTGACCAGGGCCCCCAGGTCCCTTTCCCCAGTGCTGCTTTCCAGCCTCTCATTCCCCAGTCTGTCTGTACATCCAGAGTTGCCCCGTTCCAGGTGCAGAATCCGACACTTTCCCTTGTTCAACTTCAGATGGTTGATGATTGCCCAGCCTCTGATTGGTCAGGGTCTCTCTGCCTCTGAGGGAGTCAACAGCTCCTCCCAGTTTTGTATCATCTGTGAGCTTGCTCAGTATCCCTTCCAGACCTGTGTCCAGGTCATTTATGAAGATCTTGAAGAGCAGAAGGCCGAGGATAGAACCCCATCAGTGACAGGTCACCAGTCTGATGTCACCCTGTTCACTGTCACCGTTTGCGCCTGACCCATGAGCCAGTTGCTAACCCATCACAAGATGTGTTTATCCAGCTGTTGACTGTACATTTTGTCCAGAAGGATCCTGCAGAGTTCTGTCCTGTAGGAGAGACAGTACCAAAAACTTCACTGAAATCCAAAAAGGTTACAATGCTCATCCCTTCATCAACTAGGTGGGTTACCTTGTCATAAAAGAAAATTGGGTTGGATAAGCAGGACATGCTGGCTGTGAGCAGTGACTCTGTTGTCTTTTAGGTGTTTTGAAATTCCCCCTAGAATAAGCTCCATAACTTTGCCAGGCACTGGTTCCAAATGTCTTTCTGTCTTATTAAGACAAAACAATTTTTTTATTGTAGTCAGAGGTTTTTTAATAAGGACACTGTTTATTACAATGCATTACCAGAAGGGTTTGATGTTTTGTGTTTATAGACACTTGTTAAAATTAGTCTGTAAATCTTTTGCCTAATCTTGTGTTCAGATCTAATTTTGATGTAATAATGTACAGAAACATTATACATTATAAGATCCAGAGGATATAATACACATTGGAAGCAATCTCTAGGGTAATGTAACCTCCTTCTTAAGGCAGGGTGCCTGTATGGCTGGAGCAGGTTGCTCCAGCCTACATTCATTTGGGTCTGGAAAACCTCCAAGGATGACTGTCTTGGCTGTTCCCATGTTGAAAAGATTTTTATGTTTGTCCTCTTGGGATCCGCTTTGTTTTACCAGCTTTTACTGACTGTGAAAATGGCTCAGATGTCAGCCTAACTTCCCATATTGCACAGGATTTGTAATGAGACTTTTAACAATGCTTTAGTTCTTCAGATTCTTATCTTTTGTATTTGCTAGTCCCAGCTGTCCTTCAGTGTTTATGGAAGGTCATATCATCCATGTATTAACATGCATTCCAAATTCCAGCTTCTATCGTTTAGCTGTATTGCTTTAATTCGGTTCTCTTATGTTAGCAGCCCCAAGAGCCTCAGACTAGTAAAGCAAGTATAATGGAATTGCAGAGGAAAGAAAGGAAAGATTTTAAAAAGGTAATATAAGTGGCAATCAGTAGATGTGGACAAACAACATGTACACCTCCCACAAGAAAACCTTGGCTTATTCTGTAGAAGATACTTCAGTACTTCACAGTGAAGCCATTTTGGTCTGCAGATTTTGTTCTCAGGTTGGTAAATCCAGTGCTAGATTTTCTGACCATTCTCATTCAGGATCATGAAAAGTTTGTGTTTACTGTCACTCTAAAACTGAGCTGTAGATAAAGCTCTAATGAGTGTTATTGATCTTCTGTCCATTTTCTGGTTTGCTGGCATTACAAGTCCATGATAAATGTTTTCTGTGCAGCCTGGATTATTCCTGGTTTATTCTGTATCCAGAATTTTCACCTGTAAGAAAAAGTATTATTTTAGTATATATATCCAAAATGATCAGCCTATATTAGTATGTGTTTCAAAGAAAATTTAAGGAAGCAAAAAGAAGAGGCACATAACAAGGACATGTGTATCCCAGTGGCAGCCTTTTAGTATCTTCTGTATTGTAGAATAATATTTAAGGGTCTGGGATTGAGCAGGATACACTAGCAGGTGCTATTGAGTTGGGTTTGGATTTTGTTTTTTGTTTTCTTTTGTTCTTTTTAAAGGGTAAGAAACTCACCTTGGTATTACTTTTAGCCAGGTTATTGTTATACTGAACACTGAACAGTTCGCTTCTGTCAGTTTGATTTGCAGTTGGGATTTGTTCATAATACAGCATAAGCGGATTTTTTTTTTTTTTTACCTCAAACAATTCCACATTCTGGAGATATTTCTGCTCCCAAAAGCAGGTGAATAAAGAGTTGAGTTGTCTCCAGGAGCAGTGCTTCCTAGGGCAATTAATCCTCTTTTGTCTGAAAAACATTGATAGCGTTTGGATCTGTAAGGAGCTTTTAGCTGCCTCGGAGACACCGCAAAGGAGCAAAATATATCACCTTTCTTTTGAATAATTAGAGCCAGAGATTAGGGAAGAAAGATCATAACTCAGAATTTCTTTTTCTGCTGGAAATACTAAGTATAGACAGTATGACATTGCAACACACGCAGAGTAGACACTTCTATTTATAAACAAAGCAGTGCAATTCTATGAGTAGAGTGGCTACATATGATTCAGATATTTCCTTGTATAATGATAGTTTTTGTGGTTTACTCTGTGCAATATTCTGCATGGTGAGAAGATGCAGTGGGAGTGGCCATCTGGTGTAGAGTATGGCCATCCTCAGCACAGGAAAGACATGGACCTGTTGGAGAGAGTGCAGAGGGGACCACAAAAACTATCAGGAGGCTGGAGCACCTCTCCCATGAAGACAGGCTGAGAGAGCTGGGGTTGTTCAGCCTGGAGAAGAAAAGGCTCCAAGGATACCTCATAGCACCTTCCAGTACTTAGAGGCACTTATAAGAAATATGTGGTTAAAGTTTTTAGTAGGGCCTGTTGTGATAGGACAGGCTGATAGTTTAAAACTAGAAGAGGGTCTATTTAGATTAGGTATAGGAAAGAAGATTTTTACAATGAAGATGAAGAAGCACTGGCACAGGTTGCCTGGTGAGGTGGTAGCTGTCCCATCCCTGGAAACATTCAGGGTCAGGTTGGATGGGGCTTTGATATCCAATTGAAAAGGTCCCTGCTCACGATGACCTTCAAAGGTCCCATCGAACCCAAACTATTCTATCAATATGGATACCTGCATCATAGGGGTAAGAACTCCTACACTTGAAAAAACACAATAATTTTGTGGTATTTTTAGTATATTTTTTGAGACATGGAAGGCAGGAGCAGAGTCATGCATTGTATCAAATATTGCAGACACACCAAAAGTTCTAGTGGCCTAAAAATGTTTTTCAATTTGATTATTTAACTATTACTGAGCACTTGAGGTAGTGTTTGCATAGGATTATTTGGTTTGACACTGAGCTCGCTTTCCACAGTGGTAGAAGTCAAAAATCGCTATATGTTTGTTACAGTTTATTTATGATTATATTTCTCTTGTGCGTCTGTGATGGTAAAACCTCCCCCACCTCCTCCTTGGGCCACACTATGATCTCAGAAATGCTCATCAGGCCTCAGCCATGATGAACAGAAGCTGGGCTCAGCTCCTCTTGAGTTTATCAGAAACACTCTCTGCTCCCAGGAACTTACACTGTCGGACAAGCTTCTGTTTTTAATGAACAGCCTTGGAAACTTGTTTTTCTTGCCTGAATAACAACCCAAATGGAACAACATTTTTGTTGCTGAACTTTCAAAGAAAGTTACTAACCTGAATTGTGGTCGGGATGGAAAATTACTATGACTAAAGCAACTCTCTTGTGACCCTATAAACAGTGGTCCCAAGTGAGACCCACTGAGCTCTGCTGGACTGCAGTGGGTTGTGAGAGCATCTCCCTCTGAGTCAGGCACCACTGTGAGGCAGAGAACTCTCAAGTTTGCTTGGAGGACCACTGCCAAAAGCTGGCAGAGCCTGGGCTGATACCCCCACTCCTCAAGGACCAACCCTTCACCCACTGAGAAGATCCAAAGGCATCCAATGTGAGTACTTCCCTGAACTAAAGGGGAAATTTTTACAGGGGTATAACTTGTACATACTCCTTTAAGTCTATGTGTGTGCGAGTATGAACATGTTAAAGTCTTATGAATATTTCTTAAGATTCTTCAGTGCATTAATTCATAAGTAAATTAGGCCTATGAGTGAGTTACCAGTGTGCTATGGTAAATTCTATAGGAAACTTTCATTAAATTGTTTAAATTAAGGTATTGATTAAGTGCTGTTAAGTTTAAGTGCTGTTAAAAACTTTATACCTAAACCATTGGTGACATACGGGGCTAAGTTTGGCACTCTGAGCTTTGTGACTCAGTGGGAGTTGATCACCCAGACAATATGTTTCATGAAGACTTTGAACAGTTTTTCATCCAGCCCTAGTTCTCAAAAACTTGTCTTCATTACCACCCCTCTGATCTCTGAGGACCTGCTGAAATGTTCTGATAAATTGCTATACCCTTAATGGAACAGCACTTTGACACCTTTATGGTTGGTTCCCTTTCGTAGATGTAGAAAATAGCAAACCTGAATCTCTTTAGCAACTGCCTGCTCTTGAAAACAGCCAGCTCATTTTGCTGACAATGAGGCACATGATAAAAGCAGGAGAAGTATAAAGGTTCTCTGGATGGTCAGAAACAGGCTCTTTTAGCTTAGCTGAAACATCTGCTGATGTTCTGTTCTCCACAAGAACTCAGTGCCTTAAACTTTCATGTTTGTCCTCAGCAATGCTCTGTTGCACTGGGTGGAGATGGAGTACTCAGTTTGCAGTGAAAGAGAGTCCCATTGTAGTGCACGAAGATTTTAGCAGCACAAGGACAGAGCCTCATCTCTCCGTAGTGCTTAGGAAAGCTGGGGTTTAACTACAACTTTCAGTAGGTAATTATGACAGCTAAAACTTTATAAAAAATAAATCCCTCTCTAAGCCTTTCCATCTACCATGATATTCAGAAACATGAAAATCTTATTTACTTTGATTTCTTCTTATAGTGCTAAATTTCATCTGTCATTTTTCTTCACTTGCTTTGAGATTGGCTAACAAAGGGGATGGCTTGGTGCTCATGCTAATAACTCTGCTGTTGAACAAAGCAGAGTATTTTATCATGGTGATTGAACCTCCATGGGATACACTAAGCTATACAAACAGAAGATAAAGTCTGACATTATGTCCGGCTCAGTCATAGCTGGATCTGACAACCTGGTCAGCATTTCTACCTAAAAATAGAGACTCTGCTTTCTGAAGCTGCCTGGGAGCAGCTGGAAGAGAACCTGACAGCTTGCCTGTTGCACAGCCATGTCATTTCCATATCCCAGCCTCCTGTATCACTTCTCAGTTCCAGATACATGACAGTTAGTGGAAATTTTCAGTGTATGTTGTGGGTTGACCCTGGTCGGATGTCAGCTGCCCACCAAAGCTGCTCTGTCACTGCCCTCCTCAGCTGGGCAGGGGAGAGAAAATATAAAAAAGCTCTTGGGTCAAGATAAGAGCAGGGAGAGATCACCCTGCATTGACCATCACAAGCAAAACAGACTCCACTTGGGGAAATTAGATTAATTTATTGCCAATCAGACCAGAGTAGAGGAATGAGAAATAGAAACCAAATAGTAAAACATCTTCCACCCACCTCTCCAGTCTTCCCATGCTCAGTTTCACTCCTGATTTTCTCTTCCTCCTCACCCCTGGTGGTGCAGGGGAATGAAGAAAGAGAAAATGCATTGTAAATAAAATTTAACATAAAGAATGTGATTACCACTGAAATTGAATTGTCTGCTCAACGTGTGTTCCTGTCACTCTGACATCAGCATCTTCTGCCACACTGTGCTGACACACTGAATGTCTCTGAATGTCGTTTTAGTCTACCCTCCTAAGCTTCCTGTGCTTTCAGGGCACAGTAATGGAAAAACCAGCTTCACACAGAGCTCTGATATATAATCAAATATCCTTTATAATCCAGGTACAAAAAGATTCACAACAGCCTTTTTCTTGATAATCTTTATCTACCTAATGTGCATGTAAAATAATTATTCTAATGAACAAAACAGATATATGCTGTTTAAAATAAAAAAATGTTTGAAGACAAATAAGCAAGAAGGAGTTTAGTCTAAATGGGAGGACAATAAAGAACATAAGCTGTGAATGAAACGGGGGTGATTTTAATTATTCTGATAGTACCATCTGCAGTGGCTCTGGTTAGAGAGGAAAAAGGACACAAATGTAAATTTCAATAGTATGTGTGTATCTTAATGTAAATTTCAATAATATATATGTGAATACATGCAGTATCCTATATAAACTTGAAAAGGAAATGGAAGTGCAATTTAAGGTCCAGTCTTGGGATGTTTCTTTTGTGACCTTTTCCATCCAATTAGACAATGAATATTTTGTCAAAGTGATGATTTAAGTGTTGCACGGGTGATGTCGCACCACAAGTCCTGTGTCCAGTCCTCCAGAAAGATGTTGAGGTGCTGGAGCGTGTCCACAGATGGACAATGAAGTGGTGACAGGTCTAGAGAATGAGTCCTGCAAGGAGTGGCTGAGGGATCTGGGGGTGTTTAGCCTGGAGAAAAGGAGGCTCAGGGGAGAGAACTACTTCAACTCCCTACAAGTACCTGGAAGGAGGCTGTAGCCAGGTGAGGGTTGGTCTTTTCTCCCAGTCAACAAGCAGCAGGATGAGAGGGCATGGTCTCAAGCTGCAGCAGCGGAGGTTCAGGTTTGACATCAGGAAAAATTTCTTCACAGAAAGAGTGGTTAAGCTTTGGAATGGGCTGCCCAGGGAGGTGGTGGAGTTACCATCCCTGGGGGTGTTCAAGAAATGACTGGTCCATGGTCAAGTTGCCCAGGTGATGATTGGTCAAAGGTTGGACTTGATGATCTTGGAAGTCTTCTCCAACCTAAATGATTCTGTGATTCTGTTATTTCTGATAAAGACATTGCCGACAAAAGTAGGGCAAAAACTATCCTATGTGATTTTGGACTTTGGAGCTATAAAATTACACACTTGTTCTGTAACAAAAATGTTCCTAAGGTGTGATTTTTTTCAGTCTTTGACACTTTCTTAGACTGTTCAAAATTTCTGGACATAAGTGGATAAAAAACTAGAAGTGATTGTGAGATATGGCTTCCCATGTGAAGTAAGTCCAGTTTGAGATGGTTCAAAATTCAAGATATTTAAAGTTATAAGTTTTGGGTTATTATTAGCTTTGTATCCAGATATAATCTATATCTCTTCAATGATTTAGTAGGTCTCTGTAGGAACAAATCACTTAGGTAAAATTTTAAGTGGTGTGGTTGCTTTTTTTATTGAGCATAATGATGGAGAAACAACTGGAATGACCACACCAAGCAGCTCAGTCTAATTGTGGGATTTTCTAAAACATCTACAACATTCAGGAGTCTGAGGGTCTTGATCTGGAGAGGAATGAAGTATTATATATTCTTGCTCATAGAAATGAACAATGAGCAAAGGTGAATGAATGAAGGGGACTACAAGCTACCATTTGTAATTAGAGCTTTAGGTTTTTTAATTACTTGTTGATTCCTTCAGATTATTTTGCTTTTAAAGAACAGTGTTTATTATGGTAGTATTCCCAGGATGCCCCAGTAGAGACTCATACTGTGAAAGCTCTGCACCTACATGCAACAGAATATTTACATTCGGTGTCAGAGATGATGTGCTTAGAAAAAACACACTGAAGACATTGTGACAATAAGATCTCTGCACAGATTCTGCTCAGCATGTGCTTGGCCTTGCCAACATGAACCATACCAGGTTGAAGATGTCTTTTTGGTTTTATTCACCAAATCTGATTTGTTGCTTTTGACACCTTTATCCAAGGATTCTTAGTTTAAACTGAAGTTTGGTCTTATGTGCCAATTATCAGGGAAACATATACTGACTAGGAAGGAGATGCTGCCTCTGGTTAAATGTCAGTGCTCTGTTTATGCCCTGGATCTGGGCAATCTCTATTTCTTTCAGAGGAAATGAAGGCATATCAGTGACAGTTTTAAGAGTGTCTCTATTTAGAAAAGCAAATGAAGTTATTTTGGAGCTTTTCTCAGTGGTTTTCAAGAGGACATGTGAAAAACAGGGTATTTCTTCATATTTCACTATGTATCAAACAATATTTTAGGAGCAAAGCCAGAGGACAGACTTGGTTTTGACTCATAAGGTTAGTTTGCTGAAGTCCTAATACAACCATCAGTCCTCTGAAGCCAGAGGGCTGTTTTTCTTAACATTCCATAATCGTATTCATGTATAAAATTGTCAGCATTAAAAAAAGGCAAATAACTTTTGCACTTAGCATTTTAGTAGCTACAACAGCATTTGAACACATAAGTAATTCCATGAAATACCACTAAAATACTTTTGAGTTGCCTACATGAGGCCTCTAAAAATAGTTGGTATTTTGATAACTTCTCTGTATTCTGCTTTAAATGTGGTGAATTATTATTGACTTTAAAAGTTGGGTTTTCCATCCTGTAAGCTGAAAAGCCAGAGAAGTAAGGAAAGAGAGCACAGGTGGTGTTTATGCCAGAGTCTTACTTTTAGCTTTATCGAAGAGCAATGCCTTATACACACAGCAAGGTGTGAGCAGCTGCAGCTCTATCTCTTACATTTCAGGCCTGAAATGTGGGGAGCACTTTTGAAAGTGTTTCCTTGCTCACTCAGGTTCTCACTGATCTCAGTGTATCCAACAACTATTGGACAAGTCTCAAGGTCCTCAGGATTACCAACAGTGGAATAAAACAGGGAGCAGAATAATCTCTCTATGTTAAATTCCCTGCTATTGCTGTGACTGAAGGCACTGGCAATGTTCTGCATATTTCATTTGTTTTTCACAGCATTTTGTGACATTTGAGATTTTCAGCAAGGATTTAATGCTGTTCTATGCTGTTGAGAATTTTCTCTGACTTCACTGAGTAGATGCTCTTTCTGGTATGATCTATTGTCCTGTGGATCTAATGTGTCCTGAGACAAAACCAATTGGTACCAACAAGTAAAATTAGTTGGTAAGACCTTGCATTACCATATTACTTTTTGCAGCTGCTAGTTTCAGCTTCTGGTTTTGATCACAGTTCAAAAATTAAGGATTGCATCTTCAGGTGAACAGAAATCAGCAAGCAGGATTTTGTAATCCTAAAAAATCCTAAAATCCAAAAAATCCCCCAGCTCTATGCTCCATCAGATCAAATTTCAAACCAACAAAGACTTAACCAGAGGAATATCGTAACTGTGGGGAAAAGAGTGGAATAATTCCTGGCATCCCTAGGATAAGCTTGAATAACACAACCTCCAGTGTTTAGAGAGCTGCCACTGAAGATTACTGAGAAGTGTCGCACAGCCGTGCATGGGACGTGGTGGGTGACAGCCAACGTCTCAAAGCCCTGCTTTACTGATGAGCTTGGCTTAACCCTAGGCCTGAGAGCTCTCCCCTCGATTAAGAACTAGTATTTAGCACTGTTGTGGAAAAGAGCTTTCTGGGGGTGTTTGATGTCAACAGTGTTAGCTTTCAGTGCTCGGAGCTGGCAGCTTTTCCAGCTCCGAAGAGCTGCGGATCAGGTTGCATTGCTGTATACATTTGTAACTTTGAGACAGTGACCTTACAGGAGGAAATTGCCCTTCCTGTTCTTTGCAGTTACTGGTTTGCACATGAGCTATAAAAAGTGAACTGTGGGGCAGATGAAGGAAGGCTTTGTGTTTGCTTGTTCTGTTGCAGCATGCCAAGATTTTTCATTATTAGCCTGGAGAATTTTAGCAGTTGTTACAACTGCTGTGGCCCCAGTGAAGTACAGTCACAGTTCCTGGCATTGCCAAAAATCAGGCAATCTGAAGTAGGGCAATGCCTGTGTATCAAAACTGTAACAGTAATTTTATTAACATTTTTTTGGTAGTCACTTTTTGAAAGATCCTCTGAGGAGTGACTTAATTGTAGAGACTAGCGATGAGGATGTGTAGCTTCAAGGCTGACTGAACCAACCAAAATTTGAATTGTCTTCTTTCTTTCCAGTGACTCTCTAGGATATCTTACCAATTTAATTTTTATTAAGACTACACTTATATATTCATCTTCCTATTTGCAGAGTTCATGAATGAGAAGAAAGTGGTTTTCCAGAGGTGTCCAGAAATTTTGCTGCTTGGCCAGCCTGTTCCTCTCTTTTAGAGCAGCCACTAGGAAGTGTACACTCAGTCAGATCATGGATGCTTCCTCCAGAGATTCACCAGAAGAAAGAACAGGTCATTTGACTCATTTTTCCATTGAACAAATGGAAGAAATTTGCTCTTTCTAGAGCTATTCCAGACATTTGTGATTGAAAATTGAATTAATGTAGCCTTACTTTCCTGTTAGAGTTTCTTGTAGACAAGCTTGGATTTTTCAAGCTATTTTTATATGAGTTTTATCCTCCAGATTGCTTACCACAACTTGGTATTTTTATGAGCTTCTAGGCATTTTAATTAATGCTCATTTGGCTAAGACAATTTTAAAGCCCAATACCTGCTGTTGTTTCACTCCTGGAATATTTAGCTGCAGCTCTTCTAATTTTTTTCAAGAGTAAGACAACATGGTGCTAAAAGTGCATTAGAATCTGTGATATGTGAGTTCCATAGATACTCCTGTGCCTAACAGCAAAAATCTCTTTTACAGATGTTTAGAATAAAATGAGAGGATGTTCAGACCCCAGGGCTATGAATTCATGGCTTGTATCCTAACGCGTGTCTGTGAGTCGTTTATGGCTTGGCCTGGGAGGATACTGTGAAATAATCTATCTGCCAATAACCAGATGATGTTACACAGATGCATTAGGTCTCTACTTTGATTTAGCAATGATTTGTCTGGCCTGGAACTAACTCCATATGGTGCTTCTTATTAACCTGTTGCATGGAGCAGGGCTCGTCCAACCTTCTGTCTGTGGCCTGCCAGCAAAAAGATGGGTGAAAGCTCTTGGTCATAAATGGGTGGATGTAGTGTCAGCTGTTCCTGTGGCCAGGTTGAGTTTAACAAAACACTGGCATGACTTCTCCTTTCCCACCTCGATCTGGTGATTCCTGTGGGTCTGAAGCTGCAGGTCTGAATGGTCCTAGGCAGGAACAGGTCGACTGACATAAGACTTCTCCCCTGAAATTTTTCAGCTGGACCAATCTTAGGCTTACTGGACAGAGGATCAGCTCATGCCTTAGGCTTATGTTTAGTTTTTTCTTTAGGGCTACTAATGTGGCTTCTTGGCTAATGTTCTTCCAAGCTTTGCCCCACAATATTTTGATTAGACAGCTTCTAACCTGATTGGTTTCCCAGATGCAAACAGAAAGGACAAGCTGTCAGCTTGTGCTCCATTGTAAAATATCATAAAGTCATTTAAAATAAAGTCCTTTAAAATATTTTAAATGCCTTCCTTTGGAAGGCTTGCTTTTTTTTTTTTTTTCCCCCTTATCAATTGTCTTGTATGCATTGAATACAAAAGCTTACCCCGTACAGGGAATAAATTTATGTAGGAGAGACTTAAAAAACCTTAATATTGAATATACAGGTCCACATTGTCATCCTGTCACATTTTTGCACTACAGAATGTGAAGTCCCTTGTCCTGTGTGCAGAGTTCCCTGGGGTTTTGCCCTGCTTCAGATGTGTGCATTTCCATTCCTGTAATCCTGTTAAGCTGTTCTGCCTTCCCACCCCATATTCATCAGCTCTCTAGAAACTCTAGCCCAATTTGTAACACCAAGTCTTGGGGGTTTTTTACAGAAGTTTAATACCTTTAAAAAAATCCTAGCTCAGTCTAAGTTTTGTCAAGTATCACTTTATCCTTGAGTATGATCTCTATCATGAACATTGATGCATCTGTCTTTTCTAACTGAGCCTTTTCCTTATCCCTGACTTTGAGATATTATTTTCTCTGACTTCAAATCCAAGTTTTCATGGATATTCTGATATTTTATTTGACATAACAGTGCAAAATGCTTAGTTAAGGTAATGAAATCTGCTATCCAGAATGAAAGGCATTGAAAAAACAATGCCCTTGGTAAGTCAGCAGGAAGTGGCACGCTATATCTACTACCACTCTGCTGCTGTGCTATTTTCAATGTTAACATCAGAGCTCAAAGTCTGATGCATTTAGCAAAAAGCTAATTTGTCCTTAAAGTTTGTCATTTTAAAAATAGCACTTGCAGCCTCTTGTAAGCAAGCAATTGCAAATACATAGTACAAATAAATTCCCTGCAGATCCTTTTTCATCCCAGTCATTAACCAAAGAGAAACCAGGTCAAACATCTTCAACGCTGAGGAAGTCAACCCAGGGACAGCAGACAGGAGCTGGGCTCTGCACTGGTGGGTGTTTACCCTGCCACTCTCTTTCGAGCAGTGGTTTGACAATAATAGAGGCCAAATTGGAAGCTGTGCTAAGTACTTGCCATGGTTAATTAGTCCTAGTACTTAACTGACATCATGTTGAAAAGCTTTGTTTTGTTTAATTTTCCTAAAACTGTAATAGAAAAACATCCCTTTCTCAAATTAACTGTTTGCATATTGGGGAATAGCTCATTGTTGCCTCCTTCATTATTACGAACTTTTGTATTTTGAAAAGCTTTTAAAAACATTGTCTTTAGTTTCAACAAATATAATTCTTTGATTTTTCTTTCTTAGTTTTTTTTTCACTTTACTTTTTAGAACATCTCCTTTGGTTTCTCCTTGAGTTGTCAAATTTTATTTGAAATAGTGTACCATAGTTATGGTCTTGTCAATATTTTGCAAAATGAAACAGCTACTTTTCATGGCCTTCATGAAATGCTTCTCTACCTTCGTTACAGAATTACTTTTGCTCTGTACTCATGTTCTCTACTCATTTTATTTGTGGTTTATTGTAGCCTCTGCTACATTTCTGCAGTGGTGCTGTGTAAACAGTCTCATTTTTATATTTACTACTTTAATTCTTCTTTCTCAGGTGTACCATTTCTTTGGTTAAATTTCATGGCATTTCTTTGATAAGGGGCTGTAACCATGTCCTTGAGAATCTTTAAGGTGTTTTCAGCATCCACAAATTGTTTCTGCTTTCAACCGTATCACAACAGAAAATTCAGAATATAATTCAAAACCTATGACAGATCTCCCATTTCATCTCCCACATTTCCATGCTAAAAGTAACTACTAATAACTACTTTATGAACGTGTTGTTTTCTTATTACTGTCACCTGGTTGTGCAGGCAGTTAATATTAACTCGACCTAAATGATACATCTTTAATTTTCCTAAGTACATATCAAATGCCAGGAACTTTTCTAAGGACAAGGTGCATAAGTTAAACTTTTTCCCACGAGTCTGATAGCCCTGTGTATTGGGCTTGTGTGGCAAGATGTTGGTGGCTGGGAGGGGCTGCAGGGGTGGCTTCTGTGAGGAGCAGCCCCCACGTCCAGCAGAGCCAATGTCAGCTGGCTCCAAGATTCTCCCACCCCTGCCAAGGCTGAGCCCATCAGCAGTGGTGGTAGCACCTCTGGGATAGTAGAGTTAAGGGAAAAGAAGTTATTGTGTGGAA